>VBSM01001703.1:133740-145061 GCA_008086735.1 Cheirogaleus medius | reverse complement strand
AAAAAAAAGGAAGACTCAGTGTGGATTTCTGTTTCTCTCTGTTCTAATCCCAGGGCATGAACTTCATAGCAGGGTACCTGATCCTCATCACGAGGGACGAAGAGGAGTCCTTCTGGCTGCTGGACGCTCTTGTCGGGAGGATTCTGCCCGGTACGTTGGGAGCCTGTGGAGCCTGAGCTCCCGTGTCTCGTGTGAGCAGAGTGGTTCTGCTGACAAGTCAAGTTCAGTGAAGACGTAATCAAATTGTTTGGGAGTTAAGGTTAAAGAAGATCTTTCTGCAGTCGAGTTAAAGAGAAGAATGTTTTTGTAGCTGGGTTCCGGCCACGGAAGCTGGTCAGTGTCGGAGCCCGGAGGTGGCGGGGGCCACAGGTCGGCCTCTTCTGTCCCTGCGGCCGGCCGTGCTGTCGTTGGTGTGGATCACGAGATCTCTGAGGGGTTGACTCGGTTTCCCATCTGCACTTGTTGCCGGGTTCCTGAGTCCTCGTAAGAGGTGGCAGTGGTTGGCCGTGGTTACTGTTTAAAGGTGAAAATCATTCTTTTCAAGTCCTCCCACTTTTCTGTTTACTAGCAAATATTTAGTTTAGTAAAAATTAACGACGTGTTTGTTAGTGAGTGAACTGCCCCCCAGTTTCAGCTGAGCACGGTGCAGACGGACCTGCGGCACAAGGCCGATCTGGGAGAGGCGTCGACGGAGGCCCTGGCGGGGAGGGCGGGGCACAGAGACTCTCTCTTCCCCTCCGGCCTGGCCTCAGCCAGGTCGGGGCCGGGGACGTGGTCTGTGGGGCAGCGACAGCCCAGCCGGTCCTGGTGCTGAGGACGTTGGGGGGGGGGGGTTCCTGCCGAGCTGCGCACATGCTCTGTTCCGTCCGCAGAGCAGCCCTGCCGTGTAGACGCAACATCAAACCCGTTTCCCAGACGAGGAAGCCACAGGCCTGAGAAGTTCAGTGGTGGCTTCAAATCCGTGGCCTCGCAGGTGTCCTCGCTGGGGAGACGCGGTTGCGGAGATCCAGGGGGACAGACGCTGCCCCTGCCTCGGTGCCTCCGCCGGTCCGAGGGGTGCAGAGACGGGGGTGGGGCGGGGGCCAGCCTGGACGAGCCCCAGGAGGGGAGCCGTGGGCAGGGGCTGAAGGGCAAGGAGGGCGGGTTCCGGCGGCCCCAGCTCAGCACCTCGAAGGCCTCAGCGGGTGGGGACGTTAGAGGGATCGGTGTCGGGAGACTTCCCAAGCGCAGTGTTGCCGGAGCTTGGGGATAGCTCTCTGTTCCCCTCAGTTACATCCAAAGACTGAATTGTGATGACCTCTAAAGCTACGATCAATTCTGTCCTTTTTGGCAAGCAATTGTTGAAAACCCATCACGTTCCAGGCTCTGTTCTCAGGGTTTGGGAAATGTCCCTGTCATCGTGGAGTTCCCCTGGCGGCAAGAGAACACGCGTGGGCAATGGCAGGGACAGCACCACACTGGGCAGCAGAGCACGTTGGGTGTCAGAAGGCTTCGAGTGCCAACCCAAGAAAACAAACGAGCAGAGCTCCAGATTCCCAAAGTGGTGGCAAATGTGCAGACTCGTCCTTCTGTCCATAAGATGCCATTTCTCATATTAGTTGTTAGATCCGGCTGAACCACAGCGCGGCGCAAACAGGTCTTGATGCGAAACCAAAACAAAGGCCGGGCGCGGCGGCTCACGCCTGTAATCCCAGCACTTTGGGAGGCTTAGGCAGGAGGAGGACCAAGAGTTTGAGACCAGCCTGGGCAACATAGTGAGACCCCGTCTCTATAAAAAATAAGGAAAAGTGGCTGAGTGTGGTGGCGCCTGTGGTCCCAGCTACTGAGGAGGCCACGGTGGGAGGATTGCTCAAGCCCAGGAGCTTGGAGGCTGCAGTGAGCTGTGATGGCGCCACTGCACTCCAGCCTGGGTGACAGAGCGAGACCTTGTCTCAACAAAAGAAAGTATCAGAACTAGAATGTTAGGGCTGTGGAAGAAAAAGGGATTTTTCTTGCCATTTCAGAGCCCTCCAGATGGCAGAGAAAAGAGGCACATATGTGTCATTCTCTAAACTCTGGTGACCCAGACCGGGTCATTTCAGTGCCACAATTATCCTGCTTTTAACAGTATTTTTAAAATTATACAAGAAATACACAGATAGATGTATTCTCATTTCCAAAGTTCAAGAAATGACAGTAGAGTGTGAAGTCCCTCAGTGATGGGCCTCCCACTTCTTCCTGACTCAGAGGGAATTACGTTATCATCTGTCGGTGTATGTATTTCCAGAGTTTTTCTTTTCTTTTTTTTTGAGACAGAGTCTCACTCTGTTGCCCAGGCTAGAGTGCCGTGGCGTCAGCCTAGCTCACAGCAACCTCAAACTCCTGGGCTCAAGCGATCTCCTGCCTCACCCTCCCGAGTAGCTGGGACTACAGGCATGCGCCACCATGCCCGGCTAATTTTTTCTATAAATTTTTAGTTGTCCAGCTCATTTGTTTCTATTTTTAGTAGAGACGGGGTCTCACTCTTGCTCAGGCTGGTCTCAAACTCCTGACCTTGAGCAATCCTCCCGCCTCGGCCTCCCAGAGTGCTAGGATTACAGGTGTGAGCCACCGTGCCCGGCCAGCTGACTCTGTTTTGATAAAATTCTGTTCGTCTAGTTCCGTTCAGGTAACTTCCTGGTGTGTGAACTGTGAGGAGCCACGGCCTTGCTTCACTGTGTGTGTATGTGTATGTATATGTATTTATGTGTGCACCTGTGTGGGTGTTTGTATATGTTCATATGTGAGTATGTATGTTTATGTGTGCATTTTGTATGTGCGTATGTATGTGCATTTGTGAGTATAGGTGTGTGCATGTGTGTTTGCATGTGTATGCATGAGTGTGCATTGTGTGTTGTGTACATGTGAGTGTGCACGTGTTACGTGTGTGCATGTGTGAATGTGCATGTGTTTGCATGTGTATTTGCGTGTATGTGTATATATGTGAGTGTGTGTGTATGTTGCATTTGCGTGTGTGTGTGCATATGTGAGTGTGTGTACAACATATTTCGAAAAGCTGCAGCCGCAGCAAGTTCTGGGTCTGTCCAGGCAGTGGTGTGCCTTGCAGACGTGTGGTTCGGGAAGAGGGGAGTGAGGACTGGTGTTCAATTAACACTTAGTAGGTCTCGGTGTCTTGCCGGTGCGAGGAACAGCACAAGCCAGTTGGAAGCCCCGTGTGTGACGGCGCTTCCTCGTCGCCATCCTGGAATCTGGAAGGGTGCGGGGGCGGGGCCTCCCCGCACTTCTCTCCCCTCGTCCTGGGGGGACGGCTCTGCGCACCCTGGGGGGATGGCTGTGTGTGTCCTGGGAGGGCGCTGGGCCTCGGCCCTCTTGAGCCGCTGTCAGGTACTGGTGGTGCCGCCGGTGGGGATGGCTCTCCTGGGCTCAGGGTGGGAGGCGGGGACGGTGCCAGGGCGCAGCGTGACCTGCAGAGCGAGGGACCCTGCGATTGCACAGCGAGTGTGGGGTACAGGCGGGGTGCCCAGCAGGCGCTGCAGAGCCAGCACCCCCACCGCGGTGCCCCCCCCCGCTGCCCTTGGGCCCCACGAAGATGGCAGCACGTGCAGGGGAGAGTCCTGTCCTCGGGGGTCAGTCCACGTCGGTCCCTCCCACCTCCTTTCCAGGAGGATCTGGGGCTTGATCTCCCTCCTAGAGGGAAGGAACCATTTGCAGATTTTTCTTTTTTTTTTTTTTTTGAGACAGAGTCTCACTCTGTTGCCTGGGCTAGAGTGCCATGGCATCAGCCTAGCTCACAGCAACCTCAAACTCCTGGGCTCGAGCGATCCTACTGCCTCAGCCTCCCGAGTAGCTGGGACCACAGGCACGTGCCACCATGCCCGGCTAATTTTTTCTATATATTTTTAGTCGGCCAATTAATTGCTTTCTATTTTTTAGTAGAGACGGGGTCTTGCTTTTTGCTCAGGCTGCTTTCGAACTCCTGATCTTGAGTGATCCTCCCGCCTCGGCCTCCCGGAGTGCTAGGATTACAGGCGTGAGCCACCGCGACGGGCCCTTGGCTGTGTTTTCGAGACGGGGTCTGGCTACGTTGCCCAGGCTGGCTCCAAGTCCTGGCTTGTGCGATCCTTCTGCCTCAGCCTCCTGAGAATCTAGGATTGCAGGCGCCAGCACACCCGCCCCCGGCATTTCCTCTCGAGGCCGTCTGAGTGCAGCCCTGTGTCCTGGCCCCTGCCAGCCCTGGCTGAGGTCCTTGGTGTTGGCAGAGCCCCCTGGCTGAGCCCCACCCTGAGCCTCTGCCGAGGTCTGTGCTGCCGACTGGGCAAGGCCAGGACCTCCCGCCACGAGGCTCGACTCCCACAGTCCAGGGGAACCCAGGGGGCCGGGGGCTTCTTCCCGGGAAAACCGTGACGAGTTTCTACACACTCCCGCTCTCCTGGGCACGGGCTGTTTCCTTAGTGCTGACGGGGGCAGCGTCGGCTCAGTGACCGTTCCCGACTGTCCTGCATCACTCACGCGCCTCTCGTGGACACTGAGGGAGAGAACCGTGGAGAAGGGACAGCAGTTTCCACCTGAGCGCCACCACGGCTGTGGGCGGCGTCAGTCCCCGGTCTCCGTGCACACGGGACGGCTGAGTGGGGAACACGTGGACGCTGCACACGGCGGCGGCCTTTTCATCTTGGATCACGTGGTGGGAACTCCCCACGCTGTACGGTGTTTGAGAACTTTCCAGATGGCTCCGTGGTGTCACACCGTAACTGCAGGTGGGGGGGGGATCCCTGTCTCTGCCCATCTCGGGGTCTGTGGACGAGGCCAGACAGACCCACCAGAGAGAAGCCAACGATTTTATCCTTGTGTGCGTCCTGACCCCCCGGGAGCAGCAGAGAGGTGCCGCCCAGGGTAGCCGGGCCAGGCTTGGGGGCCGTCTCAGGCTGAGAGAAGGGCAAGTCAGAGTGTGGCTTCTGGGTGGGAAGGTGACGAAGCGTGTGGCCAAGGAGCCGACGTGCACAGTTTGGGACCAGACGTCATTGGTGCCTCTGCACGGATGGGAGTCGTGGACGGGAGTCGTGGACGGGAGTGGCTCTGGCAGAGGGAGGGGACGAAAGGTGTGCTCAGAGCTTTGCTGCTGGCCCTCCCTGTGCCAAGGAGGCGTGTTGGGGCAGGCTCCGATCGTGCAGAGCCCAAGGCGAGGCCCTCGCAGACGAGGCTCCGCGTGCTGGGGACAGAAATCCCGTGTGCCCTCCAAGGTGGCGTCAGCACGAGGTTCCCAGGGTCCCCCTGAGCGGGGCGGGGACCTGGGTCCCTGCCGCTTGGGGTGGCCAGGTGGGCGGAGGATCGAGGAGTCGCTGGATGCCGCCCTGGGTGTCCGGCTGGAGGGGGTTCGTTTTTGATGGGGGCGGAGCGGCGGGAACAGCAGCGGCGCCGTGGCTGAGGGGACCAGCCGGCGCCTCGCGCTCCCAGCCACACCACCTCTGCTGGCGGCCGTCACGGGCAGTTTTGTGGGTGGCTCTGACGCTCTGCGAGGGCGAAGATGAGGGGTGCGGGGCAGAGACACCGACACCCCAGGCCTCCCGGCTGGTCCTCACAGCACGTTTTCCCGTCAGCGGCACCTACTTGGACTGGGCGTCGGTGCCCCACGTTGGGGACCAGCCCCCAGGGCCGTCCGGACTGCGGACCAGCCTTGCTGAGCGGCCCCCGGGCATCTGCACGTCCACAGCCACCAGGGCGTCCCTGGCTGACCCCAAGCTGCAGTGTTTTTCCCAAAGTGGCTGCTGAGCGCCGGCGACCTCACTGCCCCGAGGAGCCGGCGGTCACCGAGGCCAGCGTGGGGCGGGGCTGCCCTCTGGACCCTGTCAGGGCCCGGAGGCCACCTGGCGGGTCTCCCTGGATCCCAGGGTGGCAGCTCTGCCGTGGGAGTCGGGTGGTTCCGGTGGCCCCAGTTTCACACCCTCTGAGCAGGGTTTGCAGCCCCAAGTGACATCAGTGCCTCGGTTCTCGCCTCGTTGTCACACGCGGTCCCTGGGAGTTAGGGTTAGGGTTAGGGTCAGACTCGACGCTCAGAGTCCAGGACGGACGCCCCCCTCAGAGCAGGCGCCAGCGGCAAGCGCGCTTGGCTGTGCCGTTAGGGTGGCGGTGATGAAGGGTCTGGCCCACACCTTCGCCCCGGGGGAGACCGAGCACGCGTGTGTGGGTGGTCATGTGGCTCTCGCGTGTTCACTGTGGAGAATTTGGAGGACAGAAAATGACTCGTAAAGGAGGGAGTGGCAGCCCCTCGGAGCTGCGCCGTCTGTGCACGGCTCGGGGTTGCAGGGCTGTGCCGGGCAGGCGAGGTGTCTTCCCGGGCCCTGCCGAGCTGCAGTTTCAGGCTGGCTGCGGGGTGGGGGTGTCCCAAGGGACGGCGGGGACGGCGGGGACGGGGCCAGGCTGGGATGGGGCTGATCCCTGGGACGGCAGTGCCAGCCGGGGCTGTGAGGGAGGGGCCCTGGGAGGCCTCGGTGTTCAAGGGACGCGGCCGAGGGAGGCGGAGGTGCCCTGGGTTTAACTTAATCCTCTTCCTGGGCTCGGCTCAGCCCCGTGGACTTCAGGGTGAGCGACTGGTGCCTCTATTCTTAGAAGCTGCTCTAAGCTGCTCTGCTGGCCAAGGTCGCGGCGCCCTCCCCGCGGCTTTCTCTGTGCTGCCGCTCGTGGACATGGGACGGAACATGCTCGGCTCAGGTTTCGTGAGGGAAAGAGCAAAGCGCTCAGAGGCCCGAGAAATGGATGCAAAATAAGGACGTCGGAGGGAAGAATTTTCTAATCCCTGGAATTTTATAACTAAATTGCCACTGGTTAATTTGCTCTCAGGTACTTTGTATCAAACACACTTCACTGTGTGCTCACGCTTCGAAAATCAGGAGCATCACCGTGACGCTGTCTTGGTCGCGCGAGGGTTGTTTTAACCAAGATACTGAATTAATGAGAGCAGCTCATCCCTCCTGCCACGGTGATCGGCCAAACCGTGTACAGGGGCTGGGACGAGACACCTTGCTTGGTGCACCGTGTGCCGGATTCTCCCGTTCTGTGACTTAATTACTCACCGAATTCTTTTACAGCACAAGTCAAGCAATAAGATTTATTGTAACACATCATATTAACAAGCTAAAAAATTAATTAGGAAACCCAAAAAAGCTTTGATAAATCAAATGTTCATTCAAAATAAAGTGTTGATGGAAAAGAGGCCAAACTCTGTAAAATAATCTGAAGAGGTTTATTCTGAGCTGTGTGTGTGTGACCCTGGCCCGGAGCCACGCCCAGGAGGCCTTGAGCAAGCGGACGCGCCCTGGCTGGGTCACAGTTTGGTTTTATACGGTTCATGGAGGCAGGAATTTCGCTTAAAGTCATAAATAAATACATGGGAGGTGCACATTGGTTTGGCCTGAAAAGGCAGGACATCTAGAAGCAGGGGCTCACAGGTTATAAGTGATTTAAAGATTCTTTGATTTGTAATTGGTTAAAGACATGAAGGTTTGTCTAAAGGCTTGGAACGTTTTCAGTGAAGCGCGTCTGTGAATCAGAGACAAGCCGCCGGACGTAGACTGAGACTCTGGCGATCCTGTTAAGTGACTGGTGACCTGCAGGGTGGTCTGAGCTTTGCCTTAGTCCTGCCAGGGAGTCACAGAGGACGTCTCCAAGAAGGGAGGGGCGCGACCTCCTCCTCCTGGCCAGCTGCTCAGCTTCAGGGTGCTTCTGGGGTCCCCTTGGCCAAGAGGGGATCCATTTAGTCAACTGGCGGGGGAGGGAGGGCTTAGGATTCTATTTTAGTTCACAAAAGAAAGTGTTAGAAGCATTTGTCTGAGCACGAGTTTTATTTTTATTGTAGTAAAATACGCGTAAAACTTCCCGTCTTAAATTTTAAGTGCGCCGTTGCGACATTAAGTGCGTCCATGTTGCGGGGCCACCATCGCCACGTTCCGTCTCCAGGACTCCCGTCTTGGAAACACACGTCCCCGCCCGCTCAACACTGACTGTCCTCCCTGCTCCCCGGCCCTGGCACCCACCACACCCCGGGACCGACCCTGCTAGGGACGAAGGGGTGGCCGCGTGGTGGCGCCCGCGCTCTGGGAGGCGGAGCCCAGGAGCCGGAGGCTGCAGTGCGCTGTGATGGCGCCCCTGCACTCCGGCCTGGGTGGCACAGCGAGGCCCGTCCCGAGAGACGAGAGCGGAGCTGCCTCGGGCGTGCCGCCACCGCCGAGTCCCTGCTGTCCACCTGCAGGTCCCACCCAACTCCCTGCAGGCTGAGCCGGGCAGCGTCTGCCTGGGACCCGCTGCGCCCGCAGGGCCCCACGTCCGCCCTGGGCCCCCCCTCACACTGCGGCTTCCTCTCAGGGGTCGCCCTGCTGTGTTTCTCCAGCTCCCAGGGGACAGAGGGAGCAGGCCGTGGGGCTGGCGGCTTGTGGGGCGTGACGTGGGTCTCTCTGCCGCCCCGCCCGCAGACTACTACGCCCCCGGGATGCTGGGCCTCCAGACGGACCAGCAGGTGCTCGGGGACCTGGTGAGGGCGAAACTGCCGGCGGTGGCGGCCCTGCTGGACCGGCACGGCGTGCTGTGGGCCCTGCTGGTGTCCCGCTGGTTCATCTGCCTCTTCGTGGACGTCCTGCCCGTGGAGGTGAGTGCCACTCGCAGACCCGGGCGCGGCAGCGCGGGCCGCCGGGGAGTGACGCGGGATTTCTGTCTCCCCGCAGACCGTGCTCCGGATCTGGGACTGTCTGTTCAACGAAGGCTCCAAGATCATCTTCCGGGTGGCCCTGACCCTGATTAAGCAGCATCAGGCGTTGATTCTGGAAGCCACCAGCGTCCCAGACATCTGCGACAGGTTCAAGCAGATCACCAGAGGCAGCTTCGCGATGGAGTGCCACACCTTCATGCAGGTGGGTGCCGGCGCTCGGGGCTCGCCGCGGGCATGGTGGTGTTGCGGGCGAGTCCCCCGCAGCCTGTGGCTGTCACCTGCCTGGAGCCCAGCGCCTGCCCGCCCCCTCTCACACACCTGCAACCCGGGAGCCGCCTCTGCCTGCCAGGAGGGCACAAGCCGGCCACGCCCCCAACAGCAGGCCTCTCCGCGCGGCTGTGCAGGCCGACGAGGGACCTGCCGAGGGGAAGAGGGCGGCAGAGGCTGTGAGCTGAGCCCAGGGTTGGAGTCGCACCGGCAGGACCCGGTGAGATGCTGGCGCCCAGGAGCCTGCCTCACTTTGCTCTTCTCAGAGACAGGATCTCGCTCTGTCACCTGGGCTGGAGCGCAGCGGCTCCATCACAGCTCCGGGCTCAAGCGATCCTCCCGCCTCAGCCTGCCGGGCAGCTGGGACCACAGAAGCGCAATAGCTGTGCGCATGGCTGATTATTTTTTTGTAGAGACGGGGCCTCGCTGTGTTGCCCAGGCTGGTCCTCTTGCCTCAGCCTCCCAAAGTGCTGGGATTACAGAGGTGAGCCACCATCTTGCTTTTTAACGTTTTGAGATAATCACAAACTCGAAGGAAGCACCGGAGCATACCTGCTGGCTCCACGGCCCGCGGATTAGAAGCCCAGGAAGGGGAGGGCTCTCCGGAGTCCCCAGGTGGTGCCGGGGGTGGCTTTGCATCAGGCCTCGAACACCGTCAGGTCACTGCCGGGTGGTCCCAGACAGGCCGGGACTGTCTTTGTTCACAGAGAACCGAGGACACTTGGCCACAAAACACGTGAGTGTGGCGCTCTCCCGGCTCCAGGGAGCAGCTGGGCACATGGCGAGTGACTCAGTCTGAGGTGGCCCCTCAGTCCACCTGCCGTGGGGGCTGTGGTCACCGAACACACTTGGCGCCGCCTCCGCCCTGCCCACACGGTGGCACAGCGGCCGTGGGCACGACTGCAGCTGTCCCGAGTTGCGTCACCAGCCAGTGGCTCCCCCAGAGAGGGTGGCGGTGACAGACGAGCAATGTCAGGTGTGAACCTGGAACTGATGGGACGGCGGTTAACTCTGGATTCACCTGGGGGCTCGTCAGGTAAAAGGAACTGTCACCGTGGACGAAGTGCTGTCCTTGCAGCGTTACGGGGGAAGGGCCGGCGCAGACGGCAGGACCGTGCTATCAACGGCTCCGCCAGCTCTCCCCGGGGCGTGTGGACAGGCCCTGCGGCCTCGGCCCACTTGGGGGCTTCGCCCAAGTCAAGACTGCTGGGGAGACAAAGGTCACAGTTCTCCACAGCCTCTGAGGGGATGTCCCAGCAGCCGTGGGTGACCAAGGCAGACCACAAAGAGTGTCCACCATGCAAACAGGACACTGAAGATGCAGCCGCAGCCCCCGCGCCAGGGCCGGCTCCAGGCCTGGGTTCTGTGGAGGCCGCGGGGCGGCAGTGGATGTGAGCTGGGGCTAGCCTGGCTCCCAGCAGCCCGATGGAGCACCTGTGGCTTCCTGAGAGTGGACTGAGGTGACAGCTCCCTTGGCAGGCGTCTGGCGGGGACCCTGACGTGGTGGTGCCCGGGCCGTGCCCTGCAGGCTTCTGAGTCTAGGCAGTGCCGCTGGGCGGGTTTTTACTTTTCCTTAGAAGTACAGCCTCAGGTTAGAGACAGAAAAGGCACAGCTCTGGGCACCTCCGAGCTACGGGGGTTCGCAGACTGTAAAGGACTGGTTTCTGTCCTGGACCTCTGAACATATTTAACACGAAGAGCTGTGGGAGGGAACCAGGGGAGCCCGCGTGTTCCCCGCCGCGGCTCCCGGGGTGCTCGGACAGCCCCTCTCCTCGAGATCAACAGGCAGTTTCTAAAGGAACCCACAAGTCTCGCCCGCTGAGCGCTGGCAGCCACCCCGTGGGACTGAGTCCTCCCTGGAGTCCGGCGTGCCTGTGTCCCTGCTCCAGCCGCCTGGCCCTCTGGCCGCCCCATAAGACTGTCTCCATCTGTGGCATGTGCTGCCTGAACACACCAAGGCACTCCGCACACCAGCGCCCGGCTGTCCTGCAACCCCGACTCCTCCCCAGCAGAGGCAGAGCAAGGCGACGCCGGGCCGGCACCCAGCTGGCCTTGGGGACCAGCGTAGATGCAGCCCGGACCACCTGTGGACTGCGGCATGCCTGCCAGCCGGGCCCCGAGCTGGCTCTGCAGGAAGCACGGGCACTTCTGTTCTGCACCGTGATTGTTTTTGGCCACAGTACCGTTCATTAGCCCATTAACCACCTCGGTATGAGAGTTGACTATAGTCGACAGCCACAGATGAACGCGCACAGCCGAGCAGAGACTTTAGCCAACAGCCGTGATGTGAAGGTGCACAGCTGAGCGTCGACTTTCGTCGACGGCCAAAAGCTTTTACTTTTACAGCTTTTATCTCTGCTGTTGCAGTGTGTACGTT
>VBSM01001703.1:43230-54072 GCA_008086735.1 Cheirogaleus medius | reverse complement strand
AAAAAAAAAAAAAAAAAAAAAAAAAGACATCTTTTAAAAAGTTTTTTTATTTGCTGAATAGGACTTGAGCTGTGAGATTTTATCTCAAGATATTAATTTGTTTAGCAGTTTATTTTTTAATTTATAAATAAGATTTTTATTTCTTACGTAACTTTAAAAAATCATTTTCCCCTAGTCGTGCTGGTATAGAGGACTCTAAGAAGTGGGGAATGCTGTTCCTGGTGAATCAGTTATTTAAGATTTACTTCAAGGTACGCTTCCATTCGAATGCTTTATGTCCTTGTGAGTTTTCTTTCTCCTGTCTTTCCACACACCATGTGATTTCTGTTAATTACTAGCTAGCCTTTCTGGTATTGCTTGGGAAGTGATCGTAACCATACTCATAGTCCTAGTAGCTTACGTTTGATGAGTGCTTACTAAGTGCAAGGCATTATTCAAAAATGCTTCACAAATATCTTATTTAAAACTCTGCTGGGTGCAGTGGCTCACACCTGTAACCCCAACATTTTAGAAGGCTGAGGTGAGAGGATTGCTTGAGGCCAGGAGTTCTAGACCAGCCTGGGCAACACAGTGAGACCCTATCTCTACAAAAAATTGAAAAAATTAGCCGGGCATGGTGGCACACTCCTGTAGTCCCGGCTACTCAGGAGGCTGAGGCAGGAGGATCCTCTGAGCTCAGGAGTGTGAGGTTGCTGTGAGCTACGATGACGCCACTGCATTCTTGCCCAGAGAACAGGGTCTCTATAAAAAACAACAAACAAACAAAACACAAAACTGCTCCAGGGAAAACTAAGGCACCTGTGTGCTAACTAAAGCACCTTGCCCGGGGTGGAACTGGGCCTCCAGTGCGTGTGGTTTTACTCTGGAGTCTGTGTCCTCCGCTACCTGTGGAAACCAGGCGTGGACGGAGGCCCAGCTGCCCCAGGGTGGGCTCCTCTGTGCTGGCAGCTGTTTTAGTTTTTATTATTAGATAAATAATTTTGATATAATAGATTTTGTGATTCCCACTTTGAGGAGACATATGCTCATTGCTAAAGTAGAAGTTTATGCTTGTTCTACCACCTGTTTTTGTTGTTTTTAAATATTTTAAATGGATTGCTATCCATTATAGATCAACAAACTCCACTTGTGTAAACCACTGATCAGAGCAATCGACAGCTCGAATCTGAAAGAAGATTACAGCACCGCGCAGAGAGTCACATACAAGTACTACGTTGGGCGCAAGGCCATGTTTGACAGTGACTTTAAGCAAGGTGTGTTCATCTCTTCTCCAATGTTTTAAATAAGATGTTGCCTTCTGAACAGCTTGCGTGTTACAGTTCTGGAGAACACAGTTACTGTATTTTATTGTTAAGGTGGAATATATGTGTAACAAAGTCCAAGTTATATCTATATATTTGACACTAACAGTGATTGAATAAGGGAAAGTCATATTTGAGGGCTCCTACTCTGCCCTGGGTGGGTCCTGACATACACGTCAGAGTCTCAGTCCCACGGACGTCCCTGCTGCGTTGATTGAGCTGCCTGTTCCCCAGCCTTGTGGCCCTGTCACCTGCGCTGGTCATGGGGACAGGGGAAGCAGAGATGAGGACAACCCTGAGCTCAGCTACTGACTTACTGCCTAAGAATCCTGCGTGGGGATGACTCAGCAAGCAGTGGAGGTGTGCGCTGGGCCCGGGTGTCGTATTTCACGTTTGTGGTTTTCAGCACAGCGAGCGCCCTTGCTGCTCAGTGCTGAGTGTTGTGAAATCACGTTAATATGTCAGCTTAGGTCTTTGACTCTCTCAAGAACACGAAGCCAGTCTGTTTTCCTTTTTATACTTTCTGATTAGCAGGCACAAAGAGGTTCTTTGTGAGCTCTTCTACGGTACTCAAACCAGACTTTCAAGCTCACTTCTGCAACTCTTTGCTGCGCACACAGCCCCAGCCACACAGAGCAGCACGCTCCAGGCAGCACGGGAACGTGGAAAGGCCTCTCTCCCTGTGCCGCTGCAGCCCGGGGGCCTTGGACCCGCAGCGCCGGCTCGTGGATAATAGCTGCTCTGGTGTTTTATTGTATTGGCCACAGACCAAGTTTTCATTTTTTTTCACAATAGTTTTAGTAGGTCTAGGGCTTTTAAAGAAGGGCTTTTCTTGTTAATTCTCCCATCTGTTTTTTTTTTTTCTTAAAATATAAAGCATAAGGGTAGAAACTTTTAAATTATACCCTACTGAGTTCTCTTAAGGTATTGATAAGTTTTTCCTCTGAGGATTCATTGAGTGATATGTTTGGATACCTTACATAGCCAGAAGTGATTTACTAATATTGATACTATGTAGTCATGGTTTCTAAAACCTTAGAGCTAAAAAGTTCCTTCAAGACTATATCATCTAACACTTATATTTTACTGTAAAAGAAACTGAAAATCATAGAGATTGTAATTTTCTGAGATTACTGAGCTAATTAGGAATTTTTTTAGGTGCCTAAAAAGCCAGCACTGGCACTCGAGCTCTCGGTGACTCTGATGTCCACTTTACTGCTGGGAATTCCTGGAGACCCTGATTGTATTGAAGTGGATAAAATGTCTGCAGAGATTGTGTTGATTTTAATTCTTTCATGTGATTTTCTGTTATGTAAGAAAGAATACTTGGAGTATCTCAGTTACTTGTTATACACTTTCAACAGTATATTAATTTCAGAGATTTATACCCTTCTAAATATTTTTTACTCCAACCAAAATATAGTTTGATGCAAAATATGTGAAGTCC
The DNA here is from genome assembly GCA_008086735.1 of Cheirogaleus medius. NCBI lineage: Eukaryota > Metazoa > Chordata > Mammalia > Primates > Cheirogaleidae > Cheirogaleus > Cheirogaleus medius. The sequence continues at coordinate 51,324 of VBSM01001703.1, read as the reverse complement.
CCCCAAAGACAGCAGAAAATCTCATTAGAAAATGCATTTTTTGTACCTCCGTGGGGATTCGGGCCCAGCTGCTGCGAGCAGTGGTAAAGGTGCGCGTCTCAGGGTCTGGGCTGCGGAAGTCAAGCTCCGGCAGCTGGGATGTTGCGGCCTCGGGCTGAATCCTCGCGCCTTGATCTCGGCCCTGCGGGGCTGCTGGCGGGCACAGCTCAGGCACTGGAAGACGCCGCAGCATTCGCACGCGCTGCAAGATGAGACGTTTATTTCTGCAATGTGGCCGCACCGGTTGGGAGCAGAGGCAGTGGCTCTCAGTGTCGGCTCCCTCAGACCCCAGGGCCTGCTGCTGCTGGTGACAGGGTCTGCGCAAGAGACGGCCCCTGCAGTTGTGCGCATTTCACGTCTCTCATGTCTGGGACTGAATGTCACTATTCAGGATCATAAACAGAGTGTGCCTCTGTCTGAGGGAACACCTCACCTTCCGAATTCTTTTATTTTTATTTAGTTTTTGTAGAGATGGGGTCTCGTTGTGTTGCCCAAGTTGGTCTTAAATTGCTGGGCTCAAGCGATCCTCCCACCGCAGCCTCCCAAAGTGCTGGGGTTATAGGCGTGAGCCACCACGCCTGCCCCCACTTTCCTAATTCTTGAATCAGACTCAGCGTCGGCAAAGCCTGTCCCTGTCTGGGGAGGAGGCAGAACCATTGTCCAGGAATCCCTGCCGTTCTCTCACCTTTACCTGTCAAGCCTCAGCAAAAGCTCCATCACACTCGACCGTGCTCTTGGAGGGGGTGGTTAGCACCTTAGACTCTCGGCAGGCCTGTGGTGTGCGGTCGGTAGGATTTGTCTTGACAAATTGAATCATTTTTGTATTTTGAAATCTGTTAAATTCAAGTCTGTTTTATATGAAATGGAATCCCCTCTTAGTATTGCTGTCAGGACAGAGTGTGTATATTACAAGCTGATACGGTAATTTATTAAAGCTTACGTTCATTTCAGGTGGAAGGTATGTGATCATTGAATTATATGCTAAGCTGGAGGGTAGAGCTTCTCTAAGTTATTTTTATTCTGTTTAATTGTGCATTTTTAAATATGTTTTTATGTTTTCTGTGAACGTGGGTATCATCTGAGCAGGTTAAAAACTTTTAGCATGCTGAGCACAGTAGCTTGCCAGAAGGCCTCAGGCAAGTCAGGCTCTCAAGGGAAGTTAGTTTCTTCAGTTTTCCCTCTGCTAGTAGAACGTCCAGGCAATTCTTGTTGAATTTGGGGCTATGGGTTTTGCCTAAGAAAAACCACTGATTACAGAAATGAAGCTGGGCTACTATTTTTTGAGATAACAAAAGGAGGAACGAAACATGTAAGGATGAGCTGGTAGAGTTGGGCAGGAAGGGAACGCAGTGATTGGGACTCCGAGGGGAGGCTGTGGGCTGAGCTGCTGTGGGCCGAGCACTCAGCAGGTCCCTGCTCGTCTTTGCAGCCGAGGAGTACCTGTCCTTCGCCTTCGAGCACTGCCACCGCCTGAGTCAGAAGAACAAAAGGATGATTCTGATATACTTGCTTCCAGTAAAGATGCTCTTGGTGAGTGAGTGATATCCAGTTTTGATAGATCCTGGTGCTTCAAAGAAGCTGATAGGCTTTTTAAGAACAGCAGGTGGTGTGTGGCGGGTCCCAGTCTGCACAGGGGCTCGCCTGCCCCAAGACAGAGCAGGGATAAGCATCTGATTGGCCCGAGCCACAGGGCTCTCCATGGCTGGCACTTCCAGACTTTCTAGAAAAGCTTTGCCTGTGTTCTGTTTCTCTTGAAAGTATCTAACTTAAAAGTTTAACATATGGCAAATAAAACAAGTGCGTATTATATTTCTCCCTAAAAACCTAAATTAACAGCAGTGGGGAAAGAAATGTCATTCTAGCCTGTCTGTAGGTATTTTATTTGGTTCACCAAATTTGTTTTTGATACTTGAAAAGAAATGTCAAACAACTGGTAAGTTCATTGACTAACATTGACTAACATCTCCTTAAAGTGACAGAGCTTTCTTTTCTCCCATTTAAAAATTTTAAAAAATAAAGCAGCACACACTTATGGTTAAAACTTAAGTGGTTCAGAATGGCTTATGATTTGAAAAAGCAGCGATGTTGTACCTAACGCTACCTACAAGACAACCGGTTTTATATTTTTTAGCCCATTCTGGAAGATATTTCCATATTCCTAAATCTTACCATTATGCTGATGTTTCTTCACTTCTCACTCCCTCCTGTTACGTAAACAGTAAGAGCCGTGAGCAGGCCCAGGTCAAGGCCACGTGTCACTGAGTGACAAAGTGCTGTGCCAGGCGCCCGTCTTTCTGGACTAGCGTTGTTTTCCCAGAGTACTCGTGTGTTGTTAGTCCTTGTCCTGCTACTGACGTAGAGATTCTAAGAAATTCAGGTTCTAGTTTTTTAAAAATTTAATTCCTTGAAAAGAATTTTATCCAAGACAATTCTGTGAAAGATGAAAGCATTTTATTCTGGAAACCTGTTTCAGGGCCACATGCCGACAATCGAGCTTTTGAAAAAGTACCATCTCATGCAGTTTGCCGAGGTGACCAAAGCCGTAAGGTAGAGTATTTTATCCTTTTCCACTTGAGATTTTTAAAAATAATAAAGCTAATAGAAACTACCTGAATGCTGTGTGAGACGTCACTGCGTTTTGACGCACTCTTCCTGGGATCTTGTTTTGTGGTCGTGGCGTCTCCCTCCCTCGCCAGTGAAGGCAACCTGCTCCTGCTCACCGAGGCGCTGGCCAAGCATGAGACGTTCTTCATCCGCTGCGGCATCTTCCTGATCCTGGAAAAGCTGAAGATCATCACCTACAGGAATCTCTTCAAGAAAGTGTAAGCATTTGCCCAGGGTGCGGAGACTCCCAGCGAGACTGGTGGCGCTGTCAGCTGATGAAGCGGAGCTGTGGGCTGGGAGAGGGGCGCCTGGTGGGCAGGGACCCCGTTTCCCTTTAGTTGTGTGGACTAGAATGAAATGTCCCACCCGCTGCCACCTGAGCGCCGGGGTGCGGAGGCAGGTGAGCCATGGAGGCTTTGCTTGCGCTTCTGGGGGAAAGAATCCAGGTTCGTTCTGTGTGACAAGGAAACTTGGCAGCAGGGACGGGGGAACGTCGGCCTCGTCCGTCCTGGGCTGTGGGAGCTGAGGACTGGCCCTCGCCTCCTTTGACAGAACCAGCCGACCCCACTCTTGTCTGCAGGAGATTAAATGTTTACGCAGTTGTTCCTTTTCTCACACCTAACCCTGGAAGTTGACTCTCCTGTGAGGCCTGGTCCCACCAGGATCTCAGTTCATTAAACGTCAAAGAAAGACGGACTTTTTATACAGCTGTGGGTTGTCTGTCAAAAATAGGAAGGCCCGTATTGCATTGAATCCATTGTCAGGTGCATCCTGGTTTCAGAGATAGTCAAATGTGAAAAAATACGTACCTTAAATTTAATGAAATACTCAGTAAATGTAAAAAAAAAAAAAAGTATTTGTACTAGTGGCCTAGTGGCTTTTTTTAATTGAAAAATCAAATTATATTTAATAGCTCTTATTTTTAGAGAGTATGTAGAGTGTATCTAATAGGTGGAAAAATTATTTTCGCCCTTTTCAACACTGGTTCGTTAAAATGTCTAATAACGGACGTGTGGTACCCTCCTTGGCCTCTGAGGTGCTGTGCTCCTGTTGGTGACCGCAGTGGACGCCCCTTCCCCCGCAGGTACCTGCTGCTCAGAACACACCAGCTGTCTCTGGACGCCTTCCTGGTCGCGTTGCGGCTGATGCAGGTGGAGGACGTGGACATCGACGAGGTGCAGTGCATCCTGGCCAACCTCATATACATGGTGCGCAGGCCCTCGCGTTTCCGTGTTTTCCTCCGTGCGTGTAGTCAGCCCTGTGTGTAGAATTTGGTGTCTGTGGGGACTGGTTCCAGGATCCCCCTGGACACCGGAGTCCTTGGCCGCCCTAGGCCCTGATACAAACGGTGCGGTGTTTGTACGTATCCTCTGCACACCCGCTGCGTGCTCCACATCATCTCTAGGTTACTTACAACACCAAATAGGCGTGAGTGCCACTATATGAATACTTGTTACACTGTATTGTTTAGGGAGTAACAACTAAAACAGGGCATGCTCAGAACAGATGCTTTTTTTCCTGAGTATTTTTTATCCACAGTTGGTTGAATCCACAGAAGGGGACCCACAGATGCGGGGCCAGCTGTGTTCAGTCTTAGTCCTTGTCTTCCCCTCGAGCTGAACCGCACCGCTGCTGGGGAGGAAGGCTCCTGCCAGGGAACGGAGCGATCGAAACGCCCCTCATCCTCACCGTGGCTCGGATCAGAGATGCAAACTCATCCTTCTCTCTCCTGCAGGGCCACATCAAAGGCTACATATCGCACCAGCACCAGAAGCTGGTGGTCAGCAAGCAGAACCCCTTCCCGCCGCTGTCCACAGTGTGCTGAGCGTGGTCCTGAGCGTGGGGCAGCTGTCCCCGTGGTCCTGCTGGTGCCGACACACTCAGCTCTGCCTGCCCCATGGTGTCTGAACGCTGGGAGCCCTCGCCTCGCACTTCCTGGGACCCGGGACTGGGCGTGCCCGGCACCTGCGCATCCCCAACCTCCCTCGTCATTTGTGAGGGACGCCAGCCTCACAGAGGCCTGGAACTCTTTCTTTGGAAAACGCAAACACCTCTGCCGTTTGGAGAAGGCGGCTCTGTGTGAGGCAGCTCCGGCTTACTTTTCCCGAGTGTTGTTCCCAAGGTAACTTCTGCAGCTCCTTCTGTAAAAAATGTTTTCTGAATTTGTTCCAATGGCATATTCTTCATTATACCTTCCAGGGTACATCTATTTTTATAGATTAAATGTGAATATTTTATGTCATCAAAATGCTTGGTTAACTTAAAGCTTCTTTTTAAAGGCAGGATTTAATTTGATTTAAATGTTCCAGATTTTATAGCTTGCCTGCATAGGTGCTCCTTAATTTAGGACAGGGTCACATCCAGTAAACCACCGCAAGTGGAAAACACCATAGGTCGAACACGCATTTGTACCCCGAGCCACCGCGCAGTGCAGCTTCTCCTCGCCCGACTTAAACACGCTAAGAACAAGGCGTCGGCTGCAGCTGGGCAGAATCATCTAGCACAAGCCTGTCTTAAATGAGGTGGTAAGCATCCCGTGCGGTTTACTGGCTGCTGTACCGACAGCGGGAAACCGTGGCCGCGTGGGGGCTCGACGTGCGGCTCCTGCTGAACCCGCGTGGCTTTGACCCCCACGGCATGGCAGAGTCGACACAGGGTGAGTCAGGACCGTGGGTCAGCTCAGGCTGTCGGCTCGAACAAGCTCTCACCTCCCAGCTGCAGGGGCCGGGGTCCGACTGCGGCCAGGCTGCCCAGGCGGCGGGTTCTGGCGAGGGGCCTCGTGGGTGCAGAGCTGCGTTTTCTCACCATGCAGAGCGAGCCGGTCTCCTCTCCTCCTCTCCTCACAGGGCCCCAGCCCCGTCGGACCAGGGCCTCAGCCTACGACTGCGCTTAGCCTCGCCGGCCCCTCGCAGACCCTGCCCTCAGATACAGCCACATTGGGGTTAGGACTTACGGGGGTGGGGACCTGCGGCCTTAAGGCCCCGTGTGGCCTTCTAGATCCTTAAGTGCAGCCTTTTGATGGCATCCAGATATTTTTTGTTCTGTAGAATTCCGCACAGCCCCACTTTGTGTAGGCGCCTGTGGTTATCAGATGTCTAAATCTGTGTTGAACGTCGAGCCTTGCCCTGGTGCGGGCCTGTCCCTCACAGACAGGCCTGGCGCTCCTCCGCGCCCCCTTATTGCGTGGGGTGGTGCAGACCGGTGTGGGGAGGGAGTGGGCCTGGGAGGAGACCCAGCACTGGGAGCCTGCGCCACACGAAACTTTCCAGCAGCCACGCTGCAGAGACCAAAAGGAACAGGACAGATTCACTTTAATAATGTACCGATTTGATCTGACAGATCCAAAATATCACCATTTCAACTTGCAATTATTAAAAACCATCAGTGGGCGTTTGCATTCTTGTTTTGTGCTAAGCCTGAGACCTGTCCAAGTGCTACGGCCAGGTGCCGTGCTGGGTGCGGGCCGGGCAGGGCTGGAGACACGGCTGGCAGGTTCCGTCGTCCTGGGCCAGCGGGTGTTTGACTTGTAGCTTTTCCAGAGAAGCGGCTGGTGGCGGTGTGGCGGTGTGGCCCGTGCTCCCCACAGCCCTGGTCTGTCTCCTGAGACTCCTCTGCAGCCGGAGCGGCAGGTGCAGCCTCCCGATGAGGTCTGCACGCGGCCAGGGCCCTCCCCGAGTAGGCACCAAGTGGAGCGGGCGTCTCCCAAACGCCAAGGGAGCAAATCAGGAGATGGCCCCGAAATGCTTCCGCCCGGTGTTTTCTGTTTAACATGTTGACTGCTGTGTGAGTTGCATTTAACTCAGGCTAGTTTTGAGCCTGGGGCCATGCGAAGCAAAACCCTGCAGTTAGTTCGTGAAAATCTTATTTGTTGTTGTTCTCATTGTTACAATTAATATCGACAATTTAATTCTAAAACTGTGGATTGACCCAACTGGGTAATTTACATTATAATAAACAGCGATTTATTGCTTATAGTTCTGGAGGCCGGGAGGTCCAAGATCAAGGCCCCATAGATTCGGTGTCTGGTGACAGCCGCAGTGCCAGCTGGTGCCATCCGTCCTCATCCTCGCTGGCTCCCTCTGCCTGTCCTGGAAGGGCTCCAGTCCAGCCCGAGGTCCCAGCCTCACACAGCCTCGCTGGGGTCAGGTTTCGACACATGAATTTGGGGCAAAGACAGACCACAGCAGTGACGAGTGTTGCACGTGCTGGTTTAGTTTTCTCGTCTGTCATCTCAAAGATAATCACCTTCGGACCCCAGATGCTATGGCAACAAATCCTCCAAGCATTAGGATCCTCCCCACACTCGCCCTCCTGAGCTCTGTGTGAAATAATCGTCCACCTCCATGGAAAGACGACAACTAGGGCGAGGGACTGTCCTCACCGCCGTGCTAACCCTCCTTCCCACGCCTGCAGGCCCTCCTCCCTCCAGGGCCTCCCAGTGTCGGGGTGTCCTCTGTGGCATTTCCCCAGCAAAGTCCAGGCCCCCACAACTTTGTGCAGCGCTGGACATGAGCCCGTGTACAGCCCGGCCAGTTACCTCCCGGGTCTGACTGCGTTCCCCGTGCTACCGTGTGTTCAGTCTACGCTGGGACCTGTTTCCCGTAGATACGAGATCGGGCCTCTCCTCACAGCCGTCGTGTCCCGGTGGCGCCTGGGCCTGGTCAGCGTCCTCCTGAAAGGGTTTATGTTGTTGTCACGCCCTGGGCGCACTGCCACCCCGAAGCCACTTAAGATGAACTTGTGTGAGTTTTGGGGCCTATGTGGCTAGAGATTCATCAGATAGTGGCAAACTGATCCTTTATCCCGAAACAGCGAGCCCACTCCCAGATGCCGGCATCAACCGCTCATGGGGCGGAGCCCTCCCGACCTGCTCACCGCCCTGGGCATGAAGTTTCCAGCGAGTGAGCTTTGGGGACACACTCAGACCACAGTGCCACATGCCCTGATGTCCACGTTGAGGACTGAGTGGCATGCATCCACCTGGAGCCCAGTTTCCCTAAGATCCCTGGAGACAGGAAGGGGGGAGACACAGGTGACGTGGCCGTGGCCGGGCCACGGAGTCTCAGACTCACCCGAGGGGACCAGCACACTCGAGAGCAGTCGTGCGTCTGCGGGTTCCTCAGAGCTTGGGGGATGCCAGCGCCTTTCTAGATCTTCCGTCTGGATCAGGGACCTTCTGGGGTAGGGAAGACACCGAAGAACGTCCCTCCACAAGCCCTGCCTTGAGTCCTTGGTGGGTTCAGGCTGTCCCTCCCAAGCCCAGGTGCAGGGTTGTGGTCTGGGGTATTTTGATTTTTTTAAGGTCATTGGAAATGTTTAAAAAGTAAAGTGTATTCTGATTGTGGTAAAATATATGTAACATAAAACTTACCACTCTGACCTTGTTTAAGTGTGCTGCTCAGTGACACTGAGTAAATTCATGCTGCTTTTGGTGTCTTTTTTTTTTTCTTT
>VBSM01001681.1:12802073-12827861 GCA_008086735.1 Cheirogaleus medius | reverse complement strand
TTTGCATTTCCCTTATGATTAGAGATGTTGAGCATTTTTTCATATGTTTGTTGGATTGTAGCCCTTTTACCAGCATTTTCAGCACATTGGTTTCATGAGCGCAGAGCCAAAATGATTCTGGCAGACCAATCTTTGTTGAGGCCCAACTAAGTGGATATTTCAAAGAAGTCAGTCCCAGAGCCTCTAAAATTTCCTTTCATGAATCAATTATCTCACCTTCCTTCACAATTATTTTTAGAAAGGTAGCCCTTTTCACCCTTCATTCAAGAGTCCTTAGTTGGAGCTGGTCCTTGTGAGAGGTGTTAAGTGTGTGATCTGTGTCATACCTTCCTTCTAGCTCTTTATCCTCTGTGATAAGAATTGTGCATGTGCAAGAATGGTGAAAAGGCCGGATCTGCAGTTTCAACCTTTTCAGACTGATTTGATGACTCAACTCGGATTGGAAAACAGTTCTTTTCAGATAAATGTATGTTCAGGCTTGCCACCTGAGTTTTTCGAGGAGTGTGTAGCCTGAGTTTTGAAATGATCATTATTTTAATGCTTATTTCACCATTGTTTGAGCATATTTATATTACTGCAGCCCTTTTACCAGCATTTTTTGTCCATTGGTTCATGAGGTTAGAGCCAAAGATGATTCTGGCAGACTAATCTTTGTTACGGCCTAAGTGGAAATTTCCAAGAAGTCGGTCCCAGAGCCTCTAAAATAACCATTCATGAGAGAATTATCTCACCATCCATTCACCATTATTTCGTGAAGGGAAGCCCTTTTCACCCTTCTTTCAAGAATCCTTTGTTTAACCTGGCCCCTGCGAGAGGTGTTAAGTGCAGATCCTGAGTCAGCCCTTCCTTCTAGTTGTTTATCCTCAGAGGTAAGAAGTGTGCTTTTAGGAGACTGGTGAAAATGGCACATCCTGTTTCAGTCTTTACACTGAAACAGGATCCCACTTTTCAACCTCCTCTTCAGACTGATTTGATGACTCAAATCAGATTGTAAAAGCATTATTTTCAGACAAATCTATGTTCAGGCCCGGCACCTGGGTTTTTCGTGCAGTATGTAGCAGACCTCTTGAAATAATCATTAATTTAAGTCCTATTTCACCATAATTTCAACATCTATAAAGGACTGCAACAATTTTACCAGCATTTTTAGTGCATTGGTTTCATGAGCTCAGAGCCAGAGATGAGTTTGGCAGGCCCATCTATGTTGAGGCCAAGATAAGTGGATATTTCCACTTACATAGATATTTGTCTGCAAGAGTCTTTGAAATAACCATTCACTAAAGAAATATCTCATCATCCATTAACCATTATTTCCAGAAGGGCAGCCCTTTCACCCTTCTTTCAAGAGACATTTATTGGAGCAAGCCTTGTGAGAGGTGTTAAGTGCAGGTCCTGTATCAGACCTTCGTTCTAGCTGATTATCCTCCGAGAGGAGAGGTGCGCATGTACTAGAGAGGAGAAAAGTACAGATCCTGTTTCAGTCTTTAGACTGAAACATGATCTGCACTTTTCACCTTTCACCCTCGCATGTACTAGACAGGAGAAATGTGTGGATCGTGTTTCATTCTTAAGACTGAAACATGATCCGCACTTATAACCTTTGTCCTCAGCCTGATTTGATGACTAATCTAGGAGTGGAAAACGGTTCTTGCAGACAAATCGATGTTCAGGCCATGGCACCTGGGTTTTTCGAGGAGTATGTAGCAGTTGTCTTCACATAATCATTAATTTAAGTCTTATTTCACCATCATTTCACCATCTATAAAGGACTGCAGCACTTTTACTGGCATTTTACTGGCATTTTTACTTCATTGGTTTCATGAGGTCAGAGCCAAAGATGAATATGCCCATCTATGTTGAGGCATATCTAAGGGGATATTTCCAAGAAGTAGGTCCTAGAGCCTGTAAAATAATCATTCAGTAAAGAATTATCTCACCATCCATTCACCATTATTTCCAGAAGGGTAGTTCTTTTCACCCTTCTTTCAAGAATCCTTCATTGGAGCAGGCCCTTGTGAGAGGTGTTAAGTGCGGGTCCTGTGTCAGTGTTTCGTTCTAGCTGATTATCCTTCAAGATGAGAGGTGCCCATGTGCGAGACAGGTGAAAAGTGCGGATTTTGTTTCAGTCTAAAGACCAAAACAAGATTGGCACTCTTCACCCTCATCTTCAGCCTGATTTGATGACTCAGATAGGAGTGGAAAATGGTTCTGGCAGACAAATCGATCTTCAGGCCCGGGCACCTGCGTTTTTCAAGGAGTATGTAGCAGATATCTTGAAATAATCATGAATTTAAGACTTATTTCACCATCATTTCACCATCTATAAAGGACTCCAGCACTTTTACCAGCATTTTTAGTGCATTGCTTTCATGAGCTCAGAGTCAAAGATGATTCTGGCAGGTCAATCTATTTGTGGCCCAGGTAAGAGGATATTTCCAAGAAGTCGGTCCTAGAGCCTTTAAAATAACCATTCATTAAAGAGTTATCTCAACATTCATTCACCATTATTTCCAGGAGGTTAGCCCGTTTCAGCCTTCTTTCAAGAATCCTTTTTTGGAGCAGGCCCTTGTGAGAGGTATTAAGTGCCGGTCCTGTTTCAGTCCTTTGTTCGAGCTGATTATCCTCAGATATGAGAGGTTCACATATGCAAGACAGGTGAAAAGTGTGGATCTTGTTTCATTCTAAAGACTGAAACAGGATCTGCAGTTTTCATCCTCATCTTCAGCCTGATTTGATGCCTCAGCTTTGACTGAAAAATGATTCTGGCAGACAAATCGTTCATGCCTGCGTACCTGGGTTTTTCGAAAAGTATGTAGCAGACGTCTTTAAATAATCATTAATTTAAGACTTATTTCACCATCATTTCACCATCTATAAAGGAGTATAGCACTTTTACCAACATTTTTAGTGCATTGGTTTCATGAGCTCAGAGCTAAATATGATTCTCGCAGACTAATCTATGTTGAAGCCCAGCTAAGTGGTGACACTGAAGCCAGATTTGGATGTGTTAGAGGCACTATTTTTAAAAAGAGTTTCCCTTTCTGTAATTTTGGGCAGCCATTATAATTTAATCAATCTTCTTTCTTACCCTTTTCTTTCTTTGGTCATCCTTGTCATTTCTATTATAACATCAATAAAAGAAGTCACTGAATGTTTATAGCAGCACAATTCATAATTGCAAAGCTGTGGAAACAACCTAAGTGCCCATAAATTCATGAGTGGATTAATAAAATGTGGTATATGTATACCATGGAGTACTATTCAGCTCTAAGAAATAACGGTGATATAGCACATCTTGTATTTTCCTGGATACAGCTAGAACCCATACTACTAAGTGAAGTATCCCAAGAATGGAAAAACAAGCTCCACATATACTCACCAACAAACTGGTATTAACGGAGCAGCACCTAAGTGGACAGATAGGAATTACATTTATAGGATATTGGGTGGATGGGAGGGGTGGGGTGGGTATATACATACATAATGAGTGAGACGTGCACCGTCTGAGGGATGGTCATGCTTGAAGCTCAGAATCGTGGGGGGAGGGGGGCAAGGGCATTATTTTAAACCCAAAAATTTGTACCCCTATAATTTGCTGAAATAAAATAAAAAAAATAAAAAATAAAAGAAGTCACAAAAGCAATGTAAGAAAGCAAAGAAAAAAAGTGATTTAAACATGAACAACAACAACAAAAAAGACTGAAACAGGACACGCACTTTTCACCCTCATCTTCAGACTGATTTGATGCCTCAGCTTGGAATGGAAAATGGTTTTGGCAGACAAATCTATGTTCAGGCCCAAGCACCTGGGTTTTTCGAGGAATATGTAGCAGAAGTCTTGAAATAATCATTATTTTAAGACATATTTCACCACTATTTCACCATCTTAAAGGACTGTAGCACTTTTACCAGCATTTTTAAAGGATTGGTTTCATGAGCTCAGAGGCTAAGATGATTCTGGCAGACCAATCTATGTTGCGGCCCAGCTAAATGGATATTTCCAAGAAGGCAGTCCTAGAGCCTTTAAAATAACTACTATTTAAAGAATTATCACACCATCGATTCACCATTATTTCATGAACCATAGCCCTTTTCACCATTCTTTCAAGAATCCTTTGTTGGAGCTGGCCTTTGTGAGAGGTGGAAAGTTCAGGTCCTGTTTCAGTCTTTCCTTTGAGTTGATTATCCTCAGAGATGAGAAGTGCGCATGTGTGAGACAGGTGCAAAGTGAGGATCCTGTTTCAGTATTCTGGAACAGGCTCCACACCATTCACCATCATCTTCTGAATGATTTGATGCATCAGCTCAGAATGGAAAACAGTTGGGGGAGAAAAGTCTATGTTCAGGCCCAGGCACATGGGTTTTGCCAAGGAGTATGTAGCAGAAGTTTTGAAATAATCATAATTTTAAGAGTTATTTCACCATTATTTCAACATCTTTAATGGCCTGCAGCACTTTTACCATCATTTTTAGTGGACTGGTTTCATGAGCTCAGAGTCTAAGATGATTCTGGCAGGCAAATCTATGTTGAGGCCTGGCTATGTGGATATTTCCAAGAAGTCAGTCCTAGACCCTTTAAAATAACCATTCTTTAAAGAATTATCTCAGCATTGATTCACCATAATTTCAATAATGGTAGCCCTGTTCACCATTCTTTAAAGAATTTTTTGTTGGAACTGGCTTTTGTGAGAGGTGGAAAGTGAGGGTCTTGTGTCAGTCTGTCTTTCTAGGTGATTATTCTCAGAGATGAGAAGTGCGCATGTGCAAAACAGGTGAAAAGTGCGGATCCTATTTCAGTCTAAAGACTGAGACATTATCTGTAGTTTTCACCCTCGTTTTCAGAATGATTTGATGCATCAGTTCAGAATGGAAATGGTTTTGGCAGACAAATCTATCTTCAGGCCCAGGCATCTGTGTTTTTCCAAGGAGTATGTAGCCTAAGTTTTGAAATAATCATTACTTTGAGAGTTATTTCACCATGATTTCTCCACCTTTAAAGGACTACAGCACTTTTACCAGCCTTTTTGTAGGATCAGTTTCCTGATCTCAGAGCCTAAGATGATTCTGCCAGACAAATCTATGTTCAGGCCCTGCTAACTGGATATTTCCTAGAAGTCAGTCCTAGAGACTTTAAAATAACCATTCTTTAAAAAATTATCTCACCATCCATTCAGCATTATTTCAAGAATGTTAACACTTTTCACCATTCTTTCAAGAATCTTTCACAGGAGCTGGCTTTTGTGAAAGGTAGAAAATGCAGGTCCCCTGTCAGTTTTTCTTTGATGTTTATTGTCCTCAGAGATTAGAATTGCCCATATGCGAGACAGGTGAAAAGTGTGGATCTTGTTTCAGTAAAAGACTGAAACATGATATGCACTTTTTACCCTTGTCTTCAGAATGATTTGATAACTCAGATCAGAATGGAAAACGGTTCTGGCAGACACATCTATGCTTAGGCCTGGGCACCTGTTTTTTCCTAGTAGTAGGTAGTAGATGTTTTGAAACAATCATAATTTTAAGAGTTATTTCCTCATTATTTTACCATGTTTAAGGGACTTCAGCACTTTTACCAGAATTTTTAGAGGATTGGTTTTATGATCTTAGAGTAGAAGATAATTCTGGCAGACAAATCTATGTTGAGGCCCAGCTAACTGGATATTTCCAATAAGTCTGTCCAAAAGCGTTTATAATAACCATTTGTTAAAGAGTTATCTCACTGTCCATTCACCATTATTTCAGGAACAGTATCACTTTTTAGCATTCCTTAAAGAATTGTTTGTTGGAGCTGGCCTTTGTGAGAGGTGTTAAGTGAGGGTCCTGTGTCAGTCCTTCTTTCTAGCTGATTATCCTCAGAAATGAGAAAGGCACATGTGTGAGACATGTGAAAAGGGCATTTCCTGTTTCAGTCTAAAGACTGAAACATGATCCACGCTTTTCACCCTCATCTTCAGAATGACTTGATGCCTCAGCTTTGAATGGAAAAGGGTTCTGGCAGACCAGTCTATGTTGAAACCCAGGCACCTGGGTTTTTTCAAGGAGTATGTAGGAGAAGTTTTGAAATGATCATTGTTTTAAGACTTATTTAACCATTTTTTCACCATCTTTAAAGGACTGCAGCACTTTTGCCAGCATCTTTAGAGGAATTGTTTTCATGAGCTCAGAGCCTAATATTATTTGGCAGAGAAATCTGTGTTGAGGCCCAGCTAAGTGGGTATTTCCCAGAAGTTGGTCCTAGTGCATTTAAAATAACCATTCTTAAAATAATGATCTCACCATAAATTCATGAATATTGAAAGAAAGGTAGTACTCTTCATCATTCTTTCAAAAATGTTTGTTGAAGCAGGTTTTTGTGAGAGGTGTAAAGTGTGGGTCCTGTGTCATTCTTTCTTTCCAGTTGATTATCCTCATAGATGAGATGTGCCCATCTGTAGGACTGAAACAGGATCTTTAGACTGAAATAAGATCCACACTTTTCACTCTGGTCTTCAGAATTGTTTAATGCCTCAGCTCTGAATGGAAAACGGTTCTGGCAGAGAAATCTATGTTTATGCCCAGGCACCTGGATTTTTCCAAGGAGTAGGTAGAGGAAGTTTTGAAATAATTATTATTTTAAGGGTTATTTCAACATTATTTCCCTATCTTTAAAGGACTGCAGCTCTTTTACCAGTGTTTTTATAGGATTTGTTTCATGAGCTCAGAGCCTAAGATGATTCTGGCAGACAAATCAATGTTGAGGCCCAGCTAACTGGATATTTGTAAGAAGTGGTTCCTAGAGCCTTTAAAGTAACCATTCTTTAAAGAATTATCTCACCAGCATTTTACCATTATTTCAACAAAGATAGCCCTTTTCAGCATCTTTCAATTATCCTTTGTTGGAGTTGCCCTTTTTGAGAGGTGGAAAGTGTGGGTCCTGTGTCAGTCTTTCGTTTGAGTTGATTATCCTCAGGGATGAGAAGTGCCCATTTGTGAGTCAGGTGAAAACTGTGCATCCTGATTTGGTCTAAACAGGATCCGCACTTTTCACCCTTGTCTTCTGAATTATTTGATGCCTCAGGTCGGAATGATAAATGTTTCTGGCAGAGAAATCTATGTTCAGGCCCAGCACCTGGGTTTTTCCAAGAGTAGGTAGTAGAATTCTCAAATAATCATTATTTTAAAAGTTATTTCAGCATTATTTCACCACCTTAAAAGGACTTCAGCACTTTTACCAGTATTTTTAGAGGAGTGGTTTCATGAGCTCAGAGCCTAAGATTATTCTGATAAACAAATATATGTTGAGACACAGCTAACTGGATATTTCCAAGTAGTCGGTCCTATTGCTTTTTAAATAACTATTTTTTAAAGAATTATCTCACCTTTGATTCACCACTATTTGAAAAACGGTAGCCCTTTTCACCATTGTTTAAAGAATAGTTTGTTGGAGCTGATTTGTGTGAGAGATGGAAAGTTTGGGTCCTTTGTAAGTCTTTCTTTCCAGTTGATTCTCCTGAGAGATGAGAAGTATGCATTTTCCAGAGAGGTAAAAAGTGCAGATCCTGTGTCAGTGTTATTGAATTCTGTACGTTGATTTTTTAACCTAATACTTTGCTCATTTTGTTTATCAATTCCAGTAGATCCATATCAGAGTCTTTTCTGCTTTCCAGATGTAAGATGTTATCATCAGCAAGGAGCTAATGTTTGACTTTTTCTGTAACCACTTGGATGTCCTTGATTTCCTTTTCTTGTCACATTGCCATTGATATGACCTCTTGCTATGTTGAAGAGATGAGATGATTGAGTTCAAACTTTTCTGGTTGCAGTTCTAAGTGGGAACACTTTTAATTTTTCCTTATTTTGTATGATGTTTCCTGTGGGCTTTTCACATATGGCTTGTATCACTTTTAGATAACTCCCATCTCTGCCTGTTTTCTTAAGTGTTCTTTTCATAATATAGTGTTGACTTTTGTTGAATGCTTTGTCTGCATCTGCTGAGAGGATCATATGGTCTTTGTTTTTGCTTCTATTTATGTGGTAAATTACATTCACAGAACTGTGTATGTTGAGCCATCCTTGCATTTTTGACATCAAGCCCACTTGGTTGTGATGGATTGTTTTTTTAATAAGCACCTCAATTTGGTTTCACAGCATTTTGTTTAGAATTTTTACATATATATTTGAAAGAATATTGGTCTGTAGTTTTCTTTTTCTGTTGCATACTTTCCTGGTTTTGGTATTAAGTTGATGTTGGCTTCATGACATGTGTTCCATGGGACTCCTTCTTCTTGATGTTGTAGCATAATTTCTGCAGGATAGGCAGTGTTGCTTCTTTGTAGGTCTTGTAAAATTCAGGTATGAAACCATCTGGTCTGGGACTTTTCTCTTAAGGAAAATTTTTTATTTGTGTTTCAATTTTATTGTTCTGTTCATTAATTCTATTTCTTCCTGATTGAGAGTAGGAAGGCTGTATGTTTCTGGGAATTTGTCCATTTGCTCAACATTTTCCAGTTTATGTGCATAGAGATTTTTATAGTATTCATTGGTGACATTTTGTATGTCCATGGTATCAGTTTTAATTTCTCCTTTTTCATTTCTGATGGAGCTTATTAGTGTCCATTCTTTTCTGCTTCTTTTTAGTCTAACAAGAGGTGTGTCTGTTTTGTTTATTTTTCAAAGAACCAACTTTTTGTTTTATTAATTTTCTGTATAGTTTTTTTTGTTATCAATTTCATTTAGTTCTGCTCTGATATTTTTTATTTCTTTTCTTCTACTGGGTTTGGGGTGAGTTTGCTCATTCTTTTCTAGTTATTTGAGAAGATTCATTAGATTGTTGGTTTGTGATATTTCTGTCTTTTGGATGTAGGCATTTATGAGTATAAATTTTCCTCTCAGGACTGCTTTAGGTGTGTCCCACAGATAGTGATAACTTGTGTCTCCTTTATCATTTAGTTCAAAGAATCTTTAATTTTCATCTTATTTTCCTCTTCATTGCAATAATCATTCAACAGAAGGTTGTTTAGTTTCTATGACTTTGTGTCAAGATTAGAGTTTCTGTTGGAGTTGATTTCTAATTTTATTCCACTGTGGTCTGAGAAAATTCATGGTATAATTATTATCTTTTTAAATTTGTTGAGACATGATTTGTGGCCTAGGATATTGTCAGTCTTAGAGAATGTCCTATCAGCTGATGAGAAAAATGTATATTCAGTGTTTTTGGGATCGAATATTCTATAAATGTCAGTCAGGCCCATTTGTTCTAGAGTTCTGTTTACCCGTCATTTCTTTGCTTATTTTCTGTTTGGAGGATCTTTCCTGTTTTGTCAGAGGGGTGTTGAATTCCCCAGCTATTGCGGTGTTGCTGTTTATCATTTTGTTTAGATCAAGTAGAGTTTGCTTTATGAATCTGGGTGCACCTGAGTTAGGTGCATAAATATTTAGAATTGTTTATCTCTTTGTGTTGAATTGTATCCTTCACCATTATATAGTGACCTTCTTTGTCTTTCATTACTTTTGTTAATTTGAAGACTAAGTTATCTGAAATAAGAACTGCTACACCAGCTTTCTTTTGTCTTCCATTTGCATGAAATATTGTCTTCCATCACTTCATCTTGAGTCTGAATGCATCATTGTGGGTTAGTTGTGTTTCTTGAAGACTGTAGATACTTGGCTTGTGTATATTTATCCATTCAGCCAGCCTATGTCTTTTTAGTGGGCAGTTCAATCCATTCACATTTATTGAAATAATTGAGAAGTGGGGCAGATTTCTCTTTATCCTGTTGAGTGGAACTTTGTTGCTTTGCTTTATTTCTTGAGCCATTGTGGTATCTGACCTTTGACTTTCAGCTTTTGTTTAGTGTGTGTTGGTATTATTCTGCTTGAGTAGAGTCAGAATGGTGCCCCAGTATCTTCCTGCTTGTAAGTTTTCCATTGAGAAGTCTGCATTTAGTTTGAAAGATTTTCCTTTGTAGGTTACCTGCTTCTTTCACCTTACAGCTCATAGGAGGGCCTCTTTTGTAATTATTTTGGCCAGTGTGATGACTATGTGTCGTGGTGTCTTCCTGTTTGCAATGAATCTCCCAGGGGTCCTTTGAGCTTCTTGTACCTGGGTATCTAGATTTTTGTCAAAGCTGGGAAATTTTCCTCCATATATGTATCCTCAAATAGTTTATCCAACAGTTGTGCATTTTCTTCTTCACCATCACAGATGTCTATAATTCTCATGTTAGACTTCTTCAGATAATCCCATATTTCTTGTAGGCTTTACTC
Organism: Cheirogaleus medius; assembly: GCA_008086735.1. Classification (NCBI taxonomy): domain Eukaryota; kingdom Metazoa; phylum Chordata; class Mammalia; order Primates; family Cheirogaleidae; genus Cheirogaleus; species Cheirogaleus medius. Next base: position 12,817,619 of record VBSM01001681.1, on the reverse strand, counting down.
TTTTCTCTTATTTCTCTGCTCTCTCTCTGTAACTGACTTATTTAATTGAAAGGTTTCAATGTCAGTCCCTGAGATTCTTTCTTCTGTTTTACCTACTCTATTGTGGAGCCTTTCCACTATGTTTTGTAATTCCTTGAATAAATTCTTCATTTTTAGAAGGTTGTTTGATTTTTCTTTAATATTTCAATTTCTTTAGTGAATTTTTGTTCCATGTTCTAGATTATTTTTGTGGTTTCTTTGTGATGGGGATCCATTTTCTCTTGCATATCATTGAGTTTTCTTACAATCCATGTTCAAAATTCTTCTTTTGTCATTTTAGTATCCTGAATTTGGTTGATACCTATTGCTAGAGAGCTGGTGTTCCCCTTTGGGGCTGTGCTTTCCATTTTCTTCATACTTCCAGAGTTCTTTCACTGATTCCTTCCCTTCTGGAGCAGCTGTTGCTTCTTACCTTTAGTTTTTATTTAGATAATGACACACCCGGTTTAGTTTCTGAGCCAGTAGGTGGCATTTGTGGGTGAGATTGGACCATATCCTATATGATGAGTCAGTAGATGCAGTAAAAGGGCACACAAATTGACCTCCCTATCAGTAATTGGTGCTTGCTGGGAGGAGCAGGCTGAGTATTGTTTTTGGGTCCTGTATCTAGTTCTCATTCCACTGGAGTGGCGCTCTAGTGCCTCATATGATCAGTGGGACCCTGGGACTTCCAGGTGTGTCCTTATTCTCCACCTCAGTGGGGGAAGATGGGGGAATGAGGCTGGGTGAGGCTGGGTTATGTGAGCCTGCCCTCAAGCACCATGAATTAGCAGGGGTCAAAAGTCTGTTCTCTGCTTCTGGGCAAAGCTGCCAGGGAGGCACATAAATGGCCCCACTCAGCCAAAAAGTCTGCATGTGGTGATTGGGCTGTCTAAGACCTGCAATCTGAAGCAGGCCTTGCTCTTTTCCACCCTCCCCTGTTCTGTGGTTTCTCTAGGGCCTCCGAAGCAGGCAGGACCTCAAGCCAGTGGACCTCCCTCACTGTGATGCCAGCCGGGAGGTTCCCTGCCCAGGATTGCAGCCTGAGCGGGGAGCACAGCCTTCCCATGGGAGGAGGGTTGCCCCTCAAGCATGCCATTCTGCCCTTGAAGGCATGCACACTGCAGTAGACTAGTTCACAAATATCCATTCTGTGTCCCTGGGCAATGCAATTGAGATCTGGGTATACAGGATCTGGCCTGCAGGCCTGTCCCCTGGGCCCCAGAGATAAATCCCTCACCCTGCCAGAGAGAAAAGTGCTGGTCTTAAGTCCCCCAAATGGTGCCCAGGCTGGATCAATATCTCTCCACCTTTGAATTTACTCTGCTCTGCTGGAGTCACCAGTCAAGCAGCACCTGGGAGGCTGGCGAGTAGGGAGCTCACAGTCCGAGTACTCCTCAGTCTGCTTCAAGGCCACAAAAGGAAAGGTCCTGTTCCTTGTAGATGCCCCTGGGTGGTGGCTAAATTGTCTGTCTTGGCAGCTTCAGGTAGGGGAGAGGAATGAAGCAATATGGTGCCTCCCCATCCACTTGGTCTGTAGGGTGGGAGGTACCCAGAGGGAGCTGGGAACATGGTGCCCCATCCAGAATAGGCTCACTGCTCACTGGCAGCAGCCATCTCTGGGCTGTTGTTAGCAGGTCTCCCCAGCAGCTCAGGAGTCCACCAGCAGTCTGAGATGCAAAGGAGGGGAAATTTAACTGCTCCACCTACCCTTGTTGCTGGTCTCCAAGCCTCTCAGAGGCCTTTCTCCTTCCAGTTCTGCTCCACAACTTCTTCTCATGGGGTCTCTTCTAGTTTCAGGCACCCTTCCTTCTGACCCTCATCTGATCTATGTTTGTCTGCTGGTTTGTTTTTTTCAATTTCATCTAAAATTTGTCTTTCTTGCAGAGACACTCTGGCTGTGGTTTTTCTGAGAGAGGCCGTTAATAGGAACCAATCCTGCTGCCACCTTGATCTTGAACTTGTAGCCTACAGAACTTTTAGGAAAATTATTTCTATTGTTTAAGCTACCCAGTCTGTTGTACTTTGTTATAACAACTGATATAACAGATGAGGAAAGAGATTCATAGAACACAAATAAATTTCTCTAGGACATGTAGCTAGTACAGGTGAGATTAGAGTCTCCAGAATCCATGATGTTAATCTATACACTAAGCAGTCCTCTTAGGTGGGTCAAGATTATAGATGGTACAAAGCATTTTAACAATTGCCAATTTGTACAGGAAAAGTCTGAGACTTGTGTTCAAATTCTGATGTGACTTACTAGCTCTTGTGTCTTGAGTGACATATTGATCTCAGAGGTTCAGTTTGCTCATATCCAAAAATGTTATTATTTTCTTTCCAAGAAAGAAATGGACAATGAATGCAAATGTACTTTGTCATGTGCGGGGCACTGTGCAAATGTGAGGTGGTATTATTAAAATGTTACTACTGCATGAAAAAGAGATCCAGTGAATGTTTTCTGACAGCACCATCCAGACCTTCTTGTGAGTATGTTCAGGGAATATCTACTTTGGAATGCAAGAAGCAACATATAAAGAAGTATTCTTTAACTCAGATGAGTAAGAATGTACAAGAATCAGTGTTTCTATGTTTCCTTCTAAAAAGCAATTCACATATATATTATTGTTTGAAATTCCCAATGGAGGCATTTTTAAGTGTACCATTCTGAAAGTCAGTGGGAAGAAAAACAGCTGTTTTTTTTAAAAAATAAGGGCATCTGTCTACTCTGATTTAGCTTGTCTGGTTTGTTATAGCATAAGAGTAAAAAACAAACAGAAAGGACTACTGTCTTGTTAACTTGTGGTAAAGTTAACAAGGTGTCTTTCCCACAGGAGAGCAATGTGTTCCATGAGCCTGTGGTTCCATATAATGTTCTTCTAGGGAAGAAAGGCTTATTTTGGTTGGAAGTGCTACAAGCATCTCTTCTCATAATTTCTACTTTCACAAATGATAGTTTTTGTATGTAAAATAATAGAAGCTTCAAGCGGCTCAAAGGCATCTACCAGCCGCATCAAGCTTGCTTTGACTGTACCCTTTAAAGAGGAATTGTACAACCACTCCTATCTTACCATCAAATTCCTGATGATAGCAAATTTACCACCAACTTGGGAAGCTGACATCCTTTTTGTAGGTGTTACCAAAATAATATTACCTATTGGTTCTGGCATCAGTAAACTATATATATTTCATCTGCTTTCTAGAAATGTCCTCTCTCCTTCTCTGCCCAGGGTACCTCTATTCAAACCTCAAGTACTAGCTTAAATTTCACTCCTTTTGTGAAACCTTTTGCATCTTTCCCAGATGCTATAAATTCTCTCTAATCTGTGTGCCTGTGACACTTTATTCAGATCACAAATATACTATTTACTGTTTATCTATTAATGGTTTGTTTATAATTGTGTGTAATAAAGATTTGTGAGGTTTTCAATGACAGGTATGTTTTGTGTTCCCAGCACACTGTCTGAAACAAAGCATGTATAGGATATATTAATAAATTTCAGATCAAAGTAAGGGCTTAGGAGAGTGTGTAGCAATAGTTATCATTTATTTAGCAACTTCTACAAGCCAGCAACTTGACATGATCTTATTTATATATAGAAATCCTATAAGGTAGGACTTTATGTTCCCCATTTTATGGATGAGGAAATCAAGGCCTGAGTCTAGGCAATTTGCCCAAGGTCATTTGGCTAGTAAGGGGAGAAGTTTCTAACTAAGGTGGATGATGTACACTTATATGGAGGATGGGTGATGGCTGTTATAAGCCCAAGGCCAAATGGGAAAGAGCATAATTTTTTGTCCTTAAGGCCATTTTATCTCCCCCTCTTCTTTTTCTCTCTCTTGTCCCTGTAATGTGCCTTTTGCACACTCATTAATGCCTGGTGGTGTAGATTGAATCATTGCTCACAATTCTCACCATCCCTATGAGTTATAAATGACCATATCTTTGGTCATGGGGCTTTGAAATATTTCCTGCTAAGTGGGCAGAGTATTCTTACCCACCACATTGACATTGGGCTGGGCTCCATTACTTACTTTGGTCAATGGATTGTGGGTAGAAGTGACAAGGGGCCAGTTCTGAGCTAAGCTCTTAAGAGGCATTATGTGTTGTGTGTTTTTGCTCACCCTTCTTACAATTCATCATGAGAAGAACTTGCCCTGAGTAGCCACAGGTCCAAGAAAGGTGAAAGACATGTGGAAGAGACATGAACTTTACCTCAAGTTCAAAGCTGAGATGTTTCAGCTTAGTGATAGAGTAGACTCAGTGGTGAGAAAATAAATATTTGCTTTATTGTAAGCTAGTGAGACTTTGCAATTGTCTGTTGCACAGAAAGAACTGACTAATACACTTGGCCTCCAAAAGCACTTGTTATCACAGTTGCTATCTCTTCTTTCCTCTCCTAACCAATCAAAAGGGAAGGAAAATTTAATTTATTTAGCAGACACAAGACTATAAACTCCAAAAGGGCATCCTGTAGCCTGACACATAACATGGACTGAAAAATGAATGTAAAAACTGTTTCCAAAATGTTACACATTACTCTGAACATTTTCCCAAGTCTCTTTGCCCACCCCCATTGCTGCTTTAATGGCACTTCAGTTCCTTCTTGAAATCCTGCTGTCTAATTCTGGCACTAGGAAGTGTTTCAGGAGGAGTACTGACCAACAATGTTGGCTTCTTTTTCTCTCTTCAGAGAGAAGCACCTTCATGAAGGTACTTTTCTTCTACTGCTGTGGCTCCTGCCATCTCCTACCATCTGATACCACATTATACAAAAATGTGTATGTGTTTTAATCCCACATTTAAATATGCTCAATGCCCCTCCTTCCCTAGAGCATAAATACCAGTCCAGAGTCGGGGGACGAGATGCCCAGAGCTCCAACTCCCCAGCCAGAGCCCTACTCTAACCTTGGTCTCCTTATTTCGTCCCACTAATGCCCTGTTCTCTCCTCCATTCCATTCCACCTCCCTAATCCCAGGTCATAATCAACTGTTTGAAACAAGTCTTATATTTCACCTTATATCTTTTGCTACATGTGTGCAACTTCATTGAGTCCTCATAATGATCCATAAAGATAGTAATCATGTTTTGTGATCTTACAGATAAAATAGTTCAGCTTGTTAAGGTTGGAAGTTAAATTGGAATCCCAGGTCTGTCTAACTCTATTTAGTAGATTTATGATTTTTAAGCTTTTCTCTAGCAAGTCTTTTTGGTTTTTTCCAAATTGGAACTTACCTGGAGTCTTTTATTCATAGAACACCTTGGGCTGCAAGTAATTAAACCCTGATTCAAGATGACTTGCATGATAAGCATGAAAAATCTCAGCTAACAAGGAGTCCAGTGATGGTCTGTGCTGTAGCATGGCACAGCAGTGCCCAGCCACATCTCTACGTGGCCCTCTCAGTTCTCTCTTCCTCTGTGTGATGCTTACATCCTCAGGCTAGGAGAAGATGGCAGTGGTGCTTCTGGGCATTTCATCCAGACTGCAAAACCTACAGAGTTGGAATTGAGGTGGTGTTATCTTATGAGGGAAGAACATTTCCCAAAACTGCCCCAGCACACTTTATGTCTTGTTGCCTACATCTGAGTCACATGTCAGGTTTAAACAAATCACTGGCAAGAGGTCATCTTGATTGGCAAATACAAAGTAAGATTCACTCTGGAGCTAAGGAGAGGGCTCCCCTTGCCACCGGTGAGGGTAAAATTCTAAGATGGCCCCTAAGATTCCCACCTGCTGGTGAACATAACTTGTATAATCTCCTACCCTTGAGTGTGGGTGGAAGCTGTGAATATGATAGGATAGTCACTCCTTTGATTAGGTTTTGTTATATAGCAAATAGTGATTATGCTACATTATATAAGACTCTGTTGTAGCAGACTGGAGAGATATTTAAAGTATGAGAGAGATCCAGCACCAGGGAGGCTCTAAGCCACTGGCTTTGGAGATGGAGGGAGTCACATAACAAAGCTCTGAGAGTGGGCTGTGGGGACTGAGAGCAGTCCTCAACAGTCAGCCAGCAACCACAGGAATTGAATTCCTCCAACAATCTGAGTGACAGTAGAGGCAGGACTATTTCCCAGAACTTTCAGAAAGGACTGTAGTGTGGCTGGCACTCAGATTTCATCCTGTGAAACTCTGAGCAAAGAATCTAGCCACACCATGCCCAGTTCTGATATAGAACTGTGAGAAAATAAATGGAGTTTTTTTTATGTCATGGTGATAATTTATAATGAAGCAATAGAAAACTAATACAATTCAAAGGAACTGAATTCTACCAATGGCCTGAATGGGCTTGGAAGAGGACAGTGTGCTTCAGATGGTATCATAGTCCCAGCCAACACCTTGATTTAACCTGTGAGATTCTGAACAGAAAACCCAGTTGCTCTGTGCTCAGACTACTTTCTACAGAATCTGTGAGACAATAAATGGGTGTTGTTTTTAGTTACTAAGTCTGTGGTGATTTGTTATGAAGCAATATATAACTAATACACCCCTATCTCTCACCACCAAGTCACACTGGGGATAGACAGCTGAAAACAAAGTGGAGATTAGGTGTCAAGTATGAAATAGATAAAAAAAAATACCTTATTAGCATAATTATATCTCTATGTTCACAAATATAATAGTTAATGTTAATAAAACAAACTTACGGTGCTGTTCTAAAGGATATATGAAATTGAGGGTTATGAATGACAATTACTATATTCAATTTGTTTTACTATTTTATTTTGGTTGCACAGATCAAGACAATCCTGACTCACATATAATTAATAATCATGCAGTCAATTTAGTAATTTTATATGTTATAGCCATGTATAAGGTTGAATAAAAAAAACAGACCACTGCAGAGCTGCAATCTATAATCACTGATACAATCACTGGAAATCTAATTAAGTGCAAAGATTTTTTAATACCAGGATTTGTATAAAATCAAATCTTTGTGTTGTACAATTAATGTAGTCTCTAGAGTGTTTCAATTTGATATGACATTTAAATATGTATACTGATTTTATTACAGTTTTAAAATAAGTGAAAAAAATATATATCTAAAAATTAAATTTGAATCTAGGCTTTGTGGAACACTGAGGCATTTTTGTAGACCCTCGTGGTTCCATGGAAAATAATATGAAATCTCTGACTCTGATCCCATAGGTTCATGCTGACAACTGCTGGTCCTTCAGTATAGTTGACCTCATCTAGGAGAAAGCCAAAACAATTACTTAGCAAACAAACAAACACCCATGTTAAGTTGTTATGAGGCTAAAATCTTGGTGGGGATCTTGACAGTTCCCATCCATCTCAAGCTCATAAGCTCATCTGAGATTGATGTTCCCTCCTAGTGGAGAGGCCAAGCAATGATTTTTTGTACCTGGGATTCTGCATATCTGTGGGCCATGTGGTACTGGAACACACCTGGGATGGAGTAGATACCTGTGATCTTGGGCTGGGGAATGGGTCTGGACTGGCCACACAGGGCAACTGGAGGTGACTTGCTCTTCTAGACCCCAGTGACTGAAGTGTGAAAGCACCTTGAGGTATGAGGGTATGAAGTATGAATATTCATACTAATTGGGTAAACAAAGACTATCATAGTGCCCTGCATCAGAAATATTTTATAATAATAGAAGAGTTATTAAAAGGTTTCCAGGAAAATATAACAATCATAAACATATATGCATCTAACAGCAGAGTCCCAAGATACATGAAGCAAAGATGGACAGAATTGAAAAGAGAAATAGACAATTCAACACTAAAAATTGAAGACTTCTCATACCTCACTCAAAATAATTAATAGAACAATCAGACAGAAAATTAGTAATATTTAGAAGATATAGATACTAACCAAAGATTCCCAAACTTCTAGCCCATGTTTGATTTAAACTAGCCCAGTTTCCCAATCTGTCCATTTAATATTTGATTTCTAAGTGTGTTAACTCTTATGGATCCCTAGACAGCCCACATATGGCTATTAAGAGCTTCATAATCTCATCAAATAATATGCAGATTATTTTTTGAGTGAATGTATCCGGGGAAGGTGTGTTCATGGCTTCCATCAGTCAGTCAACATATATTCTTTTGAGGATGAACTATGTGCCAGGTACTGGATAAGTGTTGGGATGACAGCTATGAGCAAGACAGATTCATATAGAGCTTGTATTCTGCTGGAGATGGAGTGGGGTGAGATATTCAGGCAAAAAAAATAAGTAACTAAGCTTACTTTATATACTGATGCATGCTCTGAAGAAAATAAAATAGAGTAATGTGGTAAGCATTATCTTTGAGGGCCACTAATTCAGCTGGAGTAGCCAAGGAAGACTTTTATTTTCTTAAAAGTTTACAAGGAAGACTTCTTCTAGGAGGTGACATTACGAAAGGAAGGTACTAATGTCCTGAGATGAGAACAAACATGTTATGTTCAAGGGGGTGAATGAAGCCCAGGGTGGCTGGGGTATCATAAGAATGGGAAAGTGGAGAGAAATGATTTTGAAGTCAGCAAGGGCCAGATCATGGAGGGCCATGCAGGCTACCTTCCAGGATTTGGATTATGGTAAACCAATGGCAAACCATTTGATGGTTTCAAGCAGGGATTTATTCTGACTACTGTATGGAGAATGGGACACCAGCTAAGAACTAATTTCTGTGGCCTAGATGGGAGGTGATGGTGGTTTGGATGAGTGAGGAAAGGGAGAGAAGAGGCTCCAAAGAGCTTAGCGATCACCAAGGTAAAGAGCCCTTTGAAATGGAAGTGTACCAGTTTCAAGGTAAATTGGAAGGTAAATTATGTCATTAAAAGGTAAATTATATCAACTAAAGTCAAGTGGGACACTAGTTTATGTCTTTCATTATTTTTTCCTTGGGCCTGTAAATGATAGTTTAGGAAAAAGCAGTGTCGATGATATGAACAAATGAGCTTACAGGTAGGAGTACAAGTAGGGTTTAAATCAACACTGAAGTAAACAAAAGGCAAGTAACATTAACTGCTATAACAAACAATCCCCAGGTTCCTGTGCCTTACTACAGTAAAAGTTTATTCCTCATTCATGTTCTCTTCTAAGTAGTAACTCAGGAATATGGACATCTGCATTGGTTGCCTCTGTCATCTCAGAGTTCTAAGCTTACTCAAGGAAAGAGAGGGTGTGGAAGATCATCTGGCATGTTTTAGGAGCTGGGCCTGTAAGTGACTCATATCAGTTCCATCCCACATTCCGTTAGTCAGAATCCAGTCACATGGACACACCTAACTGCAAGAGTGTGGGAGAACTAGGATATGGGTAAGTGTGAATCATCTCGGCTACAGTAATTTAGAAATCTTGCTCCTGCCATGTTCCATTCGCTTATGGCTGGACTGCTCATGATGAAGATATTTGATAGGATGTTTCATTTATTCTATTAAACACCTTTCCTGTGGCCATTTGTTTCAATGGTGGACAGGAATTTTTTTTTTCTATTCGTTTTTTTGTGGGGGTTGTTGGTTGTTCAACTATGTTCTACCTGCCTCAAAATAGTGTTCTTCCATTTCTAGAAGTTGGATCCTTACATATTTCTTTTGGCCAGCTCACTAACTAGGTACATGTTTGGGATTTCTTCTACCCAATCATATCTGGCAAAGGTACAGTCATACTTTTTTTCCTGAGATCCACTTTGTATAACCAAAGTATAATATGAGACAGAGGACTTAGTTGCTGGATTCAAGGCCTCTCACAAAAATCAAGACTTGTAAGGTAAATAAAGTGTGATCATTTAGGGCCTACAGAGAATCTAGACCCATAAATTCTAGTCTATAATATTTGTGTCACTTCTGACTGGGCTGTTCTATTTAGCCTTTATGTTGTTCTATCTTTAATTATAAAAATAATATGTGATATTTCTTGAACATTTTCTGTGTGCCAGGCCTTCTTCTAAGCATTTTGCATGGATTATTGCAATCTTTGTAAGAAATCTATGAGGTAGGTATTATTGTCATTGGTATAGTTGGGGAAACTGAGGCACAGAGAGGTTAAATAGTGTTAGAAAAAATATGGATTTCAGGGTCCTCAACTCAGATATCTTTCAGGGAATATGGAGAATTTCTTCGATATGATTTTTTGGAGAAAATTTTTGTTTACTTTTCTGTATTAAAGATTCAATAACAAATTATATTGGCCTTACATCATTTCCCAGTTAGTTTCACAGGAAGAATCATGTAAATGCTTTTTGGCCACATGGACATATATTTTTATAAGTACTCAAGATGCTTCCTGTTAGTTTCCCTAGTGATGCTCATAATACTGATTATATTGTTTCCAAGGAAGTGATAGGCTGAATAAACATGATTCTTGGTGGTAGATCCATTGTGCTCTTTGTAGGATGTTTCTGAATACTTATACAAAGTCATTGCTTCACAAGGACATCTTGCTTGTGTTACAAAAATTATACTCTGCTGAAGAAACAGCTCATGACTCATGTGCAAAACGATCATTTGTAAGTCTTCTGGACAAGATGCTGGTTTTCAACTTGCATTTATTGGCACTGTTTAATTAAGGTGAAAATGCTGTGTGAAGTGGCTCTTTTAAAAAATCATCGTGGAGTTTAGTCAGTAGCACAATCTAGCACTTGTCAAATACATTTACTACTATTTACACATGTGATATCTTAAAGAGGACTGGAAAATTATTAGTAGGCTATTCAGTTTTTAAATTGTTCCAAAAAGAGGTGCTAAAACAGAAATTGGTTCTTTTGCAGTTTTATATTTCCTCTTAAATCTTGGCTGATGTACTCTGCTCTTGTACAATGTGGGAAATCTTCTTATAGGTGGTTATGAGCTTCTGTCAGGGATCATAAAAAGGTAGCCCAGCCCACAGCCTCTGTGAGACCTGAGAATTTACAGTGTTTTACAAATTTTCAACGTGAAGACCTTTAGATGGGGCATTTCTGCTGCAGTTTACCCGAATCCTCATTGGCCTGTTTTTTTATGACCCAAGTCATACTTTCATATGATGGAGTTGGCCCTTGAGGAGCATCCAGAAGTGATATTCAGTTTCTAGAAGATGTCTTCCCAACTTCTCTTTTTCAAAGATTGAGTGCCTTTCTGGCCAGCTCAACTGCGCACATTTTGCAATTTCCCAAAACTCAAACATATCTGATAAAGACCCAGTCATTTTTTCCCCTGAGTCCAACCTGTAAAGACAAAGCATTCTGCAGGATTGGTGGATTAGCTGCTGGAGTTAAAGCCTGTTAACAATGATGAGGATTTGGGCTGCAAGTGTGGGCTAAGGATTTAGGACCTGTGGAGTGCTTGGCCATGGATACTATCCAAAATATTTATGTAACTTCTAATCTGATTCATGAATTTCTAATCACTATGTGCCTGAGGGAAGTGTTCAGGGTTAAGATACTGTCAATTATTTACTTTGTGATACTTAGCACACTTCCTTGTCACTCTAATTTTCATATGACCTCCATGTACCTCTCCCCCCTCCCAAATACTCTAAGAGATTCTAATCCTGCCCTGTCCAACTAACCATGTACAGCTAATGAGCACTTGAACCTTGGCTAGTCCAAATTGAGATATTTTCTAAATGGAAAATACATACCAGATTTCAAAAGCTTAATATGAAAAATAGAGTATGAAATATCTTCTTAATATTTTTTATATTGGTTGCATGTTGAAATGATAATATTTTGGACATATTGGGCTGAAAATATATTATTAAAATTAATCAACCTGTTTCTTTTTCTGGAGTAGAAAAACGACTGGAGTGCAGTGGTGTGATCATAGATCACTGCAGCCTTGAACTCTCAGGCTCAAACAATCCTTCTACCTCAGCCACCTGACTAGCTGAGACTACAGGTACATGACACAATGCCTGACTACATTTTAAAATTTCTTTTAGAGATGAGGTCTTGCTACATAGTCCAGGTTGGTCTTGAACTCTTGGCCTCAAGTGATCCTCCTGCCTCTGCCTCCCAAGCCAATGGGATTACAGGTGCAATTTTCTTTTTAATAATAGCTATTAGAAAATTTAAAATTATACATGTGACTTGCATTATATTTATATTGGGCAGCATCTAAACAATGATCAAAGACTATTTGCAGCCCTAATATATATTAATATTTAGTATAGATCACATTTGACAAATATTTATTCTTACTCATCTTGGTAGGACTAAGTGTATTTATCACAGAACAGTCATAATTAAAATGCCAATAAATCCTCATTGAGTGAGATCAGTTATTTCTTATTTGAGCTCACTCACTCATCTTCCAACATGTACACTTAAAAAGAATCACCCAAAATAGACTTGGTCATGCATTTTCTGGTGTCTGAAATATACTCATTGTTTTTAGTAGATTATAGTTGAGAAGCAGGAGGCACGTGGTTTATTTTGACAGCTAGGAATGCAAGAGACATTATAGTTTAGATTTAACATTCCATCTGCTCCATTTTGCAAGTAGAAGAGCTGAGTCTCAGTGAAGAGGGACTGGATGGAATGGAGTGGTGGTGGTTCTGTTTTATGCTATGTCTTCCTTTGTATTTTTAACTCATGAGTTAAAGACATAACAAACAACATCACTGCGCATTAACAACCTTGCCAAGTATAACAGATGAACATACTTCTACTGAGTATCACTTCACTCAGTCTTAGCCAGTCGGATTGCTCACTACTCTGCCTCAACTTCTAGGAGAAGGCATCTCTTTAAAGCTATACATTCTACTTTCAATTCAAAATGGAGGGCAGGCGGGAGGGGGGAGGAAGTGTAGAGTTACATAATGTGTGCCTTGCCTGGGCCACCTGGGGATTGGACTCGCTAGAAGCTCTGACATGTGGGGGAGGGAGGGGTGGTAGGGGCAATGTATGTAACCCTAACAATATTTATACCACCATTATATGATGAAATAAACGCAAAAAAAAAAGTAGAAAGTAAAAAAAAAAAAAATGACCTGCTTCATATGGATTGCTACAACAAATCAAAAGCAAAAGCCTGCTTCTTTGGATCAAATTGAATTAATTTCTGATTGTCAGGTGTTCTATGGAGTTCACAGGTGAAAGGGACTCAAAATAGGGACTTGAAAGATTTATTTCTCTTGCTAACATTTAAGCAAACGAATAACTTCTAAGTTCAGGCATATAGTAACAGTTTTCTGAATGGATGGCTGGGGTTCATATCAACTTTTTGAATTTGTAGCCTGACTATATTGAAACACTTTAAATGAATTAGCCATTGCGGCAGAGACTATTAGCTGTCCAACAAAATTTGTTCTCCTTTCTTTCATAGTAATAGAGTTGTATCTGGTTGGCTGGGGATTAAGTTTTCTAAAACTCCTTGAAGTTATGTATAGCCACATGGTTAATTTCTCTACAATAAAATGCAGGAAGAAGTGAGGCATACCATTTCTGATCCAAGCCTTTAGTTGGTAAATGTGCCTTCTACATATATTCTTCCCTCTTCTAATGGGCTGGAAAGGCAATGATGAAATTGACCTTGGAAGTTATAAATGTAGAGCTACTATTAGCTGGCATTCTTGAATGACCATATGGAGGAGAGACACCTGCCACTTGGGCTATTCTGTGAGAGAGGAATAAACTTCTACTGAATTTGAGCTGTTGCATTTTGGGTTTGTTTGTTACAGATATTTGGCTTACTCTAATATTAACATAAACCATATTAATTGTTATATTAGTAATTGTCTGATTCAAAAATACGGAAATGTCACAAATCACAAGTATACCTGTTAAGATAATTTTATTTTCTCTCAGGGCACACTTTTATCTGTGACAGTCATAATCTTATTTCTCTTACATTCCATTTAAGGTGGCTACAGATATTAGTTGTAGAAGAGGATATCTGAACTGGAGAGGGGTCAGTTAGTCCCAATCCCTCATTTTACAGATGAGAAAATACCTATAACTTACCTGCCTGATGTTACATGGCTAAGGAGTTGCAGGGATTGGATCAGAATTCAAGTTATTCAAGTTTTCTGTTTCTCATTTTAATGTCCTTCCAATATATCTAAGCAGTGTACACAGCTTTCATCTAACATGTGAACTCTGACAGATTGGTAGTGTATTTCCAGACCATTGTTTTCAAGAGTATGAGGCCACTTTCTGGCCCATGGGAGAGGAAAGGGAGAGTGGAGAGAATTATGCATTCATTCGCCAAATCTGTATTACCCGATGCAACCTCACACCAAGATTTGTTCTATGATGAATCTTGGCAGTATTGCAAAAGTACTACTTTTATTTATCTTTTGCATAGTGACAGTCTAAACTGAAAATTCTTATAATCATCACTAACAGAATTAGAATTCCAGTGGAGTGAAAAAACCATAGGGCTTGGTGTCTAGAACTCTAGGCTTTTGCCTTAGCTTTTTACTAACTTGACCATGGGCAGGACATTTAATACACCTAAACTTCAATTTTCTCATCCTTAAGATAATGTTGTGAAGCAAGATTCTATTCCAGGTTCAAATTATTGTTATTCTATGAGACTATTTCATTGATAGCATGTAGTAAATATGGTTTACTGCTCTCATAAATATATCTGTATCTATCATTTTTGTCTTTCATCTGGCTATATCTATCCATCACAAACTTTAAGAGAAACATTTCATTAATTTCACTCAAAATATATGTGTTAATATTATGACTAATTATCATAAGGATACATATTTATATGGAGCTTTTATTTTTATTTTCACATTTGATCTCTACAACCACTCTGTGAGGTTAGCAAAGCAAGGAGAATTTTCTTTAGTTGGCTTAGATCTTTTTTGTAACATGGAACAGCATCAAAAATGGGTTCTATTTACAGGTAATAAAGCTGAGACTTGGGAAAAGTAGATGACAAAACCCTAAATCACTTAATAAGTAAGTGAAGAAACTGGAACTTGATTTCAGACCTGATGCACATTTTCTCTAGGTCACACTCCTCCATAATCTCTTTGAATTAGAAGCAGCGTACTTTGCTTTGATAAATTGTTGTAGAGACTACGGTTCCATCTCTAGGGTGATTCAGATTCCAGACATTTTGAGTTTTATTTAGTGCATTTTTGTTGCGATTGCTGACATATGTCATGAAAATACACAGTGTCCTCTCCTGCTTTTTTGCAGGTGGAGTTGCACACTCTGCCACGCCTAATCAGAGGTTTCTCTTGGCCCTAGTTCTCCGCTTGTTTGTTCTTGGCTTCTATTGAGTCACGGTGGATTTCTGCACAGCTTTTCAACCTTGTATCAGTGTGAACCTTGGATAGGAAACAACTCAGAATGGCCCACCAGTGAGACCAAGATGTTCCAGGGAAGAGCATGAAGGATGCAGCATCTGTACTGAATCAAAGAAATTGATTGCCAAAATGCACTCCCTGTGCTTTCCACTTTTCTTTCTGGGTTGTGCTTTCATAGGTAGCATTTCACAGCTGAGCTGTTGGATTGTGTGGTGAGCTTTGCACAACTGGTGTCTTTCATTATTGGAAAATGCTCCGATTGTTTTATAAGACAGTTATGGGTAGACTATCTATCTTTTTTTTTTTTTTTTTTTTTTTTTTT
>VBSM01001681.1:12788680-12801977 GCA_008086735.1 Cheirogaleus medius | reverse complement strand
CCTCCCAGAGTGCTAGGATTACAGGCGTGAGCCACCGCGCCCGGCCCTAGACTATCTATCTTGACAAGTAGTTTGGAAAATTACTTTGAGAATTCTGTCATCTCCATTTAAAGGGAAGTGTATCTTTGCTTGATATCTGTCATGATGTTCTTTTGGATTAGATATAGAAATATGGGCCCAATGTGAGGTGGTTTTACTTGGTTAAAGAAGTGTTACTAAATGGATCAACCAGTTTGCTAGTGGTAGTCTAGCTTGGGCCCTGTTCCGCTAAATATTTTAATTAAAAATTTAAATGAAAGATACGTACAGTTTGCTTGACAAATTTTGGATGTCACAAAAATTAGAAAAGCAGATAATGTTTAACAAGCTGTTTATTAAAAAAAATTAGTCTGTAGTAATCACCTGTAACTAACAAGGTATAATTCCTGAATATAGGTTTAAAAAATAAAATCCTTTGTGAATGTTCATAAAGAGGAAGACCTAGTTTAGCAGCACTTTATGTGAAAAATATTTTAGTCAATTACAAGATGAATAAGAGCCAACAATATGGACACAGCTGTCATAGAGGCTAATGCAGTCCGAGAGGAGTGTTAGGAGAATATGATTTTGGATTCATGGAGATGATGGCTTCATTGTAATGTGCACTGGTCAGAACTCATCAGGAATATTGTGTTTTATTTTTGATGCCATATGTTAAATGAATATTGTTAGATGAAAGAAGCTGGATACTAAAGAAATCAGAACAGTTCAAAGAACAGGGGATGTTTAATCTGAAAAGGGTAGTGATGATGAGATGTGGTAACTAGGGTGACCATGTGTTTGGGTCATTCCCTGCTCATGCCTGTTTCCCAGTGCCTCATCTTTTAGCATTTGTCCCATATGTGTTATTTTTACTTTTTTAGATAGAAATTTATTTTTGAAAATGCCTTTGGATTATAACTTTTAAATAAATCTTCCACTACATTAAAACCCATGATTAATACTTACAATTTTTCAAATTATAATATTTTAATTACTTTAGTGCCATCTTTTAGTTTCAAACTTGTCTACAGTTTGGGTAGTAAATTACATAGTCATCTAATAACTATCTTCCTATGTGACGGGTTCTCTTTTTGACAGATTTACTTTTTTGTGAAGACTATTTTTATGTAGGTCACAGGAGAAGACTTTGATCAATGGGTGGACATTATAGGAAGTCCAGTTTCAGCTCCATATAAGCTTTACAAAGTGGAAAGTTCAAGGGAAGCCTGATGACCCCTTGCATTCCAGGGATTTAAAAATACCTGATTATGGAAAATTTTCAAATATATACAAAATTTGAGAAAATAATATAATGTCAAGAATGTTTAGAAGATAGGTTTTTGGTATAGTAACACAAGTGACTTCCAGCCATCTAAAGAGTCATCTTTGTTAGAGGATGCAGGAATACTGACCAGGATGAGAGTATCTGCTTAATAAGTTGCATCCCAGTCCACAGGATGCTAATAACAAGGCTTCCATTGCCAAGTTTTACTGATAGCTAGACTCACAGGCCCCAGGTATCAGAGGTCTGGCTTTTTCTTCTCTATAGTCCCTCATGCATAAATGAGAGTTACCTTTTTATTCTGGTCTTTTCAATTCTTCGCTAGTGGAGGGTCTTGATGGAGATGTGACCTGTCACTGCCTTATCTGGCCCCAACCCAA
Organism: Cheirogaleus medius; assembly: GCA_008086735.1. Taxonomy (NCBI): domain Eukaryota; kingdom Metazoa; phylum Chordata; class Mammalia; order Primates; family Cheirogaleidae; genus Cheirogaleus; species Cheirogaleus medius. The sequence continues at coordinate 12,800,294 of VBSM01001681.1, read as the reverse complement.
ATGACCTACCAACATCAGATGTCCTATATGATTTATTTTTAGTCTTATGTAAGCAAGAAATGTGCATCTCCTTCTAGATAAAGGATATTTAGATAGATTTCTGAGAATTTCTTGCTCTACTATACACGACGACAAGATCTGTAGTTTATTGTGACTAATTGGAGTTTGTTGGCTAGACATCTATTTTTCTTTTTGATTTTATTTATTCTTAAAAGCATCACTGTGTGCAAAATATGACCAAAGTATTTTTAGAAACGTTGTAATGCCTTTGACTGGGATTGCTGTTGCCAGCCTTCTCTGGCTCCTGTTCCTCCCTCATGTAATTGAAACACTGGATTTTGATATGTGGGTTGGATTCAGCAATTGCTAATTGATAAATTTTCTCATTGCTGTTCTGAATTTAGTCCTCTAAGTGTCATAAACATTTTACTGATGAAACATCGTTATGCCCCAGAATTAGGCACAAAAGAATAAAAGTAACCAGGAATAATAAGATGGAGAAAAAGAAACACTGAGCTTTACTAACTTTGGTTATGAGCAGCTAATGAAAAGTTTTAGGAGAAATAATAGTTAACTCCATATTGAAAAAGAGTTCTAGAGTTGAGGTCAAAATTCAGGATCTGTGTATAGAGGGAAATGTAAAGGAGGAGACATGGCCATAGATCTTAGAGGCAGGGTGACGCAGTGCAGTATGCCACAGAGGCTCACTTGATAAATGGTACTCACGCCAGATACACTCCCAAAGGCTTATCAAAGTCTTACTGTCCCTTCTACAGCAATTTCCTTCTAAGGGAGAAAGCATTTTAGAACACAAATGAACAAGAGATACATTTTTATGCTGACAACCCCTTCTTATATATAAAAGTAAATCATTTGCAAGCTTCGCATGTTACTTCTAACCAACGATTTGTGACAGTCTGACAAGGACAGCAGTATCGTGGTTGACACCTGCTGGTATGATGTTTGCCATGTCAGTATACTTAGAACAGTTAGGCTAAGGAGTCCTTTTTCTCCTTGCTAGTTGTGTGAGTTTGTAAAAGATCACTAAGACTCTTCAGGTCATAGTTTGTACCATTTTAAAATAGAGATAGTTATTGTCTTTGGTTATTTTACAGAATCTTAGGTAAAATTACAAAATAATGTATGTAAAAGTAGTTTACAGACCTTAATGTAAAGACACCAAAACTAGGGAATTGGTCCAAAGGGATCAATAAATCCTTGCAGGACACTGCATTATCCCATTTGTCCAAATTTGCCAGATATTTGCTGACTCGTCAAGATACTTCATACTATAAAATGTTGCCTTAGATGCATTCCTATCCGCAATAAAAAGAAGTTTCCTGAAGTGACTCTGGACACATTTCCCCTTTCTTCCTCATTACTTTCTAAATATAAATCTTTCCATTATCATTCTTCTTGCAATGTGACCATGAGAGCAAAGGAAGAGACACAAACACATATTTAATTTGTTTTGAGAATAAAAACTGCGGGGTTCAGGGAAACAACCATGATATATGTTTCAGACTTGGACAGGAATATTACATGAGAAATAGGAGAGTGTCAAACTGTTCTTTGCCTTACAGAATTAGGTTTTTAAAAATGAAACCAAACACCCTAGGTGCTTGATGAAAAGGACATTAGCTGTACTGGTATTAATATTTAGATCTAGTTGTGAATGCTGGACCATGCTGGCCAAACTCTATATGAAACTGAAGGAATTATACTCTCAGCTTTTGGGAAGATTGTCTGCTGAGAGGTCTCTTCAGCCATCTTTGAGAATCGTCTCCATTGAAGAGAGCCACCTTGCCCAATTGTGCTTCCTTCTCAGGGCAGCTCACATTCAATGGTTGATCAATTCATGGGAATGGAAGTGTGGTTTCCTCGTAGGATGAGCAGGGCCATCCCAGCCCCGGAGCTCCCCGTAGTATCAGGGCTTCATCATGCCTTCAGTGCTGCCCAACTTCTTCCATTGCCCAGTCCTACTTCCTTCCCTGCTCCCGAAAGTATTGCTTCTGACAGCACTTGCAATAAATATCCTACACAAAAATCTTGGATCCAACCTGCTCCAGAGGCTCTGACTTCTTGGATTTTTCTGCAGGTTCTTAAAATATTGAACTTAATTTTTGATTGAAACTGTTACACAGTTTTTTTGGAAGAGGAATTTGGTGTCATACAGATTAGGCACCATATTTTCAGAGAGTGATACTTAGGTCCAACCAAGAGGTTGGTATGAATTAATTTACATTTTATAGACTTGTCAACTTTCTGACAAACCTGATTCATTAAAAATGTTTTTTATCTCATTATGGAGGAAAAAGTACAGAAATTGTTACCAATTTCTTTGGAGTTCATTCATTCAGGAAGTAATTATTGAGTGCTATGGGGGAGAGAGCGAGCAATACACAAGATGTGGTTGCTGTCCTCATTTTGTAAAGGGACAATACATGTTAATTACATAATTAACAAAATAGAATAATACAAAAGAAAAAGCTGTAGGAACTGAAAAAAGGAAGAAATGACTTTTAATAATGATGCTTAGGAAAGATTTCAAGGGTAATCTGGAATATCGGTAGAGCCTAGAATAATAAACAAGGATGACTGGTGAAGGGTGTGTCAAACAAGGGGAGGAATAGAAATAAGGTATAGACATGAGGAGATATGGGGTATGTTGGATGATATTGGTTTAGCTGAAGTATTTGACTTACATAGGACCATAGTGGAAAACAGAAGTAGGGAAGCTAGTCTGGGATTAATTATGAAGGTCTTGAAAGGCAGGATGATAAATTTAGCTTCTCTTTGGGAACCAGTGAGTAGCTATTGAAGGTTTCTGAGAGTGTCATTATCAGGAGTGTCATTATTAGGATGCTGTCATTATCACTTCACTAGCAGGAAGTGAGAAAACAAAGCCTTGGATATCAGACAGGAAGCAATTATTATAGTCTGGGGTAAGACATACAAACTTCCTGGTTCACAAAGCCTGATTTTAACATTGCTCTTCCTCTATTCATAAGCCTAGACTTCCAGGAACTCTATAGAATGAAAAACTTGGTTAAAGGCCTTGGAGTGACGATATTTTTCTTTCTTTAAAGATTAATTTTAAAAGTATTGAATTTTAGCCTCTTTTAATTTTATTTTGGGTAGCATCTTTAAATTATATTCCTAGCTGAAACAACTAGCTAATAATGAAAATATATTTTTTTTGAGATGAGGTCTTGCTATGTTGCTCAGGCTTTTAAATTTTTAAGGAAAATATAATTGTAAGTTCAGAATTGAGTTTTTCCATTGTTCTGTGCCACTGTAGAGTTGTCCAGATGTTTATGATATTGGGGTGAAATATCATAAACAAATACATGCATAGAAGGACCTAGACACACAGGAGAGTGCGAGCAGAAAATTGCCCGTACCCCCCACCCCTGGGAACTGCTGTAGTATAATAAGATGAAAGTGACTGGGTGCTACGTAAATTTACAAGTGATTTTCTAAAAGTGAATTTGTCACAAAAGACTGACTCTGCAGCTATGTCTGGCACCCTCTGTGTCTGGCACCTATCTGTGCTGATCCTTTTTCACTTTGCAAAGATTTTATTTGAAGTATTTCCCAGATTTTGTCTAAGCAGGCCTAAAAAAAGTAGTAAACTTGCTAATTAATGTATTTTTGATGTTGAATGGCTCCTTGTTCAACTCCCTCCATTTTTGTACTCTATAATATTCTATGAGATATAGATATTAATTATGTTTTTTAAAAGTTCTATAAATTGCCGTATAATAGTCATTTTTTGTGTGTATCTATAAATAATGATGTTTAAAAATACTTTTTTGTTATGATCAAAATTCAACAACATGCTTGTTGCCTGGACCCTCATCTAGTCAAAAAATCCAAAATAAACATTTAAAAATAAATAAAATCACAAAGAAGCAAAAGTAATAATGCAGGCTATAAATACTCAGTCAACTTAAGGATCCTTTCAGAGAAATGGGACTGGAATAAGAACTTGAAGGAGAGGTAGGACTGTGATTAGCATAGAGAAGTGGAAGATATTTTAGATAGGGTACAAACAGTTTGAGAGATGTAAGGAAGACTGAGCAAAATCTTTTATAAAGAGACCAGACTAGTGTTAAAGTAGTATACTTTTCAAAAAGTTAAAAACAGTTGTTTTACAAATTTAAAATGAACATATGTCAAAGACTTTAAGCATCTCATTAACTAATGAGAAAACTAGAGTGATTGTGTGACTGGTTCCAAGAGCATTTGATGATGTGGAGATCTTTAGCAATTTAATAAAAGAAACTTAGGATATGATTGCTGGGTTAAACACAAAACTAGGTAATGTCCTACAAGGCAATGAACTGTATGTAACCTTTGGGTTATCTTTCCCAGTGGACAAAAATCTACATGTCAGCATGTGCCTTCACTACATCTAGGTCTTTATTTAATGGTAAACATGAGTTGAACAAGGCATATGCACCTGTATAAGGGTGGACCTTTTAAGCAGTGACTCCAAATGATGCTTAAAGGACATGGTATTCACCTTGCTTTATTTTCAGTTTTTCTTAACAATAGAAATGTCAGCATACTAGGATTCCTTTTTTTTCTTCAAGTGGAGTGGATTAGGTGAATAACAAAAGAAATCAGAGGAGGGTTTAGAGATATTTGAATGCTAGGCTAATGAATTTAAACCTGTATGAAACGGTGGGGAGGGATTCACAGAAGGTTCAGATGTGGACTTGATTAAGGAATATTTTAGATAAAATTAATTAGGCTTTAGTTTAAGAATTATAAGATCTTCTAGGACATTCTTTCAACAATTAAGGATTAAAGCTAAATGTCAAGAACAGAACAGAAAGAAGTACTTGTGAGTTGCCAAGTGGAGGTACCTACAGAAAATATACTATAAAGCCAGGCATGGTGGTGCATACCTATAGTTCCAGCTACTCTGTACACTGAGGTGGGAGGATCACTTGAGGCCAGGAGTTCGAGTCCAGCCTGTTTGTTTCCAAATAAATAAAAATAAAAACATAAATAAAAAAGAAAATATACTATAAGGGAAATGTTAATGGGAGTGAGTCACTACTTAGTTATAGAAGGCAAGGATTAATCTATTAATCCTGAGCAGGAGACTTATAACTTTGAAAGCCATATGCATCATAGGAGAAGGAGTTGATTTGAGAGGAGAGATAAAGAGCTCAGAGAATAATTGGGACTGTATAAGTCTTCATAAATTATTCTACTTGCCCCTTACCCACCTGGGACCAAAGAGGTTACCTGCTTGCTCAAATAGATAGTGAGTGAACAGGACTTAGAATCCAGGTCTTCTATCTCCTAATACAGTTCTTTTTCTTGTTTACCTTGGAGACCGTGGTAGATAAAGTTATTTATACTACTTTTTGAGTTCCCTGTAGTAGTTTTATATATCTGCATTCTTGCCATCACTTTATAATGGATAAAATATATTTCCCTGACCCTCAACTTTGGGATTGGCCATGTAACTTGCTTTGGACAATGGACTTCCTTGCATGTTTGAGCTTGCTTTCTTGAGTTTCTTACATTACTATGAAACAAACATACCCCAGTGTGCCTGCCCTGCAGCCTAGGCCCTGGAATGAATCAAGGTGTCAAGCTACCAAGATATTCATGCTGAAATATCTAGTTACTAGTTGGCTATTTGGAGCTGCGGTTTTTCTAATGAAACATATGATTATTGAGTCACCAGAATGAATGTGATCATTATAGGAGACAGAGTATTCATAATAAGAAATTTCATAATGAATTTTGTTAGATTTTAGACTTATTCGAATTACTATGTGACTATTGATAAATGAAAATATTATATTCAGGTTGATAGAGAACCCAGAGACATTCATGGATGGGTCAAACAAGGTTTATTAATCTCAAGGATAGAGAAGGAAGTCCATATAGTTAGGCTACTTAGCATGGAGATCAGCTGTATTCTCCAAAAGTTATAAATTTCTTCTCACCAGAAGCGCACAGTTGTGGATGATAATGCCTGAGTGAGTGAGGGTTACACCAGACCTTCTGGGAACTCAAGCGCCTGCCTCCAAGTCCCCTAGCTAGAGCAATTCTGCAGGTAAGCTGCTCTGGTTGTGTGCTGGGTACCGCCTCATAGCAGCAGGACCACCTCAACCATCTTGGTGATAGAAAATGTACAACTAGAGGTATTGGTACAGTGCATTTAGAAAAATATTAGTTACTTTTCTATTTCTGCTGGTTATCTCACATGGACACTCAAAAACTTGGTGATTTTTTTTTTCTCAGGAGATGCTAGGTTCTACAGGTGTCAGACAGTAACTGGTACAGCTTTTTTCATATTCACAGTCATGCATGTGGGCACACTTGCATGTGTGTACTTTTCATATGCTCTTCTGTGCTTTCTAGCTTATGTTTGTTGATAAGCATGGTGGAGAGAACTGACAAGTGACTTACCATCTTCTTGATGGGACAGCTCAGTGGGACCCTTAGTCTACATTTAGATCCATAATCAGGTTCCCATGAGAAAGTACAGGCAAGTCCGTATCTGTTCACATTTCCATTCAACTTACTGATAGTTGTTACTTGCTTTTAGGATGTGCCATACATAGGTGTTACCTGATTTCAATTCAGAAAATAGTACAGTTGGCCTTCTGCATCCACAGGTTCTGCAAACTGTGGATCAAAAATATTTGAAAAACATGGATGATTGCATCTGTACTGAACATGTACAGACTTTTTTCTTGTCATTATTCCCTAAACAATATACTATAACAACTATTTACATAGCATTTACATTGTATTAGGTATTATAAGTAATCTAGAAGTGATTTAAAGTACATGGGAGGATGTGCATAGGTTATATGCAAACATCACACCTTTTTATATCAGGAACTTGGGCATCCCCAGATTTTGGTGTCTGCAGAGGGTCCTCCAGGATTGAGTTCCAAACAATCCCCCACAGATACCAAGGAACAACTGAATTCATAATCTGAAATTAACATCTAATTATTAGAATTCCTCAAAGGCTATAATTCATCATTTTAATAAAATATGTGTCTGCCGTTCAATGCTTAGAAACCTTTCAGATTTCCTATTTTGCAGGCATAACAGTAGATTTTTGGAATTCCCATGAAATAGGTGGAGTAGGTGAGAGAATCACACTCATAATATTGTCCCTACTTTGGAGATGGTTTTAGTGCCTTATGACTATTTCAAATTATAATGGTTATAGTGTTACATGGCTATTTTAAATGGTTTATAATGCTATAATAATCTGTAGGTTACATGCATTAGGAAAACCTATATGCCTATGAAATATCAGATATGTATACTTGATATCATATGCATTAGTGAAACATATACACCTGTGAAATATCAGATAGCATCATATTTTAGTTGTCTTCTAGCTCTGTGGTGAAGTGGGGCATAGTCCACATTCTCATTTAAGGGGATATTCTCACATATCTAACAGATACAAGTTCTTTATCACTCTACCCACAGTTTGAGTCACAGTATTTTCTGGATCAAATTTAGGACACTTGATCTAATACAAGATTCGACATCTGCTGTGGGAATGGGAAGGATTATTTAAAATGGAAATAACAAGAAAGATCCCCTGTACACAATCAATTTATAAAAATAGCCCTGAGTTTTATTATAATTACTCGGGTTATCTAGTGAAATTACATTATAATTGTGATCGTGAAAATATAAAAGCATTGTTCTTTAAAGTATATGTTCTGATTCAGACTTAATAATTCAGACTGATTATTCATTAACATTAAGTAATGTGGTTTTATTCTTTATCATTTCTTATTTTGCATAACAAACTGCTTTTGAGTTAAATTTCATTGCTCTAGAATACTTCCTGTTGTTCTCTAGGCTAATAAAAGAATATTAATCATGTCTGACTTGTTCTCCAAAGTCTATCACTGTGCCACATACCTCTAAATTCCAGTCACCAAATCATACTCTTTCTACATTTTTCAACAGCAACTTTCATATAAATGGGCCCACCACTTTCAAGATTGTTCAGTATGATAAGAAGAAAAGGGATATGATAGGATCTAATCTGAATGACTCTAGAACTCATTTTCCATTAGGAGAATGATTTTTGGATGTGTGGTACGTGTTACTTGATTTCAGCTCAGACTGGGAGAACTGGGTTTCTTTCAGGGTTTCCTCACAAAGCTGATGTACCATCCAGTCTCCTGGTGATTCTCAGAGACAAATAGATTCTGTAGTACCAGTACTATCGAGAGTATCCATTGGAGGACACTAGAACACAACAAATAGATGAGAATGTAGGACTATCTAAGTAACTTCAAATAAATCCTCTGCACAAAAATCAGATAATTTACTCTTTAAAATTAAATTGAAATCAAAATTGCTCTCCAACTATAAAAATAGGATTGGTTATCAATATGTTCATTGAAAAACAAATTCTATCACGGGTGTTCCTTATTTTCCCAAGTTGTAATTTTAGAAATGTGATGTATAGCTTCCTCAGGAAATAAATGGATAAATTATTTTAATCACCTGAACAATTTATTTAGGAATTTGCTTGGAAGTTCTACTTAATTGCCTTAACTTTAATCAAATCTTTATTGGCAGACCAGTGGAGTCCCTTGCAGTTTGTCGGACTGGATTTTGTTGACAATCCTTTCGAAAAAGGAGAACTTTATAAGGCTCATGAAAACAATGACAGCAGCAGCAACTACTCAGGGGTACTGTTTGCTGCAGAAGGGTGATACCTTAGGCAATTAATTTAGGTAAAAGCTCTGATGAGAGAAAGCCTTTGACATCCACGGTGAGAGTTGGTAACTTTGTCAAAATATATTGTGAAGTGTTAGAACATTCTGGTGACAATATTAGATCTCAAATTGTAGTTATTTATAAGATGGGAATATCATTTAGATATTTGAGACTCTGAATTTTCAGGTTAGAATGAAATAAGACTTGTGTTTTGCGCTTGTTCCCACTCCTGAGATTCCCCCACCTCCAGCTATGAACAATACAAACGCTTGAATCAAAAACAATGATACCAACAGTATAACAATTCATTAAGCATGTTAGTAAAAAAAATTGTCACCAAAATTATATATTTTTGTCAGAAAAATAAACATTCACACATAAACTTTTGGTAATAATGGCAAGAGTGGAGACTTATTTCCACTTTATATACAAGGGGGCGCTCTGGGCTCTATTTGGAAAGGAAGAAGGCAAAAAACTCAAGGATTAACTTCCTTCGGGAAGTCTCCCCTTGATCCAGCATATGTAATTGGAAGTAAGAATGACAAGGCAGCAGAATCTCCAGTGTGGGACGTTAGTAATTGCCATTCACTTCTACTGCAGCAATGAAAGCCATCATTCTTAGTGAGCTAACAAAAGTGTTAAGTCCGGCATATTAAAGCTTGTGGGTAGTACAGGGTGTCCCAAAAGTCTCCATACAAAGGAAACATTTTGTAAAATTTTGTAATGAATATTTTGTAAATAAAGGTACATTTAGCCACAATTTCCCATTTTGCCTTTGTGTGGCAACTTTTGGGACATCCTGTAGTTCTGGTCAAATAGAAATGTCATTTAGGCCATTTAGAATCTGTGTGGTGAGTTCAGGGAGTTTTAGTCTCCTGTGAAACTCTAATGCTCCAAATCATTTCACCATTTTGGGATAGCTCTGGGTTTCCTCATCTCTTCAAGGACTAGACTGCTTGCATGTTTTGAGGGTGAGAGTGTAAGTGACTATATGATTTAGAGACTGGGCAAAATGCACTCTGTATAATACAAACTTATTTCAGAACCATGGAATAATTACAGTGATACTGTTCATAATAATTTAATTTATTTAGCTGCATACCACTTACTTAACACAAGTTTTTTCACTAAAATAAAGACATTAACCATGGTGGAGGTGGGTAGCTGAGTAACCTATGAAACTTTTAACATTTATGCATATGTCTCGTTCTCATTTTGATATTGTACTTTTCTTCCTCCCTGTCCCAGCAGGACATCAATGAGACCTTCAAATTGGGTGACTTGAGAAGAGCCTAATAATGTTGTGGGCAGGTTTTGGGGAAACAACCAGTGCAGCCCCCTTAGTCTAGGAATTGTTGGGAGCCTATCTTTACCTCTGAACTTGAAGGTCAGGGGAACGGTGCAGGGAGCTCTATGGAGAGGGGGGCCCAAGGAACTTCAGCCTCAAGCAGAGATGCCGGTGTGTCCACTGTAAACTGGTAGGGCAAGAGTCAGAACACAAATGCCCGACTTCATTGTTTCCCTCCTTCCAGTGTCCTGCTGCCAACCTCCACTTGGCTAAAACTGTCTGGATGCCGCCACGGGAAGGCAAGGAAGCCTGTTGATGCAGTGATGATGCAGGTCAGCTCCAGGCACACAGCCCTGCAAAGGGGGAGGGCATGGAGTGACCTGAGCAGCAAACAGAAGAAATCCTGTTCACCTATCACCACCCTCCTCCACCCCCAGTCAAATCACTGGACAGCCTTGTGTTGTTGACGAATTAGGGTTTAGGATACCGATCTCTTTACAATCGGCCACGCAGTCATTCCTAGTTGCTGCTGCCAGGCATGTGACCAGCAATATTAAATAAGGTCTCTTGCATTCTCTCTGCTTGCTCTTACTAAAGAATAGTGACTTTAAGGGAACAGAAGAGAGCCGTTAATCTACCAAATCTTTTCTTTTTTCCGATCAAGCAGTCTTACCTATAGTTCTCTCACAAATCTTAACTCTGGTGAATATTCCTGAGTCTTTGGAGGACAGTTAATATTGTTGTTTAAAAAAGAAAAACATATAAGAAATGAATAGGTGGTAGAAATTATGCAGATAGATCATGGATCTCAATTTCCTTTTCATGCTAGAAAGGGGAATGACCAAAAACAAGCAAATGTACAAGGAAATATATTTTCCTTAATTTTTATAACATATTTGTAATTTATTTTGATTCATCTTGATTTTATTCATTTATTCATTTATTTTGATTCATCATATATTTTGATTTATATGAAGTATAATGATATTTTATATTGCAATAATGTATATTCTCTCTTTCTTGGTTTTGTTTGATTTTTGTTTGTTTGTAACCATCTCTACTTTCTTATACTTTTCAATGATGTGATGATGATAATAAACAGATGGTAAACATTAATACTATATTAGCACTCTAGGAGGCCGAGGCAAGAGGATCGCTCAAGGTCAGGAGTTCAAGACCAGCCTGAGCAAGAGCGAGACCCCGTTTCTACTATAAATAGAAAGAATTTAATTGGCCAACTGAAAATATATAGAAAAAATTAGCCGGGCATGGTGGCGCATGCCTGTAGTCCCAGCTACTTGGGAGGCTGAGGCAGAAGGATTGCCTGAGCCCAGGAGTTTGAGGTTGCTGTGAGCTAGGCTGATGCCACGGAACTCTACTCCAGGCAAAGAGTGAGACTCTGTCTCAAAAAAAAAAAAAAATACTATATTAAGTGGTTAACCTGCATTTTTAATTCCTCTTTTTAAAAATATATTTGAAATGCAACTTTATTCTGGTTCTAAACAAGAAGGAAAGGAATGACAGTAACAAACTGTCGTGGCCCGATTACAGGATGGGGGAGGAACACAGAACATAAAGAACGAC
>VBSM01001681.1:12763532-12786125 GCA_008086735.1 Cheirogaleus medius | reverse complement strand
CTATAATGAATGATTAGTACAAGGCAGGCAATTGCCAGAATCAGTCCCCTACAACAAACATTTCACTAGTGAATATTGTGATGTGACTGTAGCAGTCTCACATAGTATTTGAAACTCAGGAAGGGAACAACTGCATTTCAAAACAGCTAAATGTGCAGGTCCTAAAAAATGAAGTTTTTTTTTAACTGCCACATTCACTGCGAAGCCCGTTCATCTCTTCAACATCCCAAAGATGAAGCACATATTCTGCTTAGCTATATAATAAAGTGGCAAACACGCTGCGCCACTAACGTTGCAGGACAATTACCTATCAAACTAGATTTCTGATACTGGGCTCCAGCTTCATTTTCATAAGGCTTGTATGCTCTGAAGTACATCCTAAAGCTTTTTGAATACTGTTCTAGCTTTTAATTGCAAACTGTTCTCTGTGTGAATCATATTACTGTATTAAACATTTTTTAAAAAGTGAAATTTTTAAAAAGTTCAAGCAGTCAGAAAATATGACAAATACTCATATATCCCTCATTCAACTTTATCAAATTTTAATGTTACTCCATACTTGGTTCAGATTTTTTTTATTTTAACAAAATAAACGATCCTAGGTACAATTAAAACCCTCAGTTATCCTTTCTAATCCAATTCTTCTTCTTCCTTTCCTAGAGGTAAATACTATTCTGAGTTTAACACTTACGAGTCACATGTGTGTTTCAAAGTTTTAACCAGGGCCAGCTTTATGGGCATGTGACCCATGCAGTTGCACAGGGCCCATATTTACAATGACCCTGTGTTTGACTTAATGCTCTGCTGTCACTGTTTTGAAGTATTGCTACATTTTGAATGAGTGGTCCTTGTTTTATAAGATTTAAAAATTCTTTTGATGGTGGGATACAGCACTTGGATAGATGAGTGGCAGAACTCTTTGGTTACTTATAGCTGCAAATGAGAGAAGGATGCCACATAGGGCCACACAGAGGGTTGCCACAGGGACAGGGTAGCAGCAAGCTGGAGCTGTAGAAGGCAGCTTAAGAAAGACAAGCAGGGTGGAATAGCTGGGTTTCTGCAGGTCCTTGTGAACTGGCTAATTTCACTAATTTCACCTGCTGCAGGGCTGTTCCTAGTTGTCTGGTACTGGACCCCAGTGAGTTGGACCCGTATAAGGGATGTGCTTTGGGTGTATGCATGGTAGACCCGGAGAGTGGGAGTCTGATGATGGAAGTGGTTGGAGTAGGGGTTTAGCAAACTGCCAGGGAAGTGAAATTGAAATTTTTAGCCATGAGTTTAAAACTTGGTCAGGACAGCACTTGTGAATCATATTATAGCTGTGTATTTACATTTTGCACTAAGCCCTGCAAATTATGTAGCCAGTCCTAATTTTAACTATAGATTTATCTATAAGCATAGTATAGTACAGTTTTGCATGCTTTTAAATTTTGATGGACATTTAGGTTGTTTCAATTTTTGTGTTTTGGATCTTTTTTTGCTATTATAAACAATGCTGCAGTGAAATTCTTGAGGATATCTTTTTGGACACTTGTTTCTTTGAGGAATACAACTATGAAGGACATTGCTTGGCACAGAGTATATACATATTTAATATTTACAATCCGATGTCCTTACATTTGATCTAAATTCTGTAATTCAATACATTCAATGCATACTATCAGTCATTTTTCTATGGTTTCTCTAGCCATCTCTCAGTTGGCTGGAATTTGTTGCCTAGATGTTTCCTCCAAAGTGCTCATGAGAAAAATATTCCCTGAATTATATGTGCAATGCTATTTTTCTGTAGCCTCTATTCAGAAAGATAGCTTGGCTGGCTATAAAATCCTTGCTCACACTTTCCCCTTGAAGATTTTTTTTTTTTTTTGAGGAGAAAAGAGAGAGATGTGTATTACTTTGCCTTTGCTGGCAAAGAAGAATGGAGATTCTTGTCTGAAGTGCCATCATCCTCATAACAAGCATAAATACAGAGCTTTTAAAGGGTGGTTCTTAGCTTCAGGCAATTGCTGTTCAACTACAGTTGATGATTCTGATCGTCCTATCTCTGCTGAGGACAACCCTGTGACCCCCTTGAAGATCTTGTAGATATTGCTCTACTATCTTTTGTTTTGAATGACTCTGTGGAAAAATGTGATTTGCATCTAGTTCTTTCCTTTATAAGTGTCTTGATCAATTTGCCTGACAAACAAAGTGATTTCTTTTTAATCTTTACATTTCAATAATGTTATGAGAATTTGTCTCAGTACTGTCTTCTGGGTCAATTTTCTCAGGAACATGGTGTGCCACTTCAATATGTAAATTCAATTGTTTTATTTCAAGAAAATTTTCTTGAATTATAAAATTTTCTCTGATCTACTATTTTTTAAACACAACAATTATATTTATGGTAGATCTCATCTGCCTGTTTTTTTTTTAATAATTCCAAAGGCTTAATCCCTATTTTTTTGAGTCTTTCAACTTGCCCCTCTTCCATTTCAAACTCTTTCTTTATTTGTCTTATTTTGTTGTTTTTCTAATATCTATAATCTATGTTAATCAGGGCTTTCCCCTTAAAAAATCTATTCTCTCTTGTTTTCATTTTAATTCTGTCCTCATTTCTATGCTTTTTCTTTTAATTTTCTTTTGAGTTCTTGCAGTACTTAATTTTACCTCATTCCCTATTCTCACCATTTCCTCTCATTTTCTCACAATCTGTTCTCTGAGTTTCTGTGAGCTTCCTTCTTACAGAAAAATGAATTTTAAAAAATTCATGACAAAATACTTTGTCACTATTTTCATCTATTCTATGGCAATCTTTCTCTGGGGTATGTTTTTGTATGGTCAGTTTTGCTACTCTTCCCCACCATTTTTCTTTTAGTATTGTTGTATTGAGGTTATACCAGCAATTATTTACTACTCATAAGAGAATGAGTTGCATCTTCCTGATCTCGATATTTGCAGGAACTTCTTTCAGGGAAGTTATTTTTCCTGCTGTATTTGGAGAAATTTTGGCCGCAGAGTATTTCACTTTTCTCCTTGGTCTTCTTTGTACTTGTCTCCCATGGACATTCTGTTCCTCTCTATCTCCTTCCTGTCTTCTGCACATCTCTTAGCTCTTGTAAAAGTTGTAGGTTTTACTTAGGGCAAACTCTTCCTCCAAGAAGGATTCTTTTTTTTTGGCATTTTTTGAAATGTTTTGCCATTATGCCTACTCTTACTGCTCTTGTGTGTACTTCCTGACACATCTCTAGAATTTTTCTTACATATTTTCCCTGAATAGTCCTTGGATCACTTTTTCAAATAAAATAGATACATTAGCATTTCCTCTATAATGGATTAGCAATGTTTCTTTTTTATTGTTCATTTTTTTTAAAGTTTCACTTTCAACTTACTGGTAATGATAGGCACATTTTTAGGACTGTCAAATTTGGCAAACTGTCTATCAGGTTTCTTTCATTCTATAGAACTAGCTCTTGGCTTCCCCACATTTCAATACTCTTTTTACTTCAGTACCTACATATATCTGGTGCTGGGTACTGTAGAACCTGTCATATCATGATGCAACCCCTGACCCTAAGTTTTATGTCATGACACTGGGTGAGTCAGTACAATGGCCATTAGAATTCCCAGAAAACATTCTGGAAGATTAACTTTTCTATCTTAGAATTGACTGTGAATCACAAGAATAGATTCCACTAAATGCAAGTGAAATATATCCCCAATTCAACTCCCCCTTGGATTCCAGAATTGCATAATGTCACTCCCATGCCACCCTACATTAGGGCAGTGGTCCCCAACCTTTTTGGCACCAGGGACTAGTTTCATGGAGGACAATTTTTCCACATAGTGGAGGTGGACGTGGGCATGGGGGTGGGGGGTGGTTTCGGGAGGATTCAAGCACATTACAATTATTGTGCAGTCAAACCTCTCTGCTAATGATAATCTGTATTTGCAGCCACTCCCCAGCACTAGCATCACCACCTCAGCTCCACCTCAGATCATCAAGCACTAGATTCTCATAAGGAGCGTGCAACCTAGATCCCTTGCATGCACAGTTTACAGTAGGGTTCCGGCTCCTATGAGAATCTAATGCTGCTGCTGATCTGACAGGAGGTGGAGCTCAGGCAGTGATGTGAGCAATGGGAGCAGCTGTAAATACAGATGAAGCTCATTTGCCTGCTGTTCACCCACCACTTATCACTCATCACCTCCTGCTGTGCGGCCCTGGGTGGTGGTGGGGTGGGGAGGTTGGGAACCACAGCATTAGGGGTAATGCAATGGAGGAAAGTCAGAGTAGAAATATACAGTTAAAATATTTCACTTTGAATTTTTTTTTTTTTTTTTTGAGAAAGGGTCTCTCTCTGTTGGCTGGGCTAGAGTGCAGTGGTGTCATGATAGCTCACTGCAACCTCAAATTCCTGGGCTCAAGCGATCCTCCTGCATCAGCCTTCCAGAGCAGCTGGGACTACAGATGTGCACCACCATGCCTGGCTAATTTTTTTATTGTTTGTACAGACAGGGTCTCGCTCTTGCTCAGGCTGGTCTAGAACTGCTGACTTTAAACAATTCTCCTGACTTGGCCTCCCAAAATGCTGGGATTACAGGTGTGAGTCATTGTGCCGGGTCCACTTTGAAAACTTTAAAAACATCTGACTGAGCACAATATGAGGACCAGAAAGAGGGAGGGAAAGGGTGTTTTCTTCTCAGCGTAGTTGCTAGCACCAGGAGCACATTTTAAGTTATAAACTGACGTACGTGGCTGGTGGTGTTGAAGTTTCTTGGCATATAAATAACTCCCAGCCCTAGTTTTGAATGCCAGGGTAAGTTTTATGTCTACTTGTACTGCTTATTTCATTGAAAATTAATTTGGTGGTGGTGGTGGTGGTGAAGGTGTGGGAGGTGATGGAGCTGAGGAGTCATGGCTGCACGTGCAATCACACTGCACCTAGTCCAGGAGCCCTATGTCTTTTGATGCCACTAGATTTTAAGCAGGTCCTAGTGGGAAGAAATCTTATCTCATACAGTTTTATATTAACTATAGTTCCTTGTAGCTATAGTAGGTACTGAATAATTATTTGTTGCTTTAATACTGGACTATATTTACTTTTGAGCTTTTACTGAGAAAATAAGCATAGATTACAAATAATTCCACAGAGATCCTCTAAAGTACAACACATCATTTGACTAACATCTTTCACCAGTGGGAAGTGTTTATCACTTGTTATTTAATATTTATTTGATGCAATTCCTTTTAACATGCAGCAATGTGATGTGAAATATTGAAGCAGCTTCTTTTCCCCTTCCCAATATATTTATAATCTGATGAAAAACACACAAGTTACCTATGGTTACAAGCAGCCTTGACTTACATATACTAAGTTTTTGAGGCTATAACTAGCATGTGGAAATTCAGCACCCTTGGTGAGAACTAATACCATATAGGATAACACTAATCTGTATATCAAAGAAACATTCAACATATATCTTTATAATAATCGGATTTGATCTAAGAACATTCATCAGTCATTGCCACATGCTTTCCTAGTAGTTATTTTGAAATTTGCACAGGCATTGAATGTTTTGGCACAGATTTATTAACAAAGCCCAAAGTAGTGGCATAAAAAGGCATCAAATATGTCTTGGCCTTAAAAGTCAATCATCAAATGTTTATTTGATTATTAAAAGTCCAATGTTGGGTTAGATACTGTGATAAAAGAGATGAGCTCATGCTCTGAAGGAGTTTGTAGTTCAACCTTGTGCTTTTCAAGTGGGATCACTACCACTGGGGATTGTGAAATCAAGTTAGCAGGTCATTACCAAATAATAGAATAGAAAATGTCAAGAGTGCATATAAGGTAACAGCCTGTATCATTTTGTTTATTGATAGATCTAATATTCTGTATTTGTGACTATGTAAAATATTTTTCTTACTGGGCTTGCTGTCAAAGAAGTTTGAAAAACATTGACTGCTAGGTGGAAAAACAACACAAATACACCAGGAACAGTCAGTCACTCAGAATCATGTCTTAATTTGTTAGGGCTACTGTAACAAAGTACCATAAACATAGTGGCGGAAACAACAGAAACTTATTTTCTCACAGTGCTGGAGGCCAGGTGTTGGCAGGATTGGTTCCTTCTGAGGGCTGCCAGGGAAAGTCTGTTCCATGCCTCTCGCTTAGCCTCTGGTAATTTGCTGACGATGTGTAGTGTTCCTCGGCTTGTAAACACATCACCTCGATCTCTGCCTTCATCCTCACACTACATTCTCTCCATGTGTCTGTCTGTGTCCAAATTACCCATTTTTATAAGGACGCCAGCCATATTGGTGTAGGGCCTACCCTAATGACCTCACTTTAACTTGATTACCTTGGGAAAGATCCTATTTTCAAATGAGGTCACATTTTGAGGTATTTGATGTTAGGGCTTCAACATATCTTTTTCAGGGGGATAAAATTTAACTCATAACTGTCATAATGGTCATCATTTGAAAATATGTATGTGTTAGTCTTTGTAACAAGTGCCTTATTAGTCTTTGTAACCACTCTGAGAAGTACATTTATAATGTCAATTTTACAGAATGATACAGATTCAGAAAGGTTCACTGTTAACAATTTGGGTCTGTTTTACTTCAAAGCCTGTGTTTTTTCCACTCTGCTGGTTGATTCCTGGGATGCTAGAGCTGGCAGGGATCTTAGAGGCCATCTGGTGCAATCCCCTCTTTTCACATGTAGTGGGCCAAAATACAAAAAAGATAAAAATCTGGTGTGATTACTACATTCCAGGGAGGCAATGAAATTCATCTTTGGAGAATGACTATCTTTTTACTTTGTGAAACTCTGGAATGGTCCACGAATATTCTTTCTTCCCCACCATCTCCTAGACAGTGGGAAAACTTGGGGGCACTTGGGTTATCTGCAGAGGAAGAAACTGAAGCACAGAGATGCTAAGTCTGTTTCCTATGGTCCCCAGCTTACATAAGAACTCCAAGAGCAATAGTAATGTGTGTGTGTGTGTGAGAGAGAGAGAGAGAGAGAGAAAGAAAGAAAGAATGAATCCAAGGTAACCATTTACAAGCTTCGGCCAAAAGACAATTTAACCCAATGAGCTAAGATGTATTTGCCTCTTTTCCAAAGGTAAATATGAAATATATTTTTATTGTTAAACTTTTATTACTGTACAAATCTCTTTATTCCTTGATTACTGTGAAGAATATAATCCTTGGTAGACTCTTTGCATAAAGTATAACTGGACTTGGAGGAATTTTGCCAGAGTATAAACAAATGAAAATTATTTTGATCATGAATGCTTGTTTCTCATTACTAATTAAAAATGGAAATGAATGAGGAGTTGTGATCTGATAGCAAACCAGTGTGATTGCAGGAGGGGGCTGGGTTTTAAAATCAGAGTTAGCTTTTCCATCTTTTAGCAGTTCGAACTTGGGAAAATTACTTAAATTCCATGAATTTTTGGTTTTTTGACCTAAAAATTTGAGATTATCATAATCTATTTCAGAGAAATACTGATTAGAGTCAATACTATAGCATACATAAAAGTTACTAACATGTACTCAGAGCAGGGTACGCTTTTACTTAATGCATACATTCCTTTATCAATTTGGCCTTGTTTTAGACTTGATTTTCCAATCCTTAGTGACTGCCACTCACTCATTAATTCAGCAAATGTTTGCTGAGCTCCTACTTTCAGCACTGGATTTTCAGCAGGGACAGAGACAGGAAGGTCTCTATTCTCTTATGACATACATTCTTACATGTGTACATATGTTCATGACAGAGAATAATCAACTGGATAAACAAAACTATGAGATAGTGATAAGGGATTTGCAACAAATTAATAAAAGGGGATATGATAAAATTTCCCAGTGTCTTCTTTAGTTAAGGTGGTCAGAGAAGGCATCTGTGAGGAGGAGACACTTAAACTAAGATCTGAATGACAAGAAGAGCTACTGATGTGTGGATCAGGGTATGAGCAATCTGGGCAGAGGAAAAGTTCACACAAAGGCATGGAGGTGGCAATGATGTGACATGATTAGTGTGAGGAGCAGAGAGTTGGTAGTTGAGGAGCTGAAGAAAAACCATCATAGGAGATGCTGATGTCATAGGAGAGGAGAGTGATGTAGGGGCTTGGACTAGGGTGGCGGTGGAAAGTAGGACATGGATTCAGGATTTATTTGGAGGTTAACTGGGTGTAGGGAAAAAGAGGAATCAAGGATATTTGGACAACCACAAGAAAGCTGAAGTCATTTACTAAAATGGAGAAATCCAAGGGAGAAGCAGATTTTTGAGTGGAAAAATGAAGCATCATGCAACATTTGAGATACTTATTTGACATCCAAGTAAAACGTTACATAGGAGACCCATATTTCACTAGAGTGGACATGGATGCAGATTTGGGAGTTATGGACATATATATGGCTTTTAAAGTCATGGTGCTGGGCTAAAGGCACACAGATAAAGAATTAGGTGCAGGACAGCCTCTTCTTTTCTCGAAGCTGTGGCCAGGTATCCCCCTTTGACTCTCTCCTTTCATTCCCTTACCTTGTAGTTTCACTCGTAACTCATAGCTAATGATGACATTAACTTGCAGGACAAGTTAATGGACAATTTCCCAGTGGTCCAGATTCTACCTCTTTTCCTAAAAAAATCTCCATTTCTGCTTTTTGCCTTGGATTCCTAAGAAACATTCAATTAATCACTTTCTAGGGGACCCAAATACATGTTCCTTATCTTTCACAACAGAATAAGACAAAGAAAATTTATCCTTTCAATAAGAGTTATGGTTAGTGCTCAGTTGTCAATATTGACCTCACCATAAAACTATATTTAATTGTCTGGGCACATATTTACCTTTTATTTGCATATGCCACTCAAAGAGATGCCAGGAATAATGCTATATGTCAATTTAAGACAACTTAGAGTCATAAAATCTAACCTGCTGTTACAACTTTTTGTATTTATGATTTAGGCTCCATTTCACATGTTTTATGTCTAGTTTTATAGCAACACACTCATCACCAGCACCTCTGGGCACAAATACAAAGCACCACTTACAAAAACAACATATTGGCAAAAATCAGGCTCCACAGCTAACCCTATCACCCTTTCTCAGTCACAAGCTCGAGTCAATAGATGAATCTCCTTCTGTGAGCCCTGAAGGCCTACATTCTTGGATTCCTAATGAACCAAGTCAGAAAGGAAATGTTTGATTCAGGGACATTATATGCCTGAACTTCTTTGTGTTCAAAGTTAGGGTCCCTTGGAAATGTGTCTCATCTTAGCAATCAATTTAAGTTGTATAAAAGGGAAATAAGAGTCAATTTTCTACTGTTTGGTAATATTAAACATAATACTAAATAGAATAATTGAGAATAAAATAGTACTTATCATATAACTAGATGCTGTTGTGTTCTAAATACTTTACATATTTTAATTTTAATATTTTATATATGAATTCATTTAATCCTCATATTACTGTGGAGTAGGTTATATTATTATCCTCATTTTGTAGATGAGGAAACTGAGGCACAGAAAAGTTCAGTGACTTGCAAGATCTTACAAGTGAGTTGTTGCAGGTTGGGTGCTTTGAGAAGTGGACTCTGGCATGGAGATTTGCATGTAGGTAGTGTATTAGGGAATACTCCCAGGATCAACCCCTGGGGCAGGGGGAAGAGGAAGAAATAGGAATGTGCAGAAGGAGAAGCTGGGGTGTGATACAGTCTCAACAAAGGCTTCTATCAGCTTCATGGGAAGTTCTGAAGCATGGATGGCCCTGCATGTTTTCCAAAATTGGGACAAAAGGGATAGGCTTTTATGTTATGCAAATTATCCTTGAAAGCGGTTGTGACCTTGAGTAAGGCAGTTCTCTTCAGTAGAGGCAGTTCCTGGAGGGGGCTGACAGCTCACAGCAGTCTGCTGGCAACACTACCCAACAGCTGGGGAAATATATTCTCTTTAGTTCTGAAGTGGGATCTGGGTGGCATGTAACAGAGTCCATTATAGAAGTGGAGCTGGGGTCCAAAGCTAGGATGACTGCCTTCAGAGTTCAGGTTCTTAAACATTGTATTACATTGTAGTATGTAAATAATAAATAGTCTTAATACACATAGTCGGATGGTTGGAACACTTTTGGAAGAAGATTAAAAATGAGATCAGACTAAATGATTCTTTTTTTTTCTTTTTTTAATTTTAGCATATTATGGGGGTACAAATGTTAAGGTTACATACATTGCCCTTGTCTCCCCTCCTGCTTTGAGTCAGAGCTTCAAGCGTGTCCATCCCCAGACGGTGTGTATCACATTCACTATGTATGTATATACCCATCCCCTCCTCCCCTCTCCCACCTGCCCCACACCCGACAAATGTTTGTTTTTCTTTTTTTCTTAACATTTTGGTTACATTTTATATCTTTGCCTCTCCCTAGCAAAGGTTAGAGGTATGCTCTTCCTCTCCACAATGTTCACCACATCCCTCAGATGTGGGACTACCCCTCCAACCCCCGAATCCCTGGTGAACACCAACACCCTTTGAGCACCATAGTGCTAATCAATCAGTACCAATTTGATGGCGAGTATATGTGAAGCCCATTATTCTGATCTTGTGTCACCTCACTTTGGATAATGGGATTAAGCTCAATCCAGGATAATATAAGCAGTGCTAGCTAGCTGTCATTTCTTAGAATTGAGTAATATTCCATTGTAAATATATACCATGAATTGATGGAGACTTGGGTTGTTTCCATGTCCTTGCAGTAGTGAATTATGCTGCCATAAACATTTGGGTGCAGATGTCTTTATAATAGAATGTCTTATGTTCTTTTGGGTAGATGCCTAATAATGCTATTACTGGGTCCAATGGTATTTCTATTTTTAGCTCTTTGAGATATCTCCAAATTCTTTTCCACAAGGTTGTACTAATTTGCAGTCCCACCAGCAGTGTTAGAGTGTTCCTGTCTCTCCACATCCTCGCCAGCATTTGTTGTTTTGGGATTTCTTGATATAGGCCAATCTCACTGGGGTTAGATGATATCTCATTGTGGTTCTAATTTGCATTTCTCTAATGATTAGAGATGTTGAGCATTTTTTAATATGTTTGCTGGCCATTATTCTGTCTTCTTTAGAAAAGTTTCTGTTCATTTCCATTGCCCATTTCTGATGGGTTTGTTTGATTTTTTTCTTGTTAATTTTTTGAGCTCTAGATAGATTCTTGTTATCAGACCTTTATCAGAAGTGTAGAGAGGAAATATTTTCTCCCATTCTGTAGGTTGTCTATTTGCTCTAATGATAGTTTCTTTGGCTGTACAGAAGCTTTTTAATTTGATCAGGTCCCATTTGTTTATTTATGTTGCTGTGGTGATTGCTTTGGGGGTCTTCTTCAAGAATTCTTTGCGTAGGCCAATGTCTCAAAGGGTTTTCCCAACATCTTCTTCTAGGATTCTTAAGGTTTCATGCTTTAGGTTTAAATCTGTTATCCATCTTGAGTGGATTTTTGTGAGAGGTGAGAGGTAGGGATCCTGATTTATTCTTCTGCATGTAGCTATCTAGTTTTCACAGCACCATTTATTGAAGAGAGATTCTTTTCCCCATTGTATATTTTTGTCTGCCTTATCAAAGATTAGGTTACCATATGCAGATGGTTTCATCTCTGGAATCTCAGTCCTATTCCAAATATCGATGCTTCTGTTCTTGTGCCAGTCCCAGGCTGATTTAATTATTATTGCTTTATAGTACAGCTTGAAGTCAGGAAGACTGATGCCTCCCAGTTTGTTCTTTTTACTTAAGATTGCTTTGGCTATATGAGGATTTTTCTGGTTCTGTACAAAGTGAAGAATTATTTTTTCTACATCTGTAAAGAATGACGGTGGTACTTTGATGGGGATTGCATTAATTCTGTAGATGACTTTAGGTAATATTGACATTTTAATGATATTGATTCTACTAATCCATGGACAAGGTAGATTTTTCCACCTGTTTATATATTCTACAATTTCTTTTTTTTTAGTGTTTTGTAGTTCTCCTTGTATAAGTCTTTTGTATCTTTCGTTAAATATATTCCTAGATATTTAATTTTCTTTGGGCCTATAGTAAAAGGTATCCTGTTTTTTATTTGAGTTTCAGTTTGATGGTTCTTGGCATATATGAATACCTCTGATTTGTGTATATTGATTTTGTAACCTAAAACTTTACCAAATTCATTTATCAAGTCTAGGAGTCTCTTGGATGAATCTAGGGGGTTTTCTAGGTATAATATCTTATCATCAGTGAATAGCAAGAGTTTGATCTCATCTGCACCCACTTGGATGCCCTTAATATCCCTCTCTTGCCTGATTGCTATAGCTAGGACTTTGAGTACTATGTTGAATAGAAGAGGAGATAGCTGGCATCCTTGTCTAGTTCCAGATCAAAGTGGGAATGGTTTCAGTTTCTCCCCATTCATTATGATATTGGCCATGGGTTTGTCATAAATGGATTTGATACTTTTAAGATATGAGCTGCTTATGCCTATTTTGTTAAGAGTAAGAGTTTTTATCATAAAGGTGTGTTGGACTTTGTCAAATGCTTTTTCTGCATCTATTGAGAGAATCATATGGTCTTTGTTCTTGTTTTTATTTATGAGGCGGATTGCATTTATAGATTTGCATATGTTGAACCACCTTTGCATCCCTGGAATAAAGCCCACCTGGTCATAGTGAATTATTTTTTGATGTGCTGCTGAATTCTGTTTGCTAAAATTTTGTTTAGGATTTTTGCATCTATATTCATGAAGGATATTGGTCTGTAATTTTCTTTTTTTGTTGCATCCTTTCCTGGCTTTGGTATCAAGGTGATATTAGCTTCATAGAATGAGTTAGGAAGGATATCATCCTTCTCAATGTTTTGGAATAATTTCTGTAATATAGGTATGAGTTCATCTTTGTATGTTTGGTAAAACTCTGAATTGCAGCCATCTGGTCCGGGACTTTTCCTTCTGGGGAGGTTGTTAATTACTGGTCCAATTTCTGCACTTGGGATTGGTCTATTCAGGAATTCTGTTACCTCCTAAATGATTCTTAGATAGTATATTTTTAACTTAGATTACCGCTAAGATAGCAAGCTCAACTATTAATTAGGCATGAGTTAAGGTTGTGTAGGATGCATGCAATAGAAACTGACTCTGGCTGGCTTAACCAACAACAAAAAAGAAAAGATAATGTGGTGTCTTATGGAGTCAAAAGAAGACTGAACAGCAAAGTCATGGGAAGAGCAGGGGTGCTGCTGTGCTTCAGACAGTTGGAACCAGGAATGTGCATGCTGCTAGGTCCCTACCTTTACTTCTCAGTGTTCTCAGGTTCATCTTATACGGTGGGAAACATGAAATATCAGAATAACCAGAGACTCTTCTCAAGCTTTTTATTGTCTCAAGCCCAAAAGTCCTGGAGAAGGGACCCATTGGCTCAGTTTGCCTAGGTGGCTACTCTGTGACCAGTTGTTGAGGTCACTTTGTATTAAGGTAGCAGCCCTGGATTTGGTTATGTTGATGAGGGAGAGGCAATTCCCAAGAGAGGGGTGCTGAGAAGTATTCTTAGGATGTACTAGAAGCTCTATTTGCATATGAAATAAAGTTTTCCACATCCAACTGTTTTGATACAGGCAGGATGAAAATGATTAAGTATTGACTCCAAAGCTCAGCACCAACTGCTGAATTCTAGCCATCTTCCCAAGCTTCCCCATCCCTGTCTGGTCTTTGGCCCAAACTTTATGGATACTTGTACATTTGAAATAAATCCCTGATGTGTTTCAAACCAAAGTCCTGTAGGTCCCATTTCACGTTCTGGTTTTCCTGGCCACTGAGATGACTCCTTCCAAAGCAATCTGAGCATCTGTCTCACTCATGTTTTTTAAGTGCTTTGAAAACATTTCCTATTTCCTACTCTCTGCTGTGTCTTGTTGCACAACATATGTGCCAGGGGCTAAGGCAGGGCTGGTGGAAAGGCCTGGCATATAGCAAAAACCAGAGAGTTAATTGTTTTGAGCTGCTTTTATAAATTTTTTGTTTGTTTATTTTTAAATTTGCATCACTAGTTTCAGCTCCCTGTCCAAAGACAGAGTGCATTTCAGCCTTCCTGCAGTGTCCCCACACATCCACATTCCTGACTCATCACCAGGAAGTAACTGCTCTTCTGCAGACAACTGAGGGCCAACTTGATTCAATGGAGAGATTTCCCTTTCACCATTTAGTGTTATCCTGATTTTTACAACAGTGCAAACTGATTTTCAAAAGAAGTAACCAAATTACTCACTATCATGCAACAAATAAACTGTAGAGCAAGGATTTGATCCCAAATATGTGTGAGTTCAAAGACATATTTTTCACTATAAAGGTAACACATTCTCAAAATTTTTGAAAAATACCTACAACATTCCTTAACATCTTCATTCTTTAAATATCTACATACTTAATAAAAAAGAATGAGAAAATCACCTATTTGTTCTGTCAACAGAAACAATCACAGTTATCATCTTAATTAATCTTCTTTCTCTCCCTTTTCTTGGCATGGATTTTATTTTTGTTTGATAGAGTTACATCCTGACTTTTCTTGGTTTTCCAGGCAAGGGAGGGATTAGGTGTGGACTGTTACCCTTGACAGAGTTGTTTGGTCAGACTAGCATCCTGATGCTTTGTGGAACTCCTGAAAGTCTTCCTCATCTCCAAATTTTTTTTTTATTTCAGCATATTACATGGATACAGATGGTTAGGTTACATATATTGCCTTTGCCCTACCCAAGTCAGAGTTTCAAGTGTGTCCATCCCCTAGATGGTGAGTACCACACCTATTAGGTGTGAATATGCCCATCCCCTCCTCCTCACTCCCATCTGCCTGACGCCTAGTGAATGTTACTACTATATGTGCACTTAAGTGTTGATCAGTTAATACCAATTTGATGGTGAGTACATGTGGTGATTGTTTTTCCATTCTTGTGATACTTCACTTAGTAGAATGGGCTCCAGCTCTATCCAGGATAATACAAGAGGTGCTAGATCACCATTGGCTGAGTATAACTCCCTGGTATACATATACCACATTTTATTAATCCACTTATGTATTGATGGGCACTTGGGTTGTGAATTCTGGAATTCTGGGAGGTTTCCTAAGGCAACTGCAGAAACCTGACACCCTGTATGACTCTATGAGCACATTCTCTAGGATTTTATTGCAAATGTGTGTTTCAGTTGTTCTGAAATTTTTCTGCATCAGAATTACCTGTGAGGCTTTAAAAAACATTTATGCTTCAGTATCATCTAGAATCTACTGAATCAGAGATCCCAGAGATCAAACCAGGCCATCTATATTTTATAAAAGCTTTCTTGGTGGCTCAGAAGAGTGTCTGTTGTCCTTTAGAACCATTGATATATTTTAACAAGTTTCTTCCCCAAGGGTTAGTTGGGAAGCCATTGGCAATTTGAGGTTGGTTAATTGTGGCTTTAGGACTGCCATTGGCAGGGCGTTGGATGAGAAGTTGTCATGGAGCAGATACTGCTTCTCTCATCTTTTCACTCTTACCTGTTCTCTGTGGCACTTTCATATTTTAAAAAGATGTCAGATGTTTCCTTTAATAAAAAAAAAAACCCTTCTGTGGAACTTGGACATCAAAAGAAATGTCAAAACAAAAAACATAAATTACTCCTGTATTTTGAGAAACCAGTGGTTATTTTTCTGGCCCTTCAGAATGTGTGTGGAAATGAATGACTTGATCCTGGTGATACGGCAGAACTAATAGCAAGAAAAGCCACAGTGGCAAAAGAAAACATGCCAGGTTATAGCACATAACTGAACTTTAGGTTGTGTGTGTGCATTTGCATGTGTTTTGGTTTTTTTGCTTTGTTTTGGTTTTTAGACAAGGTCTCCTTCTGTTGCCTAGGCTAGAGTGCAGTGGCGTCATCATAGCTCACTGCAACCTCCAACTCCTGGGCTCAAGTGATCCTCCTGCCTCAGCCTCCTGAGTAGCTGGAACTATAGGCATTCACCACCACACCCGTCTGATTTTTATAGTTTTTGTAGAGACAGTGTCTCACTCTTGCTTAGGCTGGTCTTGAAATCCTGGTCTCAAGCAATCCTTATAGCAAAAACCAGAGAGTTAATTGTTGTGAGCTGCCTTTATAGTTTTTTTGTTTGTTTATTTTAAAATTTCTATCACTAGTTTCAGCTCCCTGCCCAATGACAGAGTACATTTCAGCCTTTCCACAGTGTCCCTACCTGTCCACGATCCTGAGCTCAATGCATTTCCCGCCTCGGACTCCCAAAGTGGTAGGATTACAAGTGTGATGCATGTGTTTTAAAAATGTGTTTTTAAAGCTTCTCAGGAAAACCTGATGCATAAAAAAATCTGCATTTGAGAACCACTGAGGCAGACATTTGTGCCTTCTAGAGTGTAAGAGAAGCAAGACAATACAATACCTTGCCACTTGTGTTAGACTTTAGGCTGCTTTAAGAAGCAGTGGGGAGACATTGAAGGATTTAAGTAATGAGATGTCAGGAAAGATCATTTTGGCTGCTCTGAAGAAAATAGATTAGAGAAAGACCTGAGTTGAAGGAGGAGGCCAGTGAGGAGGCTAACACTGTAGCTTGGGCAAGCATGGAGGCAGTCGAGATGGCAACAAATGGACAGATTAGAGAAACACTTTATAAATAGAGATCTTTAAGACTTATTAACCCATGGCATGTTAGAGCTGAAGAGAGGGTAGAGTTTGGATGATACATAGGTTTGTGGCTTAGACAACTAGAATGTCATTCCCTAGTTCAGGAAACCCAGAAGGAGATGCAGATTTTGGGGGAAGATGGCTATACACTTTGGGATGAGTTGAGTTTGAGGACTCTGTGGAGTATGCAGGTGGAGAGTTCAGGTAGACAGTGAGAGACATGGCCTGATACTCTGGAGAGAGGTCTGGGGTGAAGGTAGACATTTGGAGGCTGTCAGTGCTGGCAAGAGTTGAATTTGCCTGGTGGAGAGTGGTAGAGGGAGAAGAGAAGAGGGCCTGTGACAGAGCCCTGCCAGCTGACATCTAAGTGAAGGTAGGAGAGAGCTTTCTGAGGCAATGTCATCAGAGACAGTAAGAAAATCAGGGAAATGTTGTATTGAGTGAAGAGAAGAGAATTTTTAAGACAGAGAGAATGGGCAATAGTGCCATTTGAGGAGAAAGTTCCTGTGAGGGGGATGGAACTGGGGAGGCAGAACTCAGACTGGGTTGTGGGTTGAGGAGTGATTGTGAGGAGGAGGGGATGAGAGGGAAGGGAAGAGAGAGAAGGAGGGAGAGGAAGAGGGGAATGAGGGGGAGGAGGAGGGGGAGAAAGTTAATAAAAGGAGACTTGGATGGGGCTCTCTGGATCTGTTTCTTCATCTCATCAAAGGATGGAAAAAATGATTATCTCAGATTCTAATAACTCTAACTCTGGGATTTGATGTTTTAAAGTCACACACAAGCAGGTGTGAAATTACAGGTTTCTTTCGGGCCAGTGTACCTATATTGATAGAAGATAAATATTATCACCCTCAATCTAAGATTCATAATCTTATGTAAATTGGATACTGTGAATTTTGGTGGTAAAGCTAAAGGTCTTGCAATTTACATGCTGAATTTTCCAAGTTGTTTCCCTGCATGCATCATATTAAACTTCAGTGTAATTCTCTTACATTCCTTTCATGAAATCACAAAATTTCATGAGTGGAAAAAATCACATCAGATATGCCTTGAGTCCTTTTTGACTTTCCTGTAAATGAATCCAGACTGGAGCCATAAAATCATTTTTGAGCACAGTCCTAGTAGAAACCTATGGTTTATGGCATTAAACCATTTGAGTTACTTCTTAGAGGTAATTTTATCCAGGTTTCAGTCTGTGGTTGCTTATACTAGTGAGCTCAATGCTTTTCCAAAATGACATTTTTCCTCCTAACTTCAAATTACTAATTACTTTTCCTTCCTTTAGATAGTCATAAATTATCTCATTTAAAAAAATATTGGTAATATCCCATTTTAACATCGTGCTTTTTGTTTATTAAACAAAAAATGGAATACATATGATAATGGAACGAACATCTCCAGGGCTTTCTGTGTGGGCTATGTCCTCCAGTTTCCTAATTAATCTGAGAACTGACTGGCATAAATTTGGGATGCACATGTAGTGGTTTTGGGGGAGTAATGGAATGTTAAAGTACCATTCTCTTTGTTATTTGTTTTGTCGGTGAGAATGGAGAGAGCCAGTATATACACATGAGGGATTTCCTGGTAATCAAATAAATCTTAATTAAACAGTTAGTAGAATGTTATCATCCACATTAATAGTTTAGAAGACTTAGAATTTGACACCCAGGAATTATTTTAATTGAAGAAATTTCTATAGCTTGTTAATATTAAAATCTGATATGCCCATCATCACAAAACTCCTATAGCTTTCCAACATTCTTTTGCTGAAAAGATATAAAAACAGAGAAATAAAGGATGAGCTTTTTGATCACCATTTAAAACAAGAGGCTCCCTGAGGTCCTTTCTTAACTTGAAAGGAAGGAGCAACAGTGATAAGAAGAGTCACTTGGCTGGTGAAACTACATGGAGTATTTACTCAGGCTCTTAGGGCACAGGGCAGATTGTACCAGTCAGGCTCCATTCTGGGAGTCTCCATTCATCACTAGCTGCCACAATGTTTTAATAAAACTGAGAATTTGACTTCCCCAGATAGAACTATTTTCTGGTTCATTGCCTACAAAAGCAGGGTCTAATAGAAGTGGGAAGACTTCAAGCTTACAAAATTTATCTGGGAAGACAACTTTCCAGTTTGTGAGATTTTCAACTTGGTGCCTATTGTATAATTGGGTGTGCATACCAAACTGAAATAGGAATTGAATTTAGTGAAATTTGGGAGTAAGCTTTGAATTATGATTTTCTTGGGGAAAAAATATCCAGAAGTGATGTTGATTTGACCTCCCGAAAATGTGTGATCAGAACTTACCTGGAATTTCACATTTTGTAATCCAGAATACACTATCTGTAGGCAACTTCTGTGAGAAAAAAAATTGGGGGGTTCCCTAGTTCCACCATGGAGTCATTTGTATCTGAGTTGTGGTCAGCTTCTACATACCAGGTCAGTGTGGGGGTCACCAGCAGGATGCACTGATATAGGAGGGTGGTGAGGGGCTGTACCTGGAGGGTGGAGAATGGCTAACAGTGTCATTTGGGGAGAAGAGCTCCTGTATGTTGATTTATGTCAGCTCCTGTCCTTCTTACTTTAGTGGTGGCTTGAAAAACACCATGGACCTTGAATCAACATGTTTTTGTGATTCTTGAGAAACACTTGAGTTTCTAAAGGTCCCTATAGCCATCCAAATACTCTGGGAGGCACAGCCACTCCAAATTTTACTAATAAGTACCCAAGGCCTGTGTGGGATTAGGATGGGGGCAGGAGAAAAGAGCCACAGGGTTTAGGGTGAGATAGACTGTCAAAGGGTAAGAAGGGTTGATACAAGAGCTGGGATGAAGTCACCTAGGGTGAAAATAGAGGCATTGAAATAGAAAAGCAGCTTTCTTTTCTTAGTTTTCCCTGTTACTGACCCTGACAAATTCATCCAAAGGGTAAAAGGCAGACTGTCCTAAGAGGGTGACTTAAAGACTCTGCCAGATAAGCAGTTTGCTAAGTGGCATTGCCAGAGCCAAGGCGGCTCTGTTATTTGCACTGGATTAGTAAATCACTTCACAGCTTTCTGAAAATCTTGTTAAGTAGATTTAGTGAGTTCAGATGGAGGAAATGTGTTTCATTTTGTCCTGGAGAGGAATATAGCTTCTCTCTGTCTGGCTATGCCATGTGCTTGCCATTAGTTACTCCAATAAATATTCTGTGGCTATGGCCAAGAAGCAGCATACATTATAAACTAGTAAATCTTTAAAAAATGCTATAGCCCACTGATAATGTATTAATGACAACAAAGAACAGAACTCATGTGTATCATTGCTAAAGATGAAAAATTTCTATTTATCAAATCAGTGGCTACTTAATGAAGAATAACTGTAAATAGTGCCAACAAAGATTACTTTAAAAATTAATTTTCGGTTCGACTGAGCAAAATTGAACCTCAGCTGGAAAGTTTTGCAGTGCCTTAGATGTGTGGCCACTTGGGGGAGCTGTTGACGGCAAGTTTCTAGAGATAATTGCACTTGGTCTTGCAATTGATTGCACAAAGTCAGTGCTGACTAAAGCTAACTGACATTGAACATAAAAGATAGTATAAAGAGTTTTACTTACCAAAAAATACTACAAATTTATTTGTCAAATCCTAAGCCATTACTTAATATTTTTTGAAGTCTACCTATTCTAGGCAGCTATTTGTAATGTTTTATTCCTAATTTCAATCATTTCCTTTTTTCTTCTTTCCCTGACTCATTTCCTTATCCATTTTTTCTTTTCTTATTATTTATGTATCTAAACCCTGTTCTGGGAATTTAGTGCAAATAAATATTTAAGGTCAGGAATCTAATTTAATAAGACAAGTTATGTGTAAGAGATCAGCATTGTAAGCGGAACAAAATTAAGTTTATATTTAGTTGCAGGCCAAGAAATTGGAGGGTAATGGACAGGTATTTGTCTGAGTAGACAGTTTTTTTTTAAGATAAAATAAGTGGTGAATTTAAAATAAAATGCAATTTGTTTTCATAAATTCTATATACATGTTCATTTGCAGATTTGCTATAAAGAGAAACATCTTTGGCATCAGCCAGATCTGGGCTCCATTTCTGGCTCTGCTATTACTAGCTGTGTGACCTTGGTTAAATTAATTAACGTGCTTGAGTGTCCAATTCCCATCTCCAACA
This sequence comes from Cheirogaleus medius, assembly GCA_008086735.1. Lineage (NCBI taxonomy): Eukaryota > Metazoa > Chordata > Mammalia > Primates > Cheirogaleidae > Cheirogaleus > Cheirogaleus medius. The sequence goes on along the minus strand of VBSM01001681.1, from coordinate 12,765,297 downwards.
CTGCTTACCTTGCTTGTGGTCGTGGGGATTCAGTGAGCTAAAGCAAACAAGGAATTTTAGGTGTACTAGTGATGTCCAGAAGGGACTTTGTGGGTAGTTGGGATACAAATGCAATTCTTCTTAATCTTACTCTACACAGATGGCATTTCATAAGAAAGCATTATGGAAACTTGGGCTTGAAATGAATTTTGGGAGGCAATATAATGCTGAGGTTAACAGCAGTAGCTCTGGAGTAAGACCAACCTGGGCTTGAGTCCCAGCTTTGTCATTTGCTAGCAGTGTGTCCTTGTGTACCTAACACTCTCTGACCCTCAGTCGTGTCACCTGGAGTCAGGGTTCCAGGTGTCTATGAGGAGGAGTGGGGATTGGGAGTCTCAAGCTGGTTCCATTCTGTCCCATCTTGTTTTTTGGATTGTGCTGAGCAGACTCACAGGGCATCATTGGGCATCATTTTTGCTGGGTGATCAACAAGGGACTTGCTGGCCACTGCAGATGGAAAGTGTACACTGAGCTGTTCTTGGCACAAACGACTCTCAGGGCTCTCGTCCATGGTAGTGTGGCAGGGCACTGCCAACAGTCGGGCTGTGCTCCTTGTGGGTCATTGGTGCTGAAAAGGAAGTGCCTATGTAGGCAGAGGCTGGCTCTCTTTTAGAGTGGAGTCTCCTCTTCTTCCCATGGCCCCCTTGGGCCTCAGCAGCCCTCCTGATGGTTGCCTCTCCACATGTCTTCTCTCTTGCGTAGATGAGCTCGAGCAACCCTCATCTACTTCAATCTGTGTCTTTTCCTCTTATCTCAATCTCTTGTTTAGGGCATGAACTCTATGTTCTGCTTACTTTGAGTATTTTTTTTTTTTTTTGAGACAGAGTCTCACTCTGTTGCTCAGGCTAGAGTGCCGTGGCATCAGTCTAGCTCACAGCAACCTCAAACTCCTGGGCTGAAGCGATCCTTCTGCCTCAGCCCCCCCAAGTAGCTGGGACTATAGGCATGCACCACTATGCCCAGCTAATTTTTTCTAGTTTTGGTAGAAACGGGGTCTCACTCTTGCTCAGGCTGGTCTCGAACTCCTGAGCTCAAATGATCTGCCCGCCTCAGCCTCCCAGAGTGCTAGGAGGCGTGAGCCACCGCGTCCAGCCACTTTGATTCTTAACACTGGATTCTCAATTTGTTCTTCTCTCAGGAAGGCTGGCTTTGAAAAGTAAAATGCTTTGGTCTTCAGACTGCTGTCTCTGCTATGTATTTTAAGATTGACCCTCTGAGGGTAAAGAGGGATATGGGTAGAAGATCTTGGGGCAATAAGGAAAACTTCACATTTTATTTGCTGCATCTATTTTAATTTAGACCACTCTTTACTTGGATACAGTTAGTTCAGCAGAGAAGGCTTAAGTATAACCTTGGCTTAGTTTTTGTGCTTCAGGAGTACTTGAACAGGAACTACCGATGCCTAACTTCTTATCTGCCTTGTGAAGACAGATGTGTTTTATTATCTTGACCTAGTAGTTCTTTTATCATCTGTTGTCGTAGCCATATAATGAATGACGTTGTCATAGAATTAAGATAAGCACTTTTTTTTTTTTACAAAACAATTGCAAAAATCGTGCTTTATGGATAGGGTCGCCACTTGACATCACTTTGCTTCTAACATTCTCAGTCCATTAGTAAATTTCTATGGCAGAGCAGTGGTCAGATGGTAAACAGAAAGTACTCGTGTCTATAGAAATGAGAGTTCCTATTAGGGTTGATTTCTACATTTATTCCATTGTGATCT
>VBSM01001681.1:12722731-12763432 GCA_008086735.1 Cheirogaleus medius | reverse complement strand
AAAAAAAATTAAAAACAAACAACAAAAAATAAAAAAAATAAAAAGAAAGTACTCGTGATGTGCCTTCTACCACGATTAGTACTATATGGTATAGTATATTCTTTCAGTGATTTTGATTGGAATGAGATATTCTAAATTAATTAAAATAAAACATATCATAGTCTAGTCTAGGGGTTGACAAACTGTGGCCTGTGTTTTTAAGCCTGAGAGCAAAGAATTTTGTTTTCTGAAAAACATTTTTAAAAGGCTGTAAACAAAGCAAAACAATACAAGTATGTGACACAGACCACATGGCCTGCAAAGCCTGAAATATCTATTAGCTGGCCTTTCACCAAAAAAGCTTGCAGAACCATGGTGTAGGAAAGAACAAAACAACAAAATTATCTAGCATCCTACCTATCTTTATAAAAGAGTTGTTTAAACAACGACACATATTTTAGGCCACAAGTCAAGTTACTAAATCTGTTTTCTCATTAACAAATTGAAGATGGTAATATTTCCCAATGAAATGATATGCAGCATAATGTTTGTTGCATAGTAGACACTAAATAGAAAGATGCTCTTTATTTTATTTTCAACTTTGTATCTCTGTGATTTTGTAGAGTGCCTGGCCCCAGGTAAGTATTAAAGTAAAAAATTGTAAAATTATTTTCCTGGGATAGGAACAGAAGAAGGTTATCAATAAGAAAGTAAGTGTTAATTTACTACTATTATGTCAAAAAGTCTTGAAATATGAAGGCTTTTAACTATTTTCATAGTAAGCCAATGGGAGGAGGGGCATGTGTTTAGTGCTTAGACCTCAAATGACTTCCTTTTAAAGTAGAGGGGAAAAGATATATAACTCAGCAGGCCTGTATGGTTCTTTAATGCAGTGAACCTCTTAGGGATGTATTAGGCAGCAGTATTCTTATTCACTTATTTTTTAAGCTTTCTATTAAATTTTTATTATTAAACTTTATGTTATGGAAATTTTGGACATATATAAAAGTAGTACACATTTTTCCATCTTTATTTTTTAATTTAACAATATATCTTGTTAATCACTTTAAAATAGTATTTAGAAACATTCCTCATTCCTTTATATGGCTGAAGTCATCCTTTTAAATCTGAGCAGCACAGTAATTATGTTATCAACAAACCAATTGCTTATTATTACTGAATGATTCATGATACTTACAAAATAATTTTGCCTTATTGGCTGTGTTAGGATAGTGTCCTCAGAAGCAGACCCTGATAGGAGGATTCATGTATAGAGATTCGTTAATGAAGGGTTCCCCAAAGAAACCACTAATAGTATTGGAGAAGCAGGGCAGGGAAGGGGAGAAAGCCAAGTAGCATGTGCAGTTTCAGATAAAGTCCTGTGGAGGATAGCTTCAGCCTGATCCCACAGGGGAACTCTTGAAAATATGTCTCAAAGTGGCCCCACCTGAGAGGAGGCAGCTGGGCTTTCATATCTCACATCCTCTAGTCATGGGTGAGTTCTCCTCCCTTGGCCCTCCAAAGGACATGTGAATTCCCAGGCATCTCAGCCCTGGATGGTGGCAGGCCCTGGACAGCAGGCCCTAGTAGCATAAGGGCAGTGTCTTTAAAATTGCTGTAGGTGTTGGCTATTGGAAGCAAATGCATACAAAAAGAGGGAATGAGGTTTAAGGCTGGCAGTGTTACAAAAAGAGACAGTAAGAAGAGATATCATCTGATCATCTGGGATGGTATCTGAGTTATGTGGAAGGAGCACTGACATTGTCCATTACAGTGGCAAAATTAAGGCCACAGGCCATTTTAATCAGCAAATGTGGCTTACTGAACAAAAAGTCTATCCCCCCCCCCCTTAAATGCCAGGAAAAGTGATTTAAATATAAAGGAAGGTCCATGAGGCTGCTCTTGAGATAAAAATCTATGAAATAGAAAATCACAAGCAGCCATTAAAAAAAATGGCTTTCTGTTTAAGAAACTCATTTATAAGATTTCTCCCAAATATATGAATAAAGGACATTAAAATCTAGGTTTAGAAGAAAATCTGAAACCTGAATTTACTGAGAATGAAGAAAAAATGTTTCAATTTCTATCTTTTCCTCTCATTTTATTTTTAATATGGCCAGAGTCTACTAGATGATTGTTGGAGGTTTGGATTTTCCAGTGACTAAAGTTACCCTGTAACTGGACTTAGATAAAGAAAAGAAGAGTTCATTAGAACAAAGCATAGATTTCCAGGTTTAAAATGATAGCATCTGAAAATGAACAGAAGTAATGAATATCTCAACCCTTCTTTGTGGGGCAGTGGTTGGGAGGGAAGGCAGTCAGTGGACTAATTCTTTAGGAAATTCTACTAGAGATGTACTCCCAGGAGACTGTTTCCCCTTCTAGAGTGTCATTAGGTGAATAATCAAATATCAGGCTGAATCAGAAATAGAACATAGAAAAAGACAGATGCAGTGTTTATAATCAGAAGATATTTCAATACCTTAATGGCATACTAGGGCTAAAGTGGGTACAGTTAGTGGAAATTGTGTTTAAGCTTGTTTTCTTTAAGAAATTCATTTAATGAAATGGGTAAAATATTATGATTAAGATTAACGGGGTCAGGGGGATGACTACATCTGGCATGCCCAAACCGTAGATTGCACTGCTACTTTGATAAGCTTCAGGAAGAGCCAAGAAATCTCCGTCTTAGGTTTGTTTAAGAAGGAGGTCATTGAGGAGATTGATTGCCCTTTCCTGAGATTAAATAGAGAGCTAACTGTGAGGGAATGAAGACCCATGATAGCCATCAGAATTGGCTAAGCAACCAATATTATGGATGCATTTTAAAATGAGATAAACCCTTAGAATTCTATTCTGTCTTCTCTAGTTAGTCAACTTTTTATTCATTTATTATATATTCATTCAGTAGTTCCTAGGCATTTTCCATGGGCTGGGGAGATAATGATAAGTAAAAGTCTATTTACCCACCAATTCCTTTCCTTATCTATCAGGAGCTCAGTTTGAAGAACTTTCATTCAGTTTTGCTACCTTCAGTTGCTCTCAGAAGGTGTTTATGTATATGTTCTGCAGAGTTTACCTTCAACATTCATTATTCCCCCCATTAATTCCACAAATACATATCAAACATAGGCCATACATTTGCACACCATAGTAATAAGACAGAAGTCACAACTGCCCTCCTAGAACTCCTAGTCTAGAAGGGAGTATAGGTAAGAAATTGAGCAATTATGACCCTGTGATATAAGTACCTTGCAGGGGACTCAGAGGATGGGGGCATGAATGTACATAAGGAGTGAACCCATTCAGACCTGGATTGGGGAAGGGTCGGGCTATTTCTCTGAGAGCATTTGACTTCCAAGCTGAAAATGGAAGATTGTGCCTTTATGTTTAAGCTCAAGATAAATGGTTGATAATCACCTTCTGCTTTAAATAATAACCTTAATATCAAGTCTTTGGGCAACATTTTATATTGTCCATTCACTTCTAGTTTAGTCCCTAATTGCACACTGAGGCTGGGAGTTATCCTGGGTTAGCAGCTTATACTGACACAAGAATAGAGAACTATCTTCCCACGCCCCCTCCCCTTTCCATGCCCCCACAAATCAGCTCATTTAATGATATAGTTTTCACTTTACTGAATGGATTACAAGCCATTCTTCTTTATTGGCTATGACAGTGATAAGAATACCAGAAATTATAGAAAATACCCAAATATTATCATCAGTTTCTACTTCTCTCCTTACTGAAATCTTAGATCAGATTTTCCATAAAATATTTCCATAGAACGGCCACTTGGCAGTTTTTTAGTATACTTGTCCCAGATTCCTCCTATTAACCTCTTCCTGGGAACTCATAAATATGTAAAAACCTCCGTGTTTGGATCTGTTAAAAATGCACTGATGTAACCTTTTACATATGACCAAATGGTCCCAGTTAAGATCACCATTTATTCAGGCCCAGTTAAAACCAATCACAGTGTTAACAGCCTTAGAAAGTGGACATGTCTTAACACAAGGAACCAAGATGGCTCTAATTTGAGGGAAACAGAGAAACAAACAAATGAACAAACTACTGGGAAAGTCATACTTTGGAAAATTTCTCTTCGATAAAAATCAACCTCTCTGGCCTGTAGTTTCTAGTGGTCACTCAGAAGTGATTTATTAATTGGCTGTTCTCTGAATTGGCAGGCCTCTTGGCAAGTGGGCAACTTTCAATTGTAATGAATGTTTGGTTTGTTTTATATACTGCTGTATTGCAATACTTGGAATGGTATCTGCTCAGAGGAGAGGCTCAGTCAATATTTGCTGTATGTGAATAAAAGTTCTATATCATTGCAGAGAAATTGGTTCTATATTAAGTCAGAGGTTACTAGTTTGTTTTGCCTCTAATAATTTATTTATACATCATACAGATGAAATTTATAATAATTCTGTCTCCCTGTAATCCTCCTGGAGGTAAGTGCTAAGTCTTTTAATATTTGATAACTCATCACAGTGTTTGGCCCATTATTTACCAAAATGGGAAAAAATATAAAAAGGCATATTTTTTGTTGTGACATAACTCTCACACATGCTTACTTTTGATCCTTGCAACCACACTGGACAAAGTCCGAGAAAGTGGTGGTGTCCCAGTAGGAGAAAACTGAGGTCAAGCAGAGTGAGTCAGCTAGCTACAGGCCCTGTGGCCAGCAGGTGGAAGAATGAGCATGAGGACACAGGTCTTGTGGCTTCTTCTCTTGTTCTATCATCCCACACTTTATTTTTTAGTATCTGAAACGTAGCTTATTAAGGTCAATAAAGTACAAACTTAATTTATATGTTTTGTAGGAGTAGTGTTGGGGAAAGGAACTTATTTGATCCCAGATTTAGATACCTCCTTTTATGTGCCATGTTAAATTTTGGTGATCCAAACTCTAGGTTTGGCAGGAGGAGTCATTATGAAACCTTGGACATTTGCCTTTTTAGAGCTTCACTGTCTGAATGGCAGACTCGCTGAACTCCGATGTACATTGTAACTATATCACTCCATCATTTTATTTTCTTTCTGTGTACATCTCTTTGCTAGTGGTGAATGTCTAAAACTCACTTGTGTTTCAGTGCTCAATAAAAGTATTCAGTGGGATTTTTTTTTCTTTTTCTTTCTTTTGAGACAGAGTCTCACTCTGTTGCTCTAGCTAGAGTGCAGTGGCACTCATAGCTAACTGTAACCTCAAACTCCTGGGTTCAAGCAATCCTCTTACCTCAGCCTCCCAAGTAGCTGGGACTACAGGTGTGCGCCACCACACCTGGTTAATTTTTCTATTTTTTGTAGAGATAGGGTTTCGCTCTTGCTCAGGCTGGTCTCAGACTCCTGACCTCAAGTGTTCCTCCCACCTTGGTCTTCCAGAGTGTTAGGATTACAGGCATGAGACACTCTGTCTGGCTAGGGATCCATTTTTAAACCCATGTAGAAGTGAACAAATATGATAGATAAAATGAGCAAGATATGAAGGAACAGGGTCAGGTTCAAAGATATGTAACTAAGACATTGAAAGAGATGGAGGGGTTTTGCATGAGTAGAAACTAAATTATTATTATCATGACCTACAAGATCTTGCTATTGTAAGTGTTAACTATCATTCTTACTATGGTGATTATTAACTTGGGCTACAAGTTCCTCTTTATATTTCTACCCTCATCTGAACCACCAAGGTGTCAAGCCTATCATGCATAAAACAATACATTGAAGATTTTATTCAGATAATTTGTGATAGATTATTGTTCAACAAATATTCACTCTCTTATCTCCACCTCTGTGAGAGGTGCCCATAGTTCCCTGCCTCTTGACTTTGCACATAGCCATGTGACTTGCTTTGGCCAATGGGATATTAGCAAATGTGACGTATGCAGCAGCTGGGCCAGCTGAGCTACGCCCTTGAGCTTCTGCCACCACTGTGAGAAGAACAAGTCCTGGGCAGCCCACTGGCCCCAGAAGATTGAGAGCCTCATAGATCAGACCTGAATGGAGCCTGTGGCCAGGAGCCAAGCCCAGGGAAGCCCAGCTGAGCTCAGCAGAGGATTTCCAGTTCGATGAGAAGAAGGTTGAGAGGGCATATGTAATTAAAACAATACCCTTTTCAAAGGCTCTGTTGATTGCAAAAATAAAATTCATTGCCATGGAAACAGTTTAGCTGTGATACATTTTATGAATGGAATTTGTCCGACTCTCTGGGCTGTTTTATGACCAGAGCTGGAATTCAGAGTGTTGCCTTGGACCTTTTATTTTAAAAAGGAAAGAACTGCATGGAGGTGACTGTCAGGGCACATAACATTGGCTCCTAATCTAGCAACTTGATAGATTTAGTGCATTCAACATGGTACTTGATGTTCCACAGCAAAGTATAACTGTTAGAAAAACATCTCATGAGAGTGGTGGAGCTAGAGAAAGTACCTTAAGAGAATCTTTTGGTTTGGTGTGGTATCATATCCCAGGGCATTTCTAAATTGTGGAAAATATTCTCGCACAAAAATGAAATTAGAAAGTCATAGTTGTGGATGATCTGTGTGTGTTTAAGTATAACAGAACCTGTGGAGGTAGACAGGGTAGAAACTGAATATTAGTTTTGACTTTGACTTTCACTGTACTAGTTTGATTCACTTCTGTTAGGATTGTATCTGGACATGTGAGAGGGCAAGTACTTAGTTCTTTCCTAGTAGTAGTAGCTATACAGGTTATTACTGATTGTAGGAAAAGATATTGCCTCTGTATCCAAGAAAACATGTGTCCAGGGTCCTTCCAGGTTTAAAGGTGAGCTAAGATACTTTTGATATGTGAGCACCTTTGCCCATTTCTATATTGGTGAAAAATGGATCCTGATCAATATTTTGAGAGCTTTGAACCATCCATTATGATCTGGGAAGACATTTTCTCACAGATTTTTTATTCAATAATTATTTATAGACCAACTTCCATATGCCAAGCACAGAGGATGCAATAGTAAGACACAATTCTTGTTTTTAATATCTAATGGCCTAAGTGGAGAATAAAGCTAGATGACAATTAGAGGACGGCATAAGTCACATGATAAGGTCTTTACTGCATGCAATTTTACCCAGGCCCATCTTTCCTGGTCTTGGTTATAGGTAGGGAAAGCTTCCCAAAGGAAGCAGTTTCTAAAGATGAATGAGTAATGAGCAGAGCTAATATTTGGAGAAGGAGGTGTAGTTATCCAGGGACAGGTTTTCAGGCAGAAAGACCTATAAGAAGCCTTGGGGTGATGGCATTAGGTGCAAGAGTCATTGTCCATTGGTACCAGAGACATCAGCTGAGTGGGTTCCTCTAACCAAAATAGCCAACCCAAAGCTGGCACCATTGCAAAAGCACCAAAACAAAATGAGAAAGTCTTTCTCATGTACGAAACTGCATTATTTGTTTCCCTGCAATGTTATAATCATCTGGTCAAACAAAATACAACTGCCCCGTTTCAAAGAGAGTGGCACCTGAGATACCCAAGTTGATGAGTCAATGGATTACTTTTGCCTGAATGAAAACTGAAGCGATTAGGATTTGCAGTTGGGAAAAATGAAAGCTGTGATGACATAGGTGATTAAAATTCACAGAGTAAAAAAGGAGGTGGTCAGAAACCCTTTTGGCTTTGGTTAAACCTCTCAGTTGCCATATGACAAGTTGCTTCATCTCTCGAGATCTCAGTTCTTCATCTACCAAAAGGGGAATGAGAGTAGGGAGTGTACGTGGCAGTGCTCAGCCGGGGGTGCCTGCACAACTTACAGCCAGACGACCTCTTTGTTGAAGGGCTGCCTTCAGGCTTCTGGAATCTGCTTTACCTGAACACATAGAGAGTCAGTAGTACATGGGAACTTAGTCATCCCTTGCCTTGAAGGCACCCCTTAGCCAAGGACAGATCGGTGGGGGCTTCCTCACTCACTGTTGGAGCAACTCTGGTGTCAGAATGACCCTGTGGAGTTGACCCAAAGTTACCCTTTGGGACTCTTTGCTTGATATTGCATCCTTTGCCACCTTCCCTCCAGTCCCCTCTCCCCAGCCTCATCCAATTTAGAGAGCAGATTTCGTATTCTTTAGTGTCTTTACTATATTGCTTATTTACATCTACTAAATACATGTTTGTGGAAGACCAGGAGAAAATATATTTTACATCTAATGCTGTTTAGAATCATTGAGTACTGTACACAAATATACTCACTAATGAGTTCATTAAATGTTCAATAATTCAGTAATTGGTGTTTTAAATGTTTGCATTTTGTAGAGATCCTTGGTGGACTGTTATACAGGTGTTTAAGGGTTTTAGTGATATTTGGAATAATGTGTTAAGGATTTTGGATGAGCTGGGAATATATCTTTACTTTTCCCATTTAAAATAATAGAACAGAGTCTCTCACTGTCTAAAAATTTGCTCATTATCTAACACATTTTTAGGAATGGATTAGACTTGAGTAAATCATGTTGCAAAAATACTCGTATAGGTTGCAATGAGCGTGAACTAATTAGCCCATGGTAATCGGAAATTCTATGTTGACATTAGTAGCTACCACATAAAATCACATTATTCAGTGTGTCTACGTATTTTTTTGAAACTGACTCCATCACCAAACAATATATTTAGTTGGGGGGAAGAATGTAGTATGTAATTCCTTGAAAGAACACTTAGGTTGTAGATGTTGAAAATTGTCCTCCCTGTGAAGGTTAGGGCAGTGGTGGGCGTTGGGGTTATTGATACAAGGAAGGAAATGTGGAGAAGTCAGGGTGAGCCCACAGGGAAATTCCCCACCAGCTCTCTCAAGTTCCACCTGCATCAGAAGTGGGGTCTCCCCTCATGCCCACATCTTAGCACAGAGTATCTGCTCCCTGGAGGACTTATGGGCACCTGGTGTGCCTGGGTCAGGTAGATCCAAGTGATAAACTGTGGCTGGCAGGGGGGGAGTGTCTATGCTGGAGGCCAACCTGGCCTTGGAAGGGCCTCCACCCCTCTCTTTGGTTCTCTGTAACAGAAGCTCTCTTCACTACTTCAGAGATGTCCATATTGCCCAGACTCTTGTCCACATCTCTTGATCCTTCTCCCCAGCCCTAGCCTTTCATCTCCCTGAAGGGAAAAGCTAGCCCTAAACCAGGCCTTTGTCTTGCCCTCAGATGGGTCATTTAGTTTGAGCTCAGGGAGAGAAGATGGGCCTAGACCACTGGCTTTCAATTCTGGTTGCACATTAGGATCACTGAAACACTTTTAGAGGCCTGGATCCCCTTACAAGTTCAATTAAACCAGAATATCAGTGTGTGAGGTCCAAAAACTAGTACTTTTTAGAAACAGCTTCTAAGATGTTGCTGTTCTGCTGCCAAGATTGGGAATCACTGTCCTAGAGAGTGGGCACAGTCAGAGGAAGGGAAGGGAACTATAAACAGAACATGGAGATTAGTACTCAGAGAGCTGGCCTTTTTATAAATGTCTCCATAGGCTTTCCCACAGGAGGAAATTATTCTATTCCTGGTTTTGTGAGAAGTATATCAAGGTCTAGGCAAGAGTTGCTACTGTGGCGATTGTCAGGATCAGATTTTAAATAAAACTTAAAATATGTCTTCACCTTGAAGTGTAAGTTTTGGTTAGGGACAACTCTAAGACATTACTTCCCTTGAATTCAGAATTAATGAGGATGCAGCATTTGTTGATGTGACTCTTGCATTGGAGATACTTGGGCCTGATTATTTTCCAGGGATCTTCATACTCCTATGGACTAGAACATCCATGCAGAAGCTTGGGAGAACTTCTCCCTGCGCAGGCCAGGTAGTCATTGGGCACTTGGAAGCTCTGACCTTTCAGCATTCTCTTCTCTTCCCACCAAAGCAGATGCTGAAAGTCAAGAGCCCCAAGTTCTGCAGCTCCTTGCGGTGTGCATCATCCACCAAGGTGTTGACAGTGTCTGAGGGCCTGCCCTGCTCTACATCCACTGTCCTTCCCAAGTTGAGGGGCTGCTTCAATGGCTCTACCTCTCCTCTGTCTCTTAGACCCTCCCCTGATCCCCATGCCAGCCAGGGGTTTGCCTCCAGATCTGTTGCTATCTCAGTATACCTTACCATTTCCAGATTCATTTATTGGTTTATCACTTTCCTGTGGAGCTTAGAAATTCATATTTATTTGGTGCATCGGCAAGGTTTTTAAAATAAAGGATTCTTTCTTTTGATGCAGTTCAACCTCATTGCAGTTCCAGGATCTCCAGGCCAGATTCAGAGTGCTAATCCCAAGAGGGCTAATTGCAAGCCATTCCTTTACTCATTCGGTCATTCAATCAGTCAGCCAGTCAGTCATCACATGCTTATTTAACACTTATACTATGTTTGATACTGAGGATAGGCTTGCCCTCAAGGAACTCACAGACTTGGATAAGGTAATAATACTTATCCCAGTCCGTGTGTACTTTCAATTTTTTTTGTACTTTCAATTTTTTAATATTGTTTTGGATATTTCTTTCCCAGGAGAAAGATAATAATGCCCCATTCCATATGTACTTTCACTTTTTTAATATTGTTTTAGATATTTCTTTCCCAGGACCTTAGTATTTTTGTGGCTCTAGAATTTATCACCTAGAATCAGATGGCTTTGTCATTGTATTTAGATTTAAGGCACTAACTGAAGGCATCACCTGGGAGCATCTTGTATTTATATTGCATGTCAATGCTTTAGCTGAGAGGTAGAATATTTCCTTATATGGATTCAGAAAAGTGGCAGGTAAAAGAAAGCATGTTTTGCCTAGCACTTATTTTCTCAGTTTAGGTTTCTATATGTGTATTTGTTGTAAGCTTCCTTTGTTTCAAACTATTAAGGTGAGAATTTTTTAAAAAATTAACAGTCTTTCTAGAATCAAATTATAAATTATAGAACAGAAGGGACCATTTTCTCATCATCTTCCACAGTTAGAATAACTCTCTTCCTTGATGATTTGAAGGAAGAAATCATTGCTGGTAGAAATATAACCATAGAAATGTAAGACATGTATTTTAGGTCTAGTTTCTAGAATATGTAGATTGCAAGGGGACCATGAAAAAGATCAAGTAACATAGAAACTGAGAAATGCACCAACATGATCCTCTTATTGGGCTATGGGGCCAGAGCTAGACCCTGTCATTACTAGGAGTCAGGGGGTTTCCACTGCAAGTCCAGGTTAAGTTGGGGCAAGAAAAAAAGACACAGGGCCATAGTGTGGAATAGAAAAAGGGATAAATGTCCTTATGGCCTGCCTGCCTTCCTCCTCTCCTCCCTCCATCCCTCCTTCCCTCCTCTGCTCCCCTCCCCTCCCCTCCTTTCCCCTCCCCTCCTCCCTTCCTTCCTTCCTTCCTTCCTTCCTTCCTTCCTTCCTTCCTTCCTTCCTTCCTTCCTTCCCTTTCTTTCTCTTCCTATACAAGGATGAGAGTCAGTTGGGCTGATTCTGAGGTTCTGGAAGGTTTTGGTGGAAGGGAACATCTTGGTCCTGGTCAGATGAGACAGGTCTGGAGTGGAGCAGGAAGCTGGTCTTTGAGAGCTTAGGCAGGGTCTGAGCCTGTCAAATAGGGGAGGTGGCACTGAGACCTTTGGTGCCAGCAAGATGTAGACAGGTTCTAGTCCACCTATGTCAACATGACTTAGTTATTTGTTCCAGGCAACCTTTGCCCGGGAGAGATAAGACTGTGCACCAATACATAACCTGACTGTTTGTTTCAGGAAATTCCTGCTGATCAATTTATCAGAACCAGCAGTCTGCTTATAGGATAAACAGCTCACTTATCAAACAACAATTAAGATTCACTTCCAGACTCTCACTTCTGTATCCACCAATCCTAAACTGTTGGGTCACAGATTTTGCCCAAACCCAGTCAGTTTCCTACCTTGAAGGATGGGCCTTAAGCCATGTATGCCCAGACCCCAAGCCCTATAAATACCCTACTTCTGATTTCCCCCTTCTAAGACACTGAGACTGTCAAGATGATATTCTCCCTTACTGCAGTGAGCTAGAGTAAACTTAGCTTTGTTTTAGTAACAGACTGTTGACATTTTGGGGAGTTCAACAAAGACCTTTGCCTATACTTGCTGTGGAGCAGGACAGGAAGACCAGGGTCCCCTCAGATAAGGACAGGGGCTGGGAACAGCAGTAGTGAGTGGCAGAGGACAGCCATGCCATGTGGCTTGGTGATATCTAGAGGTCATCAGTATTAGAGGCTGAATGACAAAGACACCAGAAAAGGGAGAGTTTGGGTAGGTGTGTGGGTAGAGGGGGCTTGACTCTGAATGCCCAGGTGGCTGTCAGAATCCTGGGACAGTCTCAGAAACAGCTGAAGGTCATTTAGGGGAGAGGGTATGAGTAGTTGCTGACTTCTGGTGATTAGGAAAGAACTTTGGTTTAATAGTTTGAGTATACAAGAGAAAATGTGAGCTCATTTTGTAGTCATAGGCTGATGAAGCCAGGAACATATTGGTTATATAAAATCATTGGGTCATGATTGGAGCATTTTCTTTCCTATATAAATTATGACTTACATTTCTTTCATTTAATGGGTTCTGTATATATTTTGGAAATGCAAAATGAAATCCTTTCAGCATGGGGTCATTCAAATAGCACTAGAAATCAAAGTACATATACAATATTTGTAAAAAAGAAGTTCTGTAAATTGCTCTTAGGCATTTTTATTTGCTTAGTAGAAAATTAAATCCAATATGCACAAAATGACTGTACCCTGCTTGCAATAAGCAGATTTTTAAAACACAGAAGCAGTAATAAGCAATATGGCAATAAAAAGTCTCAAAGTATCTCTTTCTACATACTTATCAGTAAGTACTAAAAACCAGAATCAAAACAAAACTTGAAATATTCACAGTGAAAATATGTTTTAAATCTGGGAAGTCAAAATTTTCACATCAGCATTTAAGCTTATTGGATCATTTGCTGCCAAACTCCATGTCCTGTTGTCTTTGAAGGTTGAAGCTCAAGTTCATGGAAGCCTGGAGATTTAGTTGAAGTCTTCAAGTCACCTTGTTCCCAATGCATGACCTTTTATTATTGATCTTGGACATAGATTAGATAAAGGACAAATTTTCATGACTTGGTAACAAGTGTTTAATTCAAAATGATAGATGGTTTTCTCATTGCTGTTTTCTCTCTGGGTTAGTTTTGGGCTTGAGCAAGTTGATATATAAATAAATCAAACACTCTACATTTCCAGTCATTTGCTGTAATAAATGAGTTAGGCAAAAACCACAATCAAAGGTAAGATGACTTATCTCATATCAGGATGCTATAAATTACTAAGTACATAGGATGAAAAGTTCTTGCAGCTTGTGCAGTTAGCCCTCCTGCACCTCCTCTCTCCCTCCATCCCTCTCCTGCAATTAGGCCTCTGTTTTATTACACAATCTCTTTTTGGTTTGTATAAAACAACAACAACAGACTGCAAGTTTTATGATTTTTCTTCTCACAGTCTTTTTGATTAATCCTATTTCTTTCACTAAACTGTGTTTTTAAAAAAAATCCTGGCCAAGGAGGAAAAGACAAATGCATAAGAAGACTTCATTATTTTTTTTTCCTGGTTGATTTCTTTCTTTTTTCTTTTTAATTATTATGGGTACATAATAGTTGTATATCCTTATAGGGTAATGTGATATTTTGATACAGGCATATTGTGAATTAGTCAAATTGGGGCATCCATCACCTCGGGCATTTATCATTTCATTGTGTTAGAAACATTCTACTTCTACTTTTTAAGTTATTTTAAAGTATACCATAACTTATTGTTAATTATAGTCATTTTGTTGTGCTATCAAATATTATTCATTCTATCTAACTAACTATATTTTTGCACCCATTAACCATCACTACTTTATCCCCTCCTCCCTGCCATACTTCCCAGCCTCTGGTAACTATCATTCTATTCTTTGTCTCCATGAGATCAATTGTTTTTAATATTAGCTTCCACATATGAGTGAGAACATGAGAGATTTCTCTTTCTGTGCTTGGCTTATTTCACTCAACATAATGTTCTGCAGTGCTTTCTATGTTGTTGCAAATGGCAGGATTTCATTCTTTTATGTAGCTATGTAATATTCCACTGTGTATATGTACCACAATTTCTATATCCATTCATCCATCAGTGGACACTTAGGTTGATTTGAAATCTTGGCTATTATGAATAGTGCTGCAATAGACATGGGAGTGCAGATATTTTTTCAATATACTGATTTCCCCTCCTTTGGATGTATACGAATCAGTGGGATTGCTGGATCATATGGTAGTTCTATTTTTAGTTTATTGAGGAGCCTCCATACTTTTCTCCATAGTAGTTGCACTAATTTACATTCTCACCAACAGTGTGTGAGGGTTCTCCTTTCTCCACATCTTTGCCAGCTTTTGTTATAGTGTGTCATTTTGATAAAAGCCATTTTAACTGGGGTGAGATGATATCTCATTGCAGTCTTGATCTGCATTTCTCTGATGACTAATGATATTGAGCATTGTTTTCATATACCTGTATGTCTTCTTTTGAGAAATGTCTGTTCAGATGCTTTGCCTATTTTAATCAGATTAATTCATTTATTTCCTATTGAGTGGTTAGAGCTTTTATGTATTCTAGGTATTAATCCTTTGTTAGATGGATAATTTGCAAATATTTTCTCCCATTCTGTGAGTTGTCCCTTCCTTTTGCTGATTATTTCCTTTGCTGTGCAGAAGCTTTTTAGCTTGATGTGATCTCATCTGTCCGATTTGGCTTTGGTTGCCTGTGCTTTGTGGGTATTGCTCAAGAAGTACTGGCCCAGATCAATGTCCTGAAGAGTTTCCCCAATGTTTTCTTTTAGTAGTTTCATATATTTATGTCTTAAAGTCTTTAATCTATTTTGATTTGATTTTTGTATATGGTGAGAGGTAAATGTGAACCTGCGGCCTTGGGGCCACATATGGCCATCTGGATACTTGAGTGCTACCTTTTGACGGAATCCAAATTTTACAGAACAAATCCCTTAATTCAAAGGATTTATAATTAAAACTGTGAAGTCTGGATTCAGTCAAGAGGCTGCACTTTGGTATCTGGAGGGCCACATATGGCTCTGAGGTGGCAGGTTCCCCACCCTTTCTTCTGCATATGGATGTCCAGTTTCCCCAGCACCATTCATTGAAGAGACTGTCCTTTCTCCACTGTAGGTTCTTGGCAACTTTGTCAAAGATAAGTTCACTGTAGATATGTACATTTATTTCTGTGTTCTCTATTCTGTTCCATTGGTCTACATGTCTGTTTTTATGCTTGTACATGCTGCTTTGGTTTTTATAGCTCTGTAGTATAATTTGAAATCTGGTAATGTGATTCCTCTAGTTTTGTTCTTTTTGCTCAGGATGGCTTTGGTTATTCTGTTTCTTTTGTGGTTCCATATAAATTTTAGGATTATGTTTTCTATTTCTGTGAAGAATGTCATTTTTTGGGGATTGCATAAAATTTGTAAATTGCTTTGGGTAGTATGGGCATTTTTAACAATATCGATTCTTCCAATTCATAAACATGAAATATCTTTCCATTTTTTTGTGTCCTCTTCAATTTCTTTCCTCAATGTTTTATAGTTTTCACTATAGAGCTCTTTCACTTCTTTAAGTTCATTCCTAGGTATTTTATTTTATTTATAACTATTATAAATGAGATTACTCTCTTGGTTCTTTTTTAGATTGTTTACTGTTGGCATATATTAATAGAAATGCTACTGATTTTTGTATGTTGATTTTGTATCCTGCAAATTTACTGTATTTGTTTTTCAGTTCTAATAGATTTTTGGGGAGTCTTTAGGTTTCTGTAGATATAAGAAAATATGATATTATCTGCAAACAAGGATAATTTGACTTCTTCCTTTCCCATTTGGATGCCCTTTGTTTCTTTCTTTTGTCTTATTGCTCTAGTCAGAACTTCACGTGTTGTGTCAAATAAAGTGAGCATCCTTGTCTTGTTCCAGATCTTAGAGGAAAGACTTTCCATTTTTCCCTGTTTAGTATGATACTTGCTGTGGGTCTATCATATATGGCTTTTATCCTATTGAAATAAATTCTTTGTATACCAAATTTTTGACAGTTTTTATCATAAAGGGATGTTGAATTTTATCACATGGTTTTTCAGCATCAATGGAAATGATCACATGGTTTTTGTCCTTCATTTTGTTGATATGATATATCACACTGATTGATTTGTATATGTTGAATCATTCTTGCATCTCTGGGAGGAATCCCACTTGATCATGATGAATAATCTTTTTATGTGTTGTTGAATTTGGTTTGCTAGTGTTTTGTTGAGGATTTTTGCATCTACGTTTTTCAGAGATATTGGCCTATAGTTTTCTTTATTTGTTGTGTCTATGTCTGGTTTTGGTATCAGGGTGATACAGGTCTCATAGAATGAGTTTGGGAGTATTCCCTACTCTTCAATTTTTTTGGAATAGTTTAAGTAGGATTAGTGGTATTAATTCTTCTTTGAATGTTTGGTAGAATTTGACAGTGAAGCCATCGGATCCTGGGCTTTTCTATGTTGGGAGACTTTTTATTACTGCTTCTATTTCATTACTTGTTATTGGTTTATTCAGGTTTGGATATTTGCTCGATATATCTGGGTGCTCCAGTGTTGGGTGAATATCTATTTAGAATTGTTATATCCTTTTACTGAATTGACCCCTTAATAGTATACAATAACCTTCTTTGTCTCTTTTTATAGTTTTTGTCTTAAAATCTATTTTATCTGATGGAAGTATAGCTACTCCTGCTCTTTTTATGGTTTCCATATGCATGGAATATTTTTTCCATCCTTTTATTTTTATTCTATATGTGTCTTTATAGGTGAAGTGAATTTCTTATAGACAATATATGGTTGGCTCTTGTTTTATTATTCATTCAGCCACTCTGTATTTTTGATTGGAGAGTTTAGTCCATTTACACTCAGTGTTATTATTGATAGGCAAGGACTTACTCCTGCCATGTTGTTTTTTGATTTTTGATTTTGTGTGGTCCTCTCTTTCTTCCTTTCTTCCTGTATTTCTTTGTTTAAAGTGATTTTCTCAGGTAGTATGTTTTAATTTCTTGCTTTTGTGTGTGTGTGTATCTGTTGTAGGTTCTTGATTTGAGGTTACCTTGAGGCTTGCAAAAAACATTTTGTGACTAATTATTTTAAGCATATGACAATTCTGCTTACAAACAAACAAGCAAAGAGAAATTTTACCCATTAACTCTACACCTCCCCCTGCTTTTTAACTTTTTGTTGTTTTCATCCATATCTTTTTATACTATCTATCTTTCAAAACGTTATTGTAGTTATTTTTGATAGGTTTTTCTTTTAGGCCTCCTACTCAAGATATAAGTGTGTTTTCATGTACTCACCAGCAAATTGGTATTAACGGATCAACACCTAAGCAGACATAGAGGAACAACATTTATTGGGTGTTGGGCAGGTGGGAGGGGGGAGGAGGGGATGGGTATATACAAACACAATGAGTGAGATGTGCAACGTTTGGGGGATGGTCACGCTTGAAGCTCTGACTCGAGGGGGGAGGGGGGCATGGGCAATACACGTAACCTTAACATTTGTACCCCCATAATATGCTGAAATTAAAAAAAAGAAAAAAAAGATATGTGTGTTTTGCTCCACAATTATAGCAGACTATTCTGCATTTGTGTACTTACTCTCACACATAAGTTGTATATCTTTAGATGATTTATCTTTGTTCATTGATATCCTTTCTTTACAACTGAAGAACTCCTTATAGCATTTCTTGGAGGACAGATCTGATGTTGATGAAACCCCTCACCTTTTTTTTTTTTTGTCTGGGAAAGTCTTTATTTCTCCTTCATGTTTGAAGTATATTTTTGCAGGATACAAAATTCTAAGGTTAAGGTTTTTTCCTTCAGTGCTTTGAGTATGTCATCCTCTCTGCTGGCCTGTAGCTTTCCACTGAGAAGTCTGCTGCCAAACTTATCAGATCTCCTTTATATGTCATTTTTTTTCTTTTTTCTTGCTTCCCTTATGTCCTTTTCTTTATTCATGACATTTAGGAACTTGATTAAATGCCTTGAGTTAGTTTTGTTTGGGTTAAATCTGCTTGGTGTTCTATGACCTTTTTGTACATGAGTATTGATATCCTTCTCTAGGTTTGGAAAGTTCTCTGTTATTATTTCTTTAAATAAATTTTTTACCCCAATCTTTGTCTCTACCTCCTCTTTAAAGCCAATAACTCTTGGATTTGCCTTTTTGAGGCTATTTTGTAGATCTTGTAAGCATTCTTCATTCTTTTTTAATTTTTCTCTTCTGACTGTGTATTTTCACATAGGGTGTCTTCAAGCTCATGAGTTCTTTCTTCTGCTTGGTCAATTCTACTATTGAGAGACTTTGATGCATTTCTCAGTTTGTCAATTGAATTCTTCAGCTCCAGAATTTCTGCTTGATTATTTTTATTATTATTTCAGTCTCTTTTTACATTTCTCTGATAGGCTTCTGATTTCTTTCTCTGCATTATCTTTATGTTCATTGAGCTTCTTCAGGACAGCTATTTTGCATTTTGTTTGAAAGGTCACATATTTCCATCACTCTAGTATTGGTCACTGGTACCTTATTTAGTTTATTTGGTGAAGTCATGTTTTCCTGGTTGTTCTTGATACTGTGGTTGTTCATTGATGTCTGGGCATTGAAGAGTTAGTTATTTATTTTAATCTTTGCAGTTCAGGCTTGTTCAAACCCATTTTTCTTGAGAAGTCTTTCCAGGTATTCAAAGAGGATTGAGTGTTGTGATCTAAGTCTTTGGTCACTGCAGCTGAATCAGCACTGGTGATGCCCCAAGCCCTGTAATGACTCTTGGAGATTCCTGGTAGTACCGCCTTGATGAACTTGGGTAAGATACGGAAGAATTCCCTGGATTGCCAGGCAAAGACCCTCACTTTTTTCCTTCCTCTCTGTGCTGCTGCTGGAGTTGGGGAGGAGTCTCATGGGCACTCCCTTGTGGCTGCCAGCACCAGGGCACACCTGAAGCCAGCCTAGTCTCACCTACAGCCCATGGTGACCATTTCCTGGCTACCTCTGATATTTATTCAAAGCCCAAGGGCTCTATAGTCAGCAGGTGTTGCATCCTTCTTGGACTGAGTCCTTTCCTTCAGGGCAGCATGTTTCCTTCTAGCCCAGGTGGGTCCAGGAATGCCTTCCGGGAACTAAGGCCTAGACACAGGGGCTTTAGGAGTCTGCTTGGTACTTTATTTTACTGTGTCTGAGATGGTGCCCACATTGCAAAACAGAGTCCTCTGAACTTTTCCCTTTCCTTTCCCCAAGTGGAAGAAGACTCCCTGAGCCACACTGCCTATAGTTAGGGGAGAGAGTGACACAGGCACTGGCTTAGCCTCTGCAGCTGGTGTCTTACGGGGTTGTATGTACTCCATGCACACTGGCTCCGAGACAGCACAGCTGCAGGATTTCCCCAAGGACTGCAACCTTTGTGGCCCTACCTTACAAATTTAGTCCAGGCCCCAGGCTGGTTTTTGTCATTCAGCTGGTGGTGGGATCCTGGAATTTGTGGGGATGGGAATTTCGGGGATGGAGTATTTCTCTCTGGCTAGCTGGTCTAAAAGCTTCCCCTGGGGGCACCAGCAGAATTCTGCCCTATACTGTGTTACCCTGTACCAGGGTGGCCCTGAGTTTCAATGCAAAGTCCCACAACCATTTCACTTTTTCTCCCAGCTTCTCTATCCACTCAGAGTGCTGGTGCAGCACTGCTGGAGGATATGGGAAGGGTGACATAGACAATGCAAGATTGTCTTTTCTGCTCTCTTCAGTGCCTCTTTCCTTGATATAATGTTACAACTAGGTAGTATGATTTCTCACCTGAGTTTTGGTTCTTCCGAAGGTGTTTGCTTGTGTGGATAGTTATTGAATTTGGTGTTTCTATGGAAGTATCTATTTGGCCATCTTGCTCTGCCCCCTCTGAAGACTTTATTCTGATCTTTCTTTTTCATCTTAATTGTTTTAAAGTGGCCTGTAAAAGTTCTCAGGAGGCCTGGCAGGGGGAACAATTCTGTTTGGTTTTTCCTTCTCTCTTTCTCAGCTGTGACAATATTTCTGTTGTTTTTCTTCTTGACATCACTTGTGCATTTCTTTCCGGACTTAGAAGACCTTTATTTTCAATCCTTTTTGGGCAAGAATCCTAGGACGGCAGGTATATCTGGGGAGAAGGAGTTCACCATTGTAAACTTAGTAAGGGTTTTGCTTTATTCTTAATCAGCCGTCCTGCTGGGGCAAAATGAATAGTCTTCTGTCCTACTCTCCAGAGGACTTTTCATGGCATCACATGTCATAGGACATTATATTTTGGTGGCACTTATTATATCTGATCCTGCCATGGGTATTGATATTGGGGAATATTTATGATAGAAGGTACTCATTTGGAAATAAAAGCAGAAATAATACTCCTGAAGCATAATGAAGGGTGGTTCTGGCAGACATTGGGATATCCTTACTGAGTATTAGGAACACCAAGGAAAATGAATATAAGCACTTGCTAAACCAAGAGAGGAGTGAGCCTCACACTGAGCAAGTGGGCATCACAGGAAAGAAGGATTTCTGTGGGATGGTAAACTCATGTGCTGAGGTTTATGGAATAGGTTATGTTCAGCATGAGTTCCCCCCAAAAAGCACAGCATAAGACAAGGACTTCTGGAGATTGTTTATTTCAGGAAGTTACCCTGGGGAATTGGAGCATGGGGCTTGGAAAAGTGAGACAGAGAAGCAAGTAGAGCCAAGCCATGGTGTGTGATTCAATTGGTTACTGCTGGGGGCAACCTGAGCTTAACTCTATTGAAACCCTGTAGGAGTCTTAATAGAATGAACCTCAGGATTGTCCACTGAGGTGGAAGATAGAATCATTTGCCCACCTGCCTGGTCTGCATTAACCAATGGTTTCCCTGGGCCAGATTTTCTCGAAGTGTGGTCCTCAACCAGTAGCATGAGCATCACTTGGGAACCTTTTAGAAATGCAGATTCTTGGGCCTCGCCCCAGACCTGCTCATTCAAATACCCTGAGGAAGGGGCTCAGCATTCTGTATTTTCACCTCCAGGTGACTCTTATGCATCCACTGGCTCTTCACCTTAATGTCCATGAGATCACCTGGAGAGTTTGTGAAACCACAGATTGATGCTCCTACCCTGATTCCATTTCTGGTTCAGTAGGGCTGGGGTAGAGCTGGAGATTTGTTCTAGTAATTTCTAAAGTGATGCTGAGTCTGTTAGTTCAGGGGCCACACTTTAAGAACCACTTTCCTAGGGGTGTTAGCTCTCTTGCATTTTCAAGTTTCTTTAGGCAGATCCAATGTAGCTAAACCCTGGGCAAAAGGATCGTAGTCAGGGATTACCTGCCCACAGTTGGTTGCTGCAGAAATGACCTCAGAGAAAAGGTGAGACATGAAAATATGAGTCAGGGCATAAAAGATTTCTGGCTTTTTTTTTCTAAAAATAATTTGTAGTATGTTGTATTAGGGAGGAAAATGGCATTTGTGCTAGCTGGCCACAGACCCTGGGGAAATTTGCAGGAATGACTTCATTTTTAAACCTGTGATTCTGCTGGTTTCTTGACATGTTTTAGTGTGTTCTAAATGGTCTTTCTGGTGTGGTGAGAAGTTTTGTATCTCTGCAATAGCTAGAGTGAGGGTTTGTATAGTTTGTTATATAATGGCAGAGGCTGCTCTAATATTCACTGGGCCATTTGCCATTCCAGGCTGATACTGTGGACTCTGAGAAAATCCCTAAGGCAAGTAAGTGTGGGGCAAGGCCATATCAAAGGACCTGTTACAGCTGAAATCTAACCTAATATTAAAGTTCTTAAAGTTCTGAGAGTTAGTTCCAGTACCCCTGTTACCTGCTGCAAGGGGCTTCCAAACTTTACTGTGCAAAAAAAAGACATCATCTGGAGTACTTGTCAAATGAGCAGATTCTTAACTTGCCTCCATTCCCTGCAATCTTCATTCAGTAGGTTTGTGTTGCTACTCAGGAATCTACAGATTTAAATAAGGTTCCTAAGAATCTTGTGCAGGTGCTTTAAGAATCACCTTTTGAAAAACACTCTTAGAGCTCCTGGCACTTGGTTTAGGAATAGTGCTGAGTCTCTGAATGGAATTCAAGGCTCTGCATTTAGACATAGTTGGGATGTAACATTATATTTTCTAGGGGGAACCTCATTGTTTTTACATAAAAGAACTCAGGAAACCAAAACAAAAATGAATTTTTTTTGTAGTTAATATATAAAGAGATTTTATAAATCAATAAGAAAAAGATTAATATTTCATTAGAAAAATGGATGAAGGATATGAGCAAGTAATTTATATATGCAAAGTAATTGAGAACCTTAAATGAGAACTTTAGAGCCGATAAAAATATGGAACGTTAACTTCTCAAGAAATAAAGAATAAAATAGCATTGAAATATCATTTTTTATCCCTTCAAGCTTAAAAAGGTAAATATTTGACTTTTTACTTAGTGCAAGGTACTCTGAGTGTGAATTAGTACAATCTTTCTTGAGAGCAGTTTAGCACTGTGTATCAAAAATCATCAAAATGTACATATTCAACTAAGAAGGACATCATCCGAAATTCATAAACATTTATTCACATAAATAATACTGAAATGCTATGCATCATAGTGAAAAACTGAAAATATTCTAAAGGTCCAACAACACAAGGAACTTGTTAAATATTCATATATAGTTTACTTTGGGAAAAGTTTATGATCTATTGTTCAGTGAAAAAGTGCAGGTTACAATATACTTCTGAAGTATTATCCTAATTATGCAAGTATGCCAAATAGTGTGTGTCTCTGGGTAGAGAGGATTATGGGTGATTTAAATTTTCTTCATTGGACTTTTATGTATATTTTATTTTTTCTAAAATCCCTTTATAACAATTAAAAATGAATTCACAGTTGAAAAGTAATATTTTTCTAATCATACAATATTTTCAGAAACTTATTTCTATATGAATTGCTTTTTTTCTCTCTGTGAATGCTCTCCTCTGGTGACCTCCGTCAGTCCCGGCATTAGATACCATCTCCTGAGATGACACTCCTCAGACTGTATGTGCAATATGGACTGCTCCTCTCGTCTCCAGACCTGCACATCTATCTGCTTTACTTTCCATTTGAACATTTAATACACACCTCACGGCTAATATGTTCCTACCTGAGTTGGGACTTCCTCCTTCCCTGGTCCTCCCCATATCAGTAGATGGCAATTCCATTCCTCCAGGTGCTCAGCCTACAATTCTGGAAAGCCTATGACTCCTCTATTTCTTTTAATTACACATTGGTTCTGCCAGGAAATTACATTGCCTTTAATTGTAAAATATATCTAGAATCTAACCATTTTCACTAACTCCACTGTTTTCACCCTGGAATGAAATGTCATCTTCTCTTGGCTGGATCCGTTCCCTGGCAAGGCAACATCACAGTCCCTGGTCTTTATTGGTCTCCCTGCATCTGCCTTTGCCCCTCAGGAATCTGTTCTCAGCACAGCCACCAAAGGATCCTGTTTAAACATAAAACAGATCTCTGCTGGAATTTCTGCCCAATTTTAGTTGGTGTAAAAGTCAAGGTCCTTATGGTGGCCTACATGAATTGGCCACTGCCTGTCATCCCGTTTTGACTTCACTCCCTATTGCCCTCCTCTCCTTCACTCTGACAAGGTCACACTAGCCCCTTTATGGGTCCTCCACCGGCCAGGCACATTGCCCCTCAGGGGCTTTGCACTTGCTGTCCTCTCTGCCTGGAAAGTGCTGGCTCCAGGTATGTGCTCAGCTCACCTCTGTGATCCTCCCCTGGCTACTGTATTTAAAATTTCAAGCCCTCTCCTCCTGTTCCCCTCACATGTTTTACCTTTCTCTAAGCACTTACTTTTATTTTAGTGATTTTCTTTTATCTTCCTCCCCTCCAATGTAAATTCCATGAGGACATGGAATTTTATCTGTTTTATTTTCTCCTATATCCTCTGGACCCACAAAAGTGCCTTGCTAATTTCTTTTTCTTACCTGACACCTTGGTAATAATAATAATAATTTTAAAGCCCACAAATCTCCAAACTCCTCACCCCAGAATACCCACCATAGCTCTTTTTTTGGGCAAAAATATTATTTGTGGCACAAAATGTACTAATTTTCATTATTAAAACATACACCCTCCCACAAATGACATGCCATATATTTATCATGTTTAGCTGGTGACAGTTTTTCATGAGATGGTGTGATTGCTGACGTGCATCTATGCCAAGCAGAGAAGCAACCACTCTTCATTTTGATTTTCAGTAAGAATATGGTCCTTGAAAGTGAGGAGCCATTCTTTTGACATTTTGGGTTTTAACAAGGGGCATTAGGGATAATTGTGGTGGAATGGTTGTTTATGTAAAGTCACTGTTTAGAAAACTAAAATTATATTGATTAAGAAAACAAAAACATCAGTTGTTAACTAGATTTGGAAGTATGTCTTTATGTGTTTTTGGGAACTTGAATTTCAGGATAGTTTAGATCACTGGGTTAATCTACAAAGTGGGCTGGCCTCTGCATTTCTTTCTTCATTAGAGAAACCTCCCTTTCATATCATAGGGAAAGGATGTGTCTACTTTGACCTTCCTTCCCACTGTGGCTCACCCAGAGCTCCTTGAAGTTTGCATCTTTGCCTGCAGATCTGTGACACCTGACCCAAAGACCAGCTGCACTGAATATGTGACTAAGAAATTTGAGCACAAAATCCAGGCATTGTCATAAATCATTTCATCAGTAGTACTAGTTTGGACATTTTATCCTGTATTTATTTCCCCTGGTTTAGTTTTTGCTCGTTGTAGAAACATGAAGCAATTTAAATATTTATTTTGAGTTCTCAATCTGAAAAACACTGATTGCTACATTCACTAAATGGGCATGATGATTAATTTTATGTATAAATTTTCAATATTTTGTCAAACATTATTCTGGGTGTTTCTGTGAGCGTGTTTTAGGATGAGCTTGACATTTAACACATTAACTGCCATGTGAGTTATATTTAACTCACGCTGGTTTTGAGCCCGGGGTCTTGTGAAGCATATGTAATTCATATGTCTATTCACCTTGGGAGCCACGAGAACTATTTTTCAAGTTGCATATAACTCATGTACAGAAAACAATAGAAAAACCCCATATTTTTCATTAAATTAGAAAGTATCATTTTGTTTTTGAAATTTTTATTCTACTTTTGTAATAAAACACCATGACCCCAAGGAAAACATTTTCTTTTCTAGTGTGGCAGTCAGTGTGTTAAATCAGTTGACTGAGTAAAGCAGACTGCACTCCCTGATCTGAGTGGGCCTCATCCAATCAGTTAAAAGCCCAAATAGAACAAAAAGGCTGACCCTCCCCCAAGGAAGAGAGAATTCTTCCTGTCTGATGGCCTTTGATCTGCAACAGCAGCTTTTTCCTGCCTTTGGATTCCACCTGAAACATCAGTTCTTCCTGGGTCTTGCTGCTTGAGCCTACCGGCCTTATGACTGGCATTACACCATCAGCTTTCCTGGGCTTCCAGTTGCCAATACACCCTAAAGATCTTGTGACTTGTCAGCCTCTATAATCACATGAGCCAATTCCTTATAATATATATATATATATATCTCCTATTCTGTTTCTCTGGGGAACCCTGGTACAATGGGCAATCAGAATTTCTGGTATGCTTTAGGACAGAAAAAAATATTTCCTCTCGGGTAAAGTACCAGTGATGATAATAACACTTGGCTCATTTTACCTTTAAATATTAATATATAAGCCCTTCTCCTTGGATATATCAGCAGACATTGTCAGTGCCTACCCTATATTTCCTTGGCACCACCAGGAGGTTTTGTCTAGCTGTAGGAATGCTTTTGGCCTAACTGGGCACACTAAAGTGCCAGGGTATTAACACCCTCAGTTGTGGCCTTCAACCTGCAACAAGTAGGAGTTGATGGGTAAATACCCCAGTTCCCCTCAGGTGGAACAACCCAGAGGCATGTGCGATACTGTACCCCAGAGATTCCCAGAAGGACTGAGCCCTAGTTCCCTACAGTGGTAACTTGCCCATCAAAACTTGGTGAGTTTTCTTTCTTCCTTTCCCTATCTTACTTTTTGGCTTCCCTCCTGGTTCTTCCAGGGGTAGCCACTGAAACAAACCATTTGCATTCACATTTTTGTCTCAGGCCTGTCTGCTTCTGAGGGAACCCAAGTTAAGGTGGGGATCATCTAAATATAAAGGCAGATGGCAGAGTTCTTTAGGAATAGTTACAAACCACAGGACCATATCTACCCTTAAATAGCAACAAATCTTCACTGAATGCCTATCAAGTGCCTTAATTATGAAGTTTATAATACATAATTTTTTAATAAGCTAATAATTCAATTTTGTCACAAATCAAAAAGCCTCAGGTGGAGGTCATAGAATAATTTTGTTTTATATGCATCTGTTTATTTCCTGTCTTTACTAAATAATGACTCGTGACTAATGCAGGTATCTCATCGTGGCAAATGACTTTACCTGCAACCCTTATCCAGGAACCATTAGGTTCTCAGTGTTTAAAGGTACAGTATATTTTGAAAAACCACAAAGGTGTATGAGTAATGGTCTGGATCCAGCTTAATGGCTATAAAACCATGCTTGTAATTTGAACATCAGATTTCTTTTAATTAAGGAAATTGCTTTTTGAACTTCTGCTTCTTTCCTTATAAATTTGAAATGAAAGAGCAAGTTGTAACCACATATTTTAATGTTTGTAAATTATGCATCATTTGCAAAGCCATTTTGGAATACAAATGACTTTGTTTTTGTTCAAAGGAGGCTTTAAATAGGCATGCTAATGACAATAGTAATGACAGTAGTTAAAATTTATTGAGGGCTTATTCTGTGCCAGGCACTGGGTCAGCTGTTTTACGTATATTATTATTAATTCTTATTACAATTTTCAAGAAAAGTTTTCTTTTTTTAACCTCTACTTTACAGAAGCTGAAACTGAAAACAGAGACACTAAGTGATTTTCCTAAAATCACACAGTTAGTTGCAGAGTAAAAATTAGAACCCATGTCATTCTGCTTTCAAAGCCTGTGTTTACTTCCTAACATGGTGAAGAGATAGTTAGGTCTCGAACTGCCAATTCCCTATAGAGTTCTTGTGTTTCCACTGGTATCAGCTCTAGCCTTTCATACTGAAAGAAATTTATTTTTTTTTTTTTACGTTATAAATTTTTTTTTCTTTTTTTTTTATTTCAGCATATTATGGGGGTACAAATATTACGGTTATGTATATTGCCCATGCCCCCCTCCCCCCTCGAGGCAGAGCCTCAAGCATGACCATACCCCATACGTTGTACATCTTACTCATTATGAAATTTATTTTTAAATCTATGTTGTGCTATAGATATTTTTCACATACTATCCCATAAAGAATCTACTGTTATTATAAATCTTCATAACTCCTGATTGTTCTCTATAACTTGTACTCTCTGGAGAGTAAAAATCACTATGCTAATTGACTTGTGATGAAGTTTAATTGACAAATAGGTGACTTTAAAGTATTTTCCAGGTGCACGAAAGTCTGTTAGTGCCTCACTGACTTGAGAATAACTGAGTTCTACTTCCTGCATCTGGCAAATGGCCCAGACTAATATTTTTCCTTATTACTACTTCAGTAAGTAGTTGCTCTTAAATAATTTCATTATGTCAACTTTCTTTCCAAAATTCTTTCAAAGTTTGCTCCTCATTGTCTTTTGAAGAGAATCTAAATACCTCAATAAGGTATTCAGAGACGGGCAGCTGTTTACCAAGAACTCATTTCCTTTTCTTCCTAGAAAAACAGCTGGATTATGTTTCCCAACCTTCTTTAAAATTAGCAGCAGTCCTACAAGGAATGTTCAAAAGAGTTCTAAACATGGAGATGAAAGGTCAATATTTGCCACAATAAAAACACATGAAAGGATAAAACTCACAGGTCATATTTAAAAAATTACACAGAGGAGGAAGAGAAAGAAATAAATGGCAACACAACAGAACTTCACCAAACCACAAAAACAAACAGGAAAAAAAAGGGGGGGAACACAGAATCCACAAAACAACTAGATAACAATTAACATTATGATGGGAACAAAACTTCACATATCTATATTAACCTTGAATATAAATAAATTAAATGCTCCACTAAAAAGTTACAAATTGGCAGAACTTAAAAAAAAAACCCCAAAAACTCATGAACCAATAATGTGCTGCTTCAAGAAATTCACCTTATAGGTAAAGGCACTTATAGACTGAAGATAA
This sequence comes from Cheirogaleus medius, assembly GCA_008086735.1. Taxonomy (NCBI): domain Eukaryota; kingdom Metazoa; phylum Chordata; class Mammalia; order Primates; family Cheirogaleidae; genus Cheirogaleus; species Cheirogaleus medius. The sequence goes on along the minus strand of VBSM01001681.1, from coordinate 12,735,143 downwards.
AGGGTTGGAAAAAGTTACTCCACCTAAATGGAGACCAAAAGTGAGCAGGAGTAGCTATATTTTATCAGATAAAACAGACATTAAATAAAAAACAGTGGGAAAAAGAAGACAAATCAGCTCATTATATAATGAGAAATGGATCCATTCAACAAGAGGATATAACAATCCTAAATATATATGCACCCAACACTGGAGCACCCAGATTCATAAAACAAATATTAGTATATGTAAAGGAAGAGATAGACAACAATACAGTGATAGTGGAGGACTTCAACACCATACTCACAGTACTTGTCAGATCATTGAGACAGAAAATCAACAAGGAAATACTGGACTTAAATTGGAATTTAGACCAAAGGAACCTAACAGACATTTATAGAGCATTCTATCCAACAACTGCAGAATATACATTCTTCTCATCAGCACATGGAACATTTGCTAAGATAGACCATATTTCATGCCACAAAATTAGTCTCAATAAATGTAAAAAAATTGAAATTATGTCAAGTATCTTCTTAGATCACAGCAAAATAAAACCAGAAATTAATACCAAGACAGATACTCAAAAGTATATGAATATATGGACATTACACAACGCACATCTGAATGATCTTTGGATCAGTGACAAAATGAAAATGAAAGTGAAAATTTTTCAAAACAAATGAAAATGAAGATACAACATATCCAAACCTCTAGGATATAGCAAAAGCTGCACTAAGAGAGAAGGTTACAGTGTTAAATAGCTGCATCAAAAAATATATATATATAACAAATTAACAACTTAATGTTGTACCTCAAAACTAGAAAAATAAGAACAAAATAAACCCAAAGCTAGCAGAAAAAATAAATAACAATTATCAAAGAACTAAATATAATTGAGACAATAAAAACCACAAAACATAAATGAAATGATAATTTGTTTCTCTAAAAAGACAAAGGAAACTGATAAACTGCTAGTTAGACTAACTTAAGAAGAGAGAAAATTCAAATAAGCTCAATCAGAAATAAAAAGTAGACATTATAATGGATACTACAGAAATACAAGGATCAACAGAGATTACTATTAACAACTATATGCTCATAAACTAGAAAACTGAGAGGAAATGGAAAAATTCCTAGAAATATACAACCTCCCAAGATTGAACCACTAAGAAGTAGAAATCCTGAACAGACCAATAATGAGTAGTGAGATTGAATCAGTAATAAAATATCTCCCAAGAAAGAAAGCATAGGAACAGATGGATTCACAGCCAAATTCTACCAAAAATACAAAGAAGAAGGTATCAATCCTACTGAAGTTGTTCCAAAAAAAATTAAGGAGGTGGGGCTATAGTAAAAGGAATTGCGTTTTTGATTTGAGCTTTGGCTTGACGGTTCTTGGCATATATGAATGCTTCTGATTTGTGTATATTGTTTTTATAACCTGAGACTTTACCAAATTCATTTACGAAATCTAGGAGTCTCTTGGACGAATCCATGGGGTTTCCTAGGTATAATATCATATGATCAGCGAAGAGCGAGAGTTTGATCTCATCTGCACCCACTTGGATGCCCTTAATATCCCTCTCTTGCCTGATTGCTATAGCTAGGACTTCGAGCACTATGTTGAATAGAAGAGGAGAGAGTGGGCATCATCGTCTAGTTCCAGTTCGAAGTGGAAATGGTTTCAGTTTTTCCCCATTCAGTATGTATTGGCCATGGGTTTGTCATAAATGGATTTGATAATTTTAAGATAAGAACCGCCTATGCCTATTTTGTTCAGAGTTTTTATCATAAAGGTGTGTTCGACTTTGTCAAATGCTTTTTCTGCATCTATTGAGAAAAGCATATGGCCTTTGTTCTTATTTTTATTTATAAGGTGAATTGCATTTATAGACTTGTGTATGTTGAACCAGCCTTGCATCCCTGGAATAAAGCCCACCTGGTCATGGTGAATTATTTTATTGATGTGCTGCTGAATTCTATTTGCTAAAATTTTGTTGAGGATTTTTGCATCTATATTCATGAGGGATATTGGTCTGTAATTTTCTTTTTTTGTTGCATCCTTTCCTGGCTTTGGTATAAAGGTAATATTGGCTTCATAGAATGAGTTAGGAAGGATACCATCCTTCTCAATGTTGTGGAATAATTTCTGTAATATAGGTATGAGTTCATATTTGTATGTTTGAAAGAACTCTGAAGTATAGCTATCTGGTCCAGGACTTTTCCATTTGGGGAGGTTGTTAATTACTGCTCCAACTTCTGCACTTGAGATTGGTCTATTCAGGAAATCTGTTACCTCCTGGGTGAACTTAGGGAGGTTGTATGAATCCAGGAATTTGTCCATTTCTTCCTCGTTATGTAGTTTGGGGGCATATAGATTTCTATAGTAGTCAAACATAATGTTTTGTATTTCTGTGGTGTCTGTGGTGACCTCTCCTTTTTCATTTCTTATTAAGTTTATTAGAGTCCTTTCCGTTTGATTTCTTGTCAGTGTAGCCAGTGGGCTATCAATTTTGTTTATCTGTTCAAAAAACCAGCTTCTGGTTTAGTTGATGTTCCGTGTAATTCTCTTGCTCTCCATTTCATTTAATTCTGCTTTGATCTTAGTTATTTCTTTTCTTCTGCTAGGATTGGAATGGTTTGCTCTTATTTTTCCAATTCCTTGAGTCTATTCATTAGGTTGTTGGTATCTAATCTTTCTGTTTTTTCCATGTGAGCATTTATTGCTATTAGTTTTCCTCTCAAATATGCTTTTGCTGTATCCCACAGATTTTGGTAACATGTGGCTCCATTATCATTTTGTTCAAAGAAACTCTTGATTTCCCTCTGAATTTCCTCCTTGACCCAATAGTTATTCAACAGTAGATTGTTTAGTTTCCATGACTTTGTGAAGTGGTGTGTATTTCTGTTAGAATGGAACTCTAGTTTTATACCACTATGGTCAGAGAAGACACATAGTATTATTTTTATTTTCTTGAATTTTTTGAGATCTGCTTTGTGGCCTAGTATGTGATCAATTTTGGAGAAGGATCCATGGGCTGCTGAGAAGAATGTAAATTCACCTTTATTTGGGTGGAATGTTCTGTAGAGATCTCTCAGGCCTTTTTGGTCAAGAGCTTTGTTTAAGTCCCTTATTTCTTTACTTAATTTCTGTTTGGAGGATCTATCTAGTTCATTCAGTGGCATGTGGAAGTCCCCTGCTACTATGGCAGTATTGTTTAACATGGTATTTAGTTCAGACAAGGTTTGCTTTATGTAATTGGGTGCTCCTGTGTTGGGTGCATAAATATTAAGAATTGTTAAATCTTCTTGTTGGATCTTCCCTTTCACCATTATAAAGTGGCCGTCTTTATCTTTTTTTTACTTTTGCTATTTTAAAACTTATGCTGTCTGCGAATAGTATAGCTACCCCTGATTTCTTTTGAGTTCCATTTAACTGGATGATAGTTTTCCATCCCTTGACCTTCAGCCCCAAAGAAAATTAAACATATAGGAATATATCTAACAAAAGATATGAAAGACTTATACAAGGAAAACTACAAAATGCTAAAAAAAGAAATTGTAGAAGATGTATACAGATGGAAAAATATACCTTGTTCATGGATTGGTAGAATCAATATCATTAAAATGTCAGTATTACCTAAAGTCATCTACAGAATTGATGCAATCTCCATCAAAATACCACCATCATTCTTCACAGATCTAGAAAAAATAGTTCTCCGCTTTGTATGGAACCAGAAAATAACGCGCATACGCAAAGCAATCTTAAGTAAAAAGAACAAACTGGGAGACATCAGTCTTCCTGACATCAAGTTGTACTATAAAGCAATAATAATTAAATCAGCCTGGTACTGGTATAAGAGCAGCAGCATTGATGTTTGGAATTGGTCTGAGATTCCAGAGATGAAACCATCTGCATATGGTAACCTAATCTTTGATAAGGCAGACAAAAATATACAATGGGGAAAAGAATATATCTTCAAAAATGGTGCTGGGAAAACTGGATATCTACCTGCAGAAGAATGAATCAGGATCCCTACCTCTCACCTCTCACAAAAATCCACTCAAGATGGATAACAGTCTTAAACCTAAGGCATGAAACCCTACGAATCCTAGAAGAAGATGTTGGGAAACCCTTTCTGACATTAGCCTAGGCAAAGAATTATTGAAGAAGACCCCCAAAGCAATCACCACAGCAACATAAATAAACAAATGGGACCTGATCAAATTAAAAAGCTTCTGCACAGCCAAAGAAACTATCATTAGAGCAAATAGACAACCTACAGAATGGGAGAAAATATTTGCTCTATATTCTTCCAATAAAGGGCAGATAACAAGAATCTATCTAGAACTCAAAAGATTTAACAAGAAAAAATCAAACAACCCCATCAAGAAATGGGCAATGGAAATGAACAGAAACTTTCCCAAAGAAGATAGAATATTGAGCAGCAAACATATAAAAAAATGTTCAACATCGATAATCATTAGAGAAATTAAAATCAAAACCACAATGAGATATCATCTAACCCCATGAGATTGGCCAGTATCAAGAAATCCCAAAGCAATAAATGCTGGCAAGGATGCGGAGAGACAGGAACACTCTTACACTGCTGGTGGGATTGCAAATTGGTGCAACCTTTGTGGAAAAGAATTTTGCAGATACCTCAAACAGCTAAAAATAGAAATACCCTTCGACCCGGCAATAGCATTATTAGGCATCTACCCAAAAGAGCATAAGACATTCTATTATAAAGAGATATACAGCTGAATGTTTTTGGCAGCACAATTCAGTATTGCAAGTATGTGGAAACAACGCAAATGCCCGTCAATTCATGACTGGATAATTAAAATTTGGTATATGTTTACAATGGAATATTACTCCATTCTAAGAAATAACAGCGAGCTAACACTGCTTATATTATCTTGGATTGAGCTTAAGCCCTTTATCCAAAGTGAGGTGACACAGGATCAGAAAAATGGGCTCCATATGTACTCGCCGTCACATTGGTACAGACTGATTTTCTTTTTTTTTTTCAAGCTTTTTTTTTTCCTTTTTTTTTAAAGAGAAACTCAATGATTTGCAGGGTTGGTTAATACAATACAGAGAACATAAGGGAAGAGTACAAAATGGCACTTAACACCAATGCCAGTACTTATCTCATTATGGTTATAACTAAGGTTATTATTAATTTTTGTATTATTTGGTTTTCTTTAGACTGATTTTCAATATGGTGCTCAAAGGGTGGTGGTGTTCACCAGAGATTCGGGGGTGGGGGGATAGACTCACATCTGAGAGATGCAGCGAACAGTGTGGAGGGGAAGGGCATACTTCTAACCTTTGGCAAGTAAAGGCAAAATTATAAAATCTAACCAAAATGTTATGAAAAAAATTTTATCGGGTGTTGGGCAGGTGGGAGGGAGGGGATGGGTTTATATATATATACATTATAAGTGCTTTGTGCATTGTCGGGGGCATGGACACGCTAGAAGCTCTGACTCAAGGGGGGAGGGAAGGTAATAGCAATGTATGCAACCTTAACAGTTGTACCCCCTTCTTATGCTGAAATAAATATAAAAAAATCAAGGATGTGGGAATCCTTTCTAATTCCTTCTTTGAAGCCAGTGTCAGCCTGTTACCAAAGCCAGACAAGGACAAAACAACAACAACAAAAGTATAATCTACAGACAAATATCCCTGATGAACATAGATGCAAAATCCTCAACAAAATACTAGCAAGTGGAATTCAATAATACATCAAAAAGATAAGACACTATAATCGATTGGGTTTTATTCCAGGGATACAAGCATGGTTCAACATACACAAATCAATGAATGCGATTGATTACATAAGCAGAATTAAGGAAAAAACTCTATGATCATCTCAATAGATGCAGACAAATTACTTGATAAAATTCAGCATCCCATCATGTTAATAACCCTCAACAAACTAGTCATAAAAGGAATATGTCTCAAAATAATAAAAGCTATATATGACAAACTCACAACAAATATCATACTGAACAGGGAAAAGTTGAAAGCAATCTTCCTAAGAATTAGAATAAGAAAAGGATGTCTTCTTTCACCACTTCTATTCAACATAGTACTGGAAGTCCTAGCTAGAGCAATCAGTCAAGAGAAAGAAATAAAGGGCATTCAAATTAGAAAAAAAGAAGTCAAATGAGCTCTGTTTGTTGATGACATAATATTATACCTAGAAAACCCTAAGACTCCTAGATTTGGTAAATGAATTCAGAAAAGTCTCAGGTTATAAGATCAATGTACAAAAATCAATAGAATTTCTATACACCAACAAAGACCAAGCTGAGAATCAAATCAAGAACTCAATTCCATTTACAATGCTGCAAAAATAAAATATCTGGGAATAAACTTAAACAAGGAAGTGAAAGATCTCTGCAAGGAGAACTACAAATCACTGATGAAAGAAATTGTTGATGACATAAAAGGAAAAACATCCTATGTTCATGAGTTGGAAATTAATATATTACTAAATTAATATCATAAAATTAAATAATTTTAAAATGGTCATGCTTCCCAAAGCAATCTACAGATTCAGTGCAATTCCTATTAAAACACCAATGTAATTTTTCACAGAATTAGAAAAAAAATTCTAAAATTCATATGGAACGAAATTAAGAGCACAAATAGTCAAAGCAATTCTAAGTGAAAAGAATAAAGCTGGAGGAATCATATTACCTGACCTCAAAGAATACTACAAGGCTATAATAAACAGAACAGCCTGGGACTGGTATATAAGTAGACATATTGATCAATGGAACATAATGGAAAACTCAGAAATAAACATATATCTACAGGCAACTGATCTTTGACAAAGTTGGCAATACATACACTGGGGAAAGGACATGCATTTCAACAAATGGTGCTGGGAAAGTTGGATTGCCATATGCAGAAGAATGAAACTGGAACCCTATCTTTCATTATATACAAAAATCAACTTGAAATGGATTAAAGACTTAAATGTAACACCTGAAACTATAAAAATAATAAAATAAAGTCTAAGGAAAACTCTTTTGGACATAGTTCTAGGCAAAGAATTCTTGACTAAGACCTCAATGGCACAAGCAACAAAAACAAAAATAGACAAATGGCAGTTAATTAAACTAAAAAGCTTCTGTATATCAAATGAAATAATCAATAGAGTGTACAGACAACCTGCAGAATGGGAGAAAATATTTGCAAAGTATACATCCAACAGGAGACTGATATTCAGAATTTACAAGGAACCCAACTCAACCAAAACAACCCTAAATAACCCCATTAAAAAGTGGACAAACAACATGAATAGACATTTTTCAAAAGAATATAGGCAAATGTCCAAGAAGCATATTAAAAAATGGTCAACATCACTAATCATCAGAGAAATGCAAATTAAACCACAATGAGATATCATCTTATACCAGTCAGTATGGCTATTATTAAAGAGTCAAAAATAATAGATGTTGGTGAGATGTAGAGAAAAGGGAATGCTTATATACTGTTGGTGGAAATGTAAATTAGTAAAACATCAAAGAAAACAGTATGGAGATTGCTCAAAGAACTGAAAATAGAACTACTATTTGACCCAGCAATCCCACTACTGGGTACCTACCTAGAGAAAAATAAATCATTGCGTCAAAAAGGTACCTGCACTCAGATGTTTATTGCAGCACTATTCACAATAGCAAAGATATACAATCAACATAAGTGTCCATCAATGGAGGATTGGATAAAGAAAATGTGGTTTTTATATACCTGCAATGGAATACTATTCAGCCATGAAAAGAATAAAATTGTGTTTTTTACAGCAACATGGGTGGAACCGGAGGCCATTATCTTAAGTGAAACAACTCAGACACAGATATTCAAACACCACAGCTTCTCACCTATAAGTGGGAGCTAAATAATGGATACACATGGACAAATAATAGTCACTGAAGATTGGAAAGGGTGAGAGGATGGGTTGAGGGATGAGAAATTACTTAGTAGGTATAATGTACACTATTTGGGTAATGGTTACACTAAAAGCCAAGACTTTGCCACTACTATCCATGTGAACTAAAATAAAATCTTAAGCCCTCCTACTGACTGAGCAGATCCCCTCTTGGCCAAGGGTACCCCAGAAAAATCTTAAAACTGAGTTGCTAGCCATGAAGGGAAGGGAGGTCAGATATGCCTTGTTATACTCCCTCCCTTTTGGAGTTTAGATACAATTGAACGGTATTAATATTAAAATAGATATCATAAGACAAAACAGTCTTTGTGACAATAAGATACTAAATTATTAACAGGACCTATGGCCATGCAGGGCTAAGTTTAAATCACCTTCATGTTATCACTATGCTTAACAGATCACCAAGTCAGTATATTGTGGCTTGTCTCTGATTAACAGACTTCTTATCTTAAAATATTCCAAGCCTTTAGACAAAGCTTTATTTCTTTAACTAATTACAAATCAAAGAATCATTAAACCCACCTAAAACCTGGAAGCCCCCTACTTCAGGATGTTCCACTTTTTTTGGCCAAACCAATGTATGCCTTCCATGTATTGATTTATGATTTTATTTGCAATTCCTTTCTCCCTAAAATGTATAAAACCAAACTGTAATGCAACCATCTCAGGACCACTTGCTCAAGACTTCTTGGGCTTGGCTTCTTGGGCCATGGTCACACATATTCAACTCAGAATAAACCTCTTTAAATTATTTCACAGAGTTTGTTTTTTCTCTCATTATCATACATGTAACAGAACTGCACTTATACGCCTTAAATTTATACCAGAAAAATAAAATAAAATATAATTAACAGTGACCATGAGACTGAGTTCTAGCCAATGGAAGGAAAGCAGAAGTGATGTGTATGATTTGGAGGCAAGTCATTTAAGAAGGGGCAAATGCTCTCCACACTATTTTTCTTTTTGTGTCTACCAGACAGAAGACAATGAGGCCCTAAGGCTATAGTTACCAAGCTTTTCAGACCAAATAATGTAATGTGCTTGGTCTGCACATGTTGTTATTGCCCTAATTATAATTTTTTTCTCTATATACAATCAACGTAAAGCCATATCGCTATGATGCAGTAATGTCACAATGTTTGTTAAGCTTCATTCTCACTAATCTTATTCTAATCAGGATGTCAAATCTAATAAAAATCAAAACAATCTCTAAGAAAAATAGTCTTCTCGTGATAGTTTCTTTGGCTATGCAGAAGCTTTTTAATTTGATCAGGTCCCATTTATTTATTTTTGTTGTTGCTGTGATTGCCTTTGGGGTCTTCTTCAAAAGACATTCTATAAAATAGACATCTGCACTAGAATGTTTATAGCAGCACAATTCACAATTGCAAAGGTGTGGAAACAAGCCAAGTGCCCATCAATATATGAGTGGATTGATAAAATGTGGTATATGTATACCATGGAGTTCTACTCAGCCACAAAAAAACAATGGTGATCTAGCACCTCTTGTATTATCCTAGATAGGGCTGGAGCCCATTCTACTAAGTGAAGTATCACAAGAATGGAAAAATAAACTCCACATGTACTCATCCACAAATTGGTATTAACTGATCAACACCTAAGTGCACATATAGTAATAACATTCACTGAGTGTCAGGCAGGTGGGAGGGGGGAAGGGATGGGTATATTCATACCTAATGGGTGCGGTATGCACTGTCTGGGGGATGGACATGCTTGAAGCTCTGACTTGGGTGGGACAAAGGCAATATATGTAATCTAAACATTTGTACCCCTATAATACGCTGAAATAAAAATAAAAAATATCTTCAGTGACTATTATTCCACATTCTTTGTCCATATGTATACATTCTTTAGCTCCCATTTATAGATGAGAAGATATGGTATTTGAGTTTCTGTGTCTGAATTGTTTCACTTAAGATAATGGCTCCAGTTCCACCCATGTTGCTGCAAAAGACACATTTTATTCTTTTCATGGCTGAATCATATTTTAGTTTTGCAGGATTGCCTCTGTCAATACAAATCTTTTACATTTAATTTATATTTTTTAAAACCCCTTACAAATATAAGAACTTACTAAGGTACGTTTACTGAAGCCATGACTATTTGCTCATCATTAACCTTAGGAATGATGAAACCACAAGTGGAAGGTGCCTGAGTACTTGACTCATCATGTGGAGGAGAGGTACCCACCAAACTAGGACCTTCTGCTAGAGACAGTTACATGAATGAAAAACAAATGTCCATTTTGTTTGAGCCATTATATACACTGGTGTTTGTAATCACAGTCTATTCTACCATAGCTAAGACTTTTTAGGATTGGGTTCAAAACTATACCTCCACACACATTTCTCTACTTTCTTTTAATGCTTCCTGCACATTGGCTGCACTGGAATATCATCTGTTTCTTCTGCACATACTCTAACTTCTCATTTTCATTTTCATGCATTTGTTTATGTGGTCTCCTTCTGGCCATTAAGTTGCTCCATCCCATCCCTATTTTTTGAAATCTTTCTTTTCCTTGAAGATCTATTACAAATTTCACCTCCTCTAACAAGTCTTTCAGGATTTCTTCACTTGAACTGGCAGAAATATTTCTTTCTATTTTAAGTTTTTATATTTCCTTTGAACTAACAGATATTATGATTTTCTGTCTAATTTTAGAGTTGTTTGTGTACATACCTTTATCTCTTCTATCATGGTATCAGCTTCAAGGTATCATCTTGGATAAACCCACCGTATAACATCTGGCACTTACATGTGCATCTTACTCAGGAGGTAGGCTGTCTAATCTAGTCTTAAGGCAAAAATTGTGTATAGTCAGAATACTTGTAATAATCCTGGAACTAGGCAGTAAAGTAAATGGCTGAGTTTAGGACCCACATGCATAAAAATATTTTGTTTAAAAGACCAGATAACACTCATGGCAAAGAGATGCTGAAACTTAGAGGAAAATGAGACCAGTTACTCTCCTCAAGGCACATATGCTTACTGAGTGGAATAGCAGGTAGAATAGCTAGCACTCTTTATGTAGGGATTTTTGTTTCTTGCTGAACATTTGAATTCGTCAAATTTAGATATCCACAGTGGTATGCCTTCAATAAATTTGTAGCTTAATTAAATGGTTTAACCATTTATTTATTTATTTTTGGAATAAGCATTTTGGGAAAGAGTCATTTCTTTTGCCAACTTCACTTAAGAAGAGGAGGAAAAAATCTGCTGAATTTGACCTTGAACTCCTAAGCAAGAGCAATGTGCTACTGGGAAACTCCTGGGTAAACTTCAGGGGAGAGCTTCTCCTGGGCTCTGTGCTTGTACCTGCTAGAGAAAACACTGGTAAAGAGACAGGAAAAGAAAAAGTCAAGTTCAAGCTGAATGTTTCTGTGTTCCTCTTAAGATACAGTGGAGATAACACTGAAATACAGAATGCCATGTACATGTTCCTTTTGAAATGAGCCCCCTTTTTAAGGGTCAGTTAATATTGTTCATGCAGATTTCTTTAGCAATTGTGTAAGATGCTATGAGAGCTGAAAGGGAGCTACCTGGGCAATCAGCAATTTCAAACCTCTCATTTTATTTCTTTGATGAACATGCTGTAGATGGGAAAATTTGAGCTTCCCTAAGTTGATAGAATCATTAGCCCAGAGACTGGCATTTAGGAAGAGACAATGGTACGTAAGAGCTTCTGGCTGCTGGTTCTCAGACCAAGCTTTCCAAGCCAGGTGCAATTATTTTCCCAATTTCGACTTCCTAATACCCAAGATCCACACGTCCAGTAGAACTTTCTGAGATGGTGGAAATGTTCTACATCTGTGTTGTTCATTATGATAGCCAGGAGCCACATGAACCAAATAATTATTTTTGTAAGACTACATGTTGAAATAATGTTTTGGATATATTGAATGATATATAGCACATTAGGATTAATTTCAGTTGTTTCTTCTTTTTTTTTAAATGTAGCTACTGGGAAAATTAACACAGCCAATGTGGCTTGTGTTATATCTCTGTTGGACAACACTGCTATCAACAATGTTGCTATTGACTGTACCAGAGTGAAATTTTTATGCTTTCCCTTCTCTTCTAAATCCTCCAGAATCCAATGCCAATGGTAGAACAATCCAGAAGACTTTTGAACCTCAAAATAGAAATAATACTCTGGGAAATGTGGGCTTATATTTGTCCTTGTTCAAGGTGATTTGACACATGTGATGCTGCATCACTGTCATTTAGAATTGACTCATGAGGAGGTGAAGTGACATTCCCCAGGCTATTCAACATGCCTTGTCCATAGCTGGGGTCATGTGTTTCTTTAATTTTCACCTTGTGTCTTTGTTACTGCCTCTGAGAGATGAATGTGTTAACTCTCCAACTGACATTTGTACTTACATTTAATTTAGAACGTATTAATGGAACTGTATTTTCTCTAAGTTTTTTTTTTTTTT
>VBSM01001681.1:12704126-12722631 GCA_008086735.1 Cheirogaleus medius | reverse complement strand
TAATATTCCATTGTGAACATATACCACATTTTAGATATCCACTCATGAATTGACAGGCACTTGGTCAAATCCATTTACGACAAACCCTCCTCTAACATCATATTAAATGGGGAAAAATTGAAATCATTCCCTCTTCTATCTGGAACTAGACAAGGATGTCCACTATCTCCTCTCCTATTCAACATAGTGCTAGAAGTCCTATCTATAGCAATCAGGCAAGAGAGAGATATTAAGGGCTTCCAAATAGGGACAGATGAAATCAAACTCTCTCTCTTCACAGATGATATGATATTATACCTAGAAAAACCCATGGATTCATCCAAGAGACTCCTAGATCTGATAAACAAATTTGGTAATGTTTCAGGTTATAAAATCAATATACTCAAATCGGAGGCATTCATATATGCCAATAATCATCAAGAAGAAACTCAAATCAAAAATGCAATACCCTTCACTACGGCCTCTTAAGTTTTATTAAAGTACACGTTTTATTGTGTTAGGGAACTACTTAGATGTGTTGCCAGGTGTAATGAGCACAAATATCTAAATATTGCTTTTTTTGTGATGTGAGCATTTCTTAGGTATGGATTTTTTGAGGTTATTGACTTTTCTGGTACCTTAAAAATCTCAGATATTTAGCCTGGGATATTTGCCTTCTGAAGTGAAAAAAATATAAACTAATAAAATTCACAAAAAGAAGTCACTGTAAATGTCTATGTTTTAAAAAGCACAAAACTCAGGCAGGGGTGGGGAACCTGAAACCTTAAGGCCACATGTGGCCTTCTAGGTCCTTCAGTGCAGCCTTTTGACGGAATCCAAATTTTACAGAACAAATCCTTTTATTAAAAGGGGTGCAGCAGAAAAAGATGAAGCTTTTCTTACCTCCTTTGGTGCTTAAAAAAGAACAATCTTGAAATCAGAAGGCCGCAGGTTCCCCACCCCTGCCTGGTGGGGCTTCCTCATCAGAAGCGGTCTCCCAGGATCATAAGAGATTGTCTGAATGTTGCACATAAAAATCCAAATTTTTGCATCATTTTGTGGATATAGAAAGTGTTCCTGGGAAGAGCACAGTTGGCTGTTTTATCTATTATTTCTGAAGAGGAATAGCAGAACCGAGGCTGTCTTGAGAGCTGGTTGTGTGTAGATAGTGAACTGAGAGTGCTTATGATAATAATACTAGTAGTTGACATTTGTAAAGCATCTTAGTCAAATCTCTCATGGACACTTTTTCTTTTCTCTTCACAATTGGAAAAAGATGGTGGAGTTAACAGTCCTAGGCTAAAGTATATGCACATGATGTCATAAAATTAGGGTCTGGCACATAATAAACGGTAATAAATGCTAGTTTTAGTCTTCCCTTCTCTCTCCACTTGTTGGGTGGTTAGCCCACTTCTTGTGACACAAAATCTGTGTCTTTTACCACAGAATATGGTTCTTACTATTTTTAAGCTATTTTTGCTATAACATGTTACTGTGCTCATGAAAGCTTCAAGAATACCTGTTGGGATGATGAAAGTATAGCTCAGTGCCAGTAAATTATGATGAAACAAGGATAGTATTCAATAGAAAAATTTCAATATTTTCTTGCCAGAGAAATATACCTATTCAGGGTTACTCTGACCCATGAATGTGGTATAATATAATGACATAAAACTAAGAGACTCCTTTGGCCAAGACCTATTCAGTGTGGTATACTAGATGGTCTCACTAATCAAGTGAGACAGTATTTCCAGATCTGTGATGCATGAAGAAGTATAGAGCCAGAGTATAACAATATGAAAAATTCAGGCTTTTAGTTATATCCTTTAAACCAGATGTCTCCATACCTGAAAATTCTAAAATGGATTTAAATGAAGTCTGGGAAAACACACACACACACACACACACACACACATCATGTGATTCTGATAAACTAAGGGCATTTCATAAAATTGTGACAGATGTCATTAAATGTATAAAGTGTTCTTACTACATTTATAGACATTAGAGCAATGCCTTTCCTTTCTACTTTTTTTGAATGCACAGTACATTATTTTTTTTGATTATTTGTAGAATCCTTGTGGCTCAGAGCACTAAATTCTCTTCTTTTGCATTTTTTAAAATGGGTGTAGAAGAGGACTTTTTCTCCTCAGGATTTCTTCCCGTTTATGTGAAATTCCTAGTGCCAATCATTTTTGATCTTGCCCTCTTAGCTATTGAGCTGGTCATGGAGTTTCTGAACTTTTCCTTGGGCTAATGTGAGTCTCACTCAGTCATAACTCTGTGATCAAGCGAAACAGGTCACCAGTTAATTAGGTGTCCCTTTCTACCTGCTGTCCAGAGACAAGTTTCTTGCTTCTAGGAAGCTTTCCTTCTCCCCTGATTTGGCGAAGGGGAGATAAATGAAGGAAGGCTAAGTATCGCTTCCTTACACAGATTTATTCTGAAGTGTTTTTCATGAAATGGCTGTGTTTCTACAACTGCATATCACAGTGTATCAGCTTCATATTTTATATCTGTTTTACTGGAAACATTTTCAGCTTTCTTCAATTTCTCAGTCAAGAATGATTATTTGTCAAATACTACAGTGAAGCTGGCCAGGTCCCAAGTCATTTTAGAAAGAACAACGTGAAATGGCATTTTTCAAGTGTTGAGTGTACTCAAAAGAGAACGGCAACTTTACTTGGAAGAAGATAGTGGGAGAAGAGCAAATGGAATATTCTGGAGGAAAAAACAAACTCTTTTAACTAAGGAAGTCTCCAAATGAAGCCATAGCTTCAAGCAAGATGAAACAAAACAAAAAGTTGTGCTGTAGCTCTTTTGACATTTGGTTCAGAAATGCCAAAATATTTTATGTTTAAAAAGGTTAAATGACTGCATTAAAATAATCTGCATTTAATTTTGTCATCTCAAAATGAATTTGGAAGTTTTCCTTATCTGAATTGGTTAAAAGAAAAACCTTGAAGTTAAGAAACATGCTTTAGCAAATAGATAAAATTTTAAAATGTAGAAACTCTACCCCAATTTTTTCCCACTAGTAAGTGAATACTGTGATAACTTGGATTTAGTTAAAGGAGGATTACAGTATGAAATCCTAACAGAATTACCTTGTCTTTGAGACTAGACTTTCTAAGGTGAAAATGAAATCCCTTGGAGCTTGGTTTGCTCACAGAGTCAGCTAGTACAAAGCAGTTGGTGGCTACATATCTTAGCTTGATAATGCACTTAGAGGGAGACCAATAAGCCTGACTTTGAGAAATACAACTTTTCCTCCACCCTCTGCCTCCCTTGGCCAAATAAATAAGTAAAATATAAATCGGTCGTTTGGCAACCTAGATGCAAATAATTCTTTTGGTGTTTCATTAATTTATTTTAAAAGGTAGGATGCTGACATAATGTGATAGTATAATTCTCCTCTAGGATTTTTTTTCTTATTTATAAGGAACATATGCAACTTTCCTTTGAGTATGTATTTAGTACAATACTTAATAATGAGATTGAGCATGAATATTTCTTTCTAACTTTCACCATGTTTTTTTCTCCTTCTGGAAATTTGATGGCTCCTTTTTTTCCTCTGTCAAACTATGGCTCTTTCCTTACCCACTGTGATCTCACTGATTCTATTTGATGAGTAGAATAATGATCATGATATAAAATAGTACCAGCTAACTTTTGTTAAGTACTTACTATGAGCCAACACTGTGTTAAGTGATTTACATAGATCATCTTTTTAAGCCTGATAATAACTACTGGATAGATGCTATAATTACCCGCATTTTACAGGGGAGGAATTCCAGGTTCAAGGAAGTTAAATAAGTTGACCAACGTTGTACGGTATAAGATAGACTTGAGTCGAACTTGGATCCAGGGAGGTAGACTCCAGAGGCAGTGATCTCAACTGCTGCAGTATCCCAGAGTTTTGAGGTGCTGCAGACAATCTTTAGTGGCATTTTGGTCCATTGCATTTGAGCACAGTAATTAGGATGAGGCTAAGTGGGCTTTTGCCAGCTCTAGGACCAGCATTAATGAGTGGATAATGGCAACTGGTAATGAGTACAAAACCAGGCTTAGCAATGCTGGCTTCTGCTTGCTTGGCAATTACAATGCTTGTTGGAAAATTACAGGCAAAAGTGCTTAGAAATAACTGTTCTCTGATGCAGGCAAAATTCCCCTCCCATCTTGTTTATAGCATTAATTAGCTTAGGAGGCCCTTTGTGGCTATAGAATAGGAATCAAATTCAGCTCATTCTCATCCCAAAAAGCGAGTCAGTTAAATCTCAATTATAATACTGCCTGACTTTTAAGAGTATTTGAAGTGAAACTTTGAAGAGTAAATCACTGTGGTTATTCAGAGGTACCTAGTAACTTTCTATTGGTGCTCTGTTTTCATCACCATCATCACCATCACCAACCCATCATAATCATGAGCATCTTTATCATCACCATCATCATCTCTACATAATGATCTACTAGATAGTTGACTGTGTAATTGCAGGCACAGTATAATGCATGGCACAGAGTACATGCTCAATAAATATTTATTGAACAAATGTGGAGTACATGAAAGAGGTTGTGAGCACCTCTTATGTGGTGAGCAGTGTGCTAACTTCTGTGCATCGAAGCTCACATTTAATCATCCTATCACCCTATGAGTCATCCTGTTATCATCCCCATTTTACAAATTAGAAAACAGAGGTACAGAGAAATTAAGCAACTTGCTCAAGTTTGCTCATCTAGTGAGAGGTAGAATTGTGACTTAGCTTCAGGCCTGTCTGAATCCAGAGCCATGATGCTGTACTACCCAATGTTATCACTACATAGATCATTTTTCCTTCTCTTATAATTCTTCTAGAAAGGGAAGCTTACATTTAGTTGATTTTGGCATCATGAGAAAAAATGGTGGACCAGTAGTACTAGTTTGAAGAATTAGATTAAATCAATGCTACCTCGTGTTTTAAAAGCCTTTAAAATTTTTACTCAGAGAGTGATCTACCTTGATAAATACTAGCAGTACCTTAAAATATTCCTCTTGGGCTTAATTCCAATGCCATTTCTTAGAAATATTCCTGCTAAAGGAAATCAGTAATGGCAAACTCCTCTGGGAAGATTTCCACATGCAGAACATTTTCAGAATAGGAAGTCTCAAAGGTGTGTGTGGTAAGCTGTGTCTCCTAAAAAAGGTAGATTAATGCCACACTACTTAAGGACACTGTGAACAAATCCCAGCACCATCCTTTCATGGTAGCCTCTTCACATGCATCTGTATTTAATTTTTTCCATTAAAATTAAACTCTTTGGGCTCACATATATCTAAGATCTGATTTTGGAAGGACAGTCAAGCTTTCTCTCATCTAATTGAAAAGAATTTGTAGGTAATAGGGAAATGCATTTACTCTGTCGTCATGGTTGTTAATCCAGTTAGTTAGAGAGTTCTTCTTTCCTCAGCACACTGCTGGGACTTTGCATCCTTTGCATTTGGGTTTTACTGGGTGTTCTTAATTCCTTAAACTCTTTCTTAAACTATTTTTTTTATTTCAGCAAATTATAGGGGTACAAATTTTAGGGTTTCAAATAATGCCCTTCCCCCCTCCCCCCACAAGTCTGAGCTTCAAGCGTGACCATCCCTCAGACGGTGCACATCTCACTCATTATGTCTGTATATACCCGCCCACCCGCCCAATACCCCATTAATGTAGTTCCTATGTGTCCACTTAGGTGCTGCTCAGTTAATACCAGTTTGCTGGTGAGTATATGTGCTGCTTGTTTTTCCATCCTTGGGATACTTCACTTAGTAGTATGGGTTCCAGCTCTATCCAGGAAAATACAAGATGTGTTATATCACCATTATTTCTTAGAGCTGAATAGTACTCCATGGTATACATATACCACATTTTATTAATCCACTCATGAATTGATGGGCACTTGGGTTGTATGTGGAAACTCTTTTATGGTGTAGAAGTTGTGTGAGAGTCCCTGAAGTCGTGGGAGATACTGAAAACATATGCTTTTAGCATCCCATATTTTCCTGGGGTGCATGTACAAGCTCTCTCCTCCCAAGTATTTATTTACTGTATTCCCACATATGTATGATACTATGAGCAGAAATTTTCTTAGTCTCTCATTTAAGGCATATTTCTTTGAATTAAAAGAAAAGGAAAATGCTCTATTGTGAAGGAAAGGAAATGACACCTTGAATTTGTGGTAGGAGCCTGGGGTTATCATCAATAAATGGTACATAAAGGAAGAACAAAATGTTCATCTTTATTCCTCAGTTGCAATCAAAATGTTAATGGTGAATATCTAATATTTAATTGTCCATCTGGAATCTTGTGGCTGACTATGAATTTTGTAGTTTTCCAGCTGTTACCTCTCACTGATGGTATCATTTTCTTTGATTGAAATAGTGGAAATTATAATTAAATATTTTTTGTTGTTAAGCTTTTGTTTAATGTCTATCTCCTGTCCTCTGCCAGATTTGGAAGGTTCAAGTGGAAAAGCTGAGCCTCTGTTGCTCACCACTGTGATCCCAGTGCTGGGTCTGGCACATAGTAGGAGTCTGAGCTTAGATCCCCTAGAGCAGAACCTGAGGTGGGGATTTGTGTCCACATGAGTTTTGAGGGCATGCTCTCTAGAGAAGTGGAGTGGGGGAAGGAGCTGAGCTTCAGCCTGATCCATGGTGCACTCATTACACAACAGAGTTAGTCCCACCTTAAGGTAAGGGAGATGGTCTTTTATATCCCATGTTACTCTCTGGCCTTGGGCTTCCCTCATTCCCTCAGGAATGAGATTTGCACAGGGCAGGGTAGCACCTCTTCTGCCAAAGACAATTGTTTAATACTTTGACAGTGGCTCTGAGAAGAAAAGTATAGCTGTGCTAGACATCTCTGCTCCAACTTTCCACAATGCTACTGGCTATCTGCTGCTTGTTCATGACTTTTGTTGCTGTTTTTTTTCCTGGATGCTTTTTGGCTTCTGTTTTTGTTTATTCTACACTACTGAACAACTTGACTCACCTTAACTTCATTCCTTCTCCTTAAATCATGACTTGTGCTTTATTACTTCTTGTTACTTACTGTCTTTGTAATTTTCCTAACAGCACAGAATGAAATTTTTCAAGAGATAAAAACCAACTGGGTTGTTCAGTTGTCATCCAAGGGAGGTGGTCACTGTTCATTTATTCCTTCATCCACTCATTCACTAATTTAACATAGGCTTATTGTGTACTGACTGGGAATCAGGCACTATACTAAATAATGAGACTAAACTGGTGAACAAAACAAATGTGGTCCTTGTCTTTAAAGAGTGTAGAGGTTAGTGGGCAGAATTCCAATGCCTGGCCCTATACCTAGAAGGCTGTAGGTCTGGCTCAGGAGCATCAACATCTCAGTCCCTAGTTGATGGCTGGCATGATCTTTCTAAAATGCTCTGATTCAAGATATAGTGTCTTGGTTTAGAGATTTGCCTCATCCTTTTTCCCTTCCCTTAGGTCCTGCATGATTCCAAGTCTCTTGCACCCTCTTTCCACATTCTCATTCCAGGAAAGATAGATGCTATGAGTGTGGTAACTGCTTCACTTTTGATAGAAGAGTGATGTCACAGAGTCAGGTAAACCTTGAAGAAATCAAACAAGACCATCAATAATTATTTTAAACACACTTTTAGTGACCAAAAAGATAGAATTAATTTGTGTAGTTCAAGGGCTCAGTAATAGAGATTTTCATATATTGTAGAGTTGAAAACAAGGATTTACTATTAAAATATCATTATATACTGACAGTGTGAGGTGTGAATTACATTAGTAATTGATTCCAGAATAGTTGTGTACTTCTTTATATGTGTGTTTTTTAAATAGTGAGGGATGCCTACCATTGATGTAACCTTTGTCTGTCTCGTCACTAACCAATGCACACACATACACACAGACATACACAGGGAAATCAACTCTTAATCTAAACATTGACTTTTCAGGTTGGTTCTGAGATACCTTATACTAAATGTCTTCAGTTATTTGGCTTTAACTTGTGTGTCTTTCTACTTTCTTCTCTCAGTACTAACATTCTACATCTTTCTCTTTGATCCTTTTGAGAGGGTGGTTGTAGTGCATGGAAGAATATATTTCAAATTGCTAATTAGGAAAATATTAATATGGGAGGGCTTTACATTCCACACACTTAAGAAGATTCTTTATCAGCAGTGTGTTGCTAAGCATACATGTGTTTAATCCATGTGAAAACTAATTCTTCTGAGCGAGCTTAATGTGGAATGGTGAGATAGTGAAAGTCACTAATTTAATCCACAACTCAGGAAAAACGTTCTAGTAAATTCCCAGAAATTTGTGTCCTAAACCAATCAGCAAGCTTTAATAAATGGCATAGCGGAAGTGTTTGTTTTTGTTTTTAAATAGACATGGGTCTTACTGAACAGAAATCGCAAATATAATTATACAGTACGCAAGATAGGAAACTGTTCTTATTTGTGTTTCATGGAGTTTGAGACAGTTTCCAAGCCAAGCAACTCTTCTTCAATGTAGGTTTTAATACCATTAATTTAATGTCATATTTCACAGTGAATTGTAAAAGCTGGAAAATTAGATTTAGATTGTCCATATTAGGCACAAATGACTAAGTGGTTATGGAATAACCTTTAATAACTCTCTATAAAACTTACTTTTATTTTATTGATTATTTTGTATTATGAAAACAAAAAAGGCTGGAAGCTGGGTCCTGATTATGCTACAAAAGAGCCATTTGATCTTGTATATTTATTTCTATTTCTTTTAGCCTCAGTTTCCCTATACATGAAATGCATGTGCTTGTACAGAGAAGTGATTTTCAAACTCCATAAACAATAACAATTTAGGAAGCTTGTTAGAATGCAGTTTTCTGGGATTTTGATCTGCTAGGCTTGACCACATACCTTCCTACTGGCATCTGTGCCCACATAGGTGTTCCCCTCTCTTGAGAGCAGGAGTAAACTGCCAGTCCAGGATCAATCCTCCCCTTGTGCACTGCATGCATATATTTCATCCCCTATTTTCAGAAATTATCCTCTAACTCTCCTATATTATCTTTTTCTCCCTCTTTGCAGACTTATACACGCAGCATACAAATACGGTCTTATTTCTTTTATCTTAAAATTATTCCTCTGGATTTCACTTTCCCCTCTACTAACCAAACCATTTCTTTCCTTTCCTTTACTATAGGAACACATTAGTCCCAGCTATTTTATGGTTGGGCATATTCATTCTCTTTTCCACCTTGAGGAGAACTGCATTAGGAGTAATAAAGTATTTTTTTCAATCTAATAATAGTAAGAATACAGGATTTCCCTGAAAATATGACAGGGTCTTATGTTTATTTTTCCTCAAGAAGACACCCTAGGGCTTATTTTCAGGGGATGTGTTATTTTCTCCTCAAAGACTGAGCTTGCAGAATGCACAGGATGTCCAGGACCTGACAGGGGGAGCCGACCTTGTTGGTGGGGCTGCCAGCACCTTTCCGGTCACCTCTGGGATAGTAGCTGTGACGATGGGGCAGATGAGAAGGACTGCTCATCTTCTTTACAGCTCAGCCACGAAATGCATGGGTTGTGCAGATACCCTGCGTAGCCATGCCCATCACTAGATTTCATTTTCGGGGTAGGGCTTATATTGCGCAAATGCTTAGAAATCCTGCTAGGGCTTATTTTATGGGTAGGTCTTATTTTCGGGGAAACACGGTAGCTAACATTTACTGAGTACTTGTTATAGTCCAGACATTTTCTAAGTACTCTCCCTCCATTAATTTCTTCAATACTCACTGCATGTCTAGGAAGTTGGCAATTTTCTTTGACCTTTGGCTCTTTGATTATGTACTTAGGTTATAGTTAACTCTTCAAGATCAACTTTAAAATAATTTTGTCAAGTTTCAAACTAAAATCCCATTGGAGTTTAGATTAAGGTTGTGTTAAGCTGATAAATTTATTTGGGGGGACAATGGCTTCTTTAGGATATGATTTGTTCTTGCCACTTAAGAACATCTAGTAACCTAAATCCTCTCTCGTTTTCTTAAAAAAATCAACTCCGCCTTGCAAAAAACAAACAAACAAACAAACAAAAACAACATTTATCGGGTGTCGGGCGGGTGGGAGGGGTGAGGAGGGGATGGGTGTATACTTACATAATGAGTGCCATGTGCACCACCTGGGGGATGGGGGATGGACGGGCTGGAAGCTCTGACGCGGGTGGGGGGGGTGGCACGGGCAATATATGTAACCTTAACAATACTTGTACCCCCATAATATGATGAAATAAAAAAAAATCTGCTTTATTTTTTAGACCAGTTTTAGGTTCACAGTGAAATTGAGCTGAAAGTTTAGAGAGTTCCTATATACTCTCAGGGATTGCTGGATCATATGATAAAAGTATCTTTAGTTTTGTAAGAAGCTGCCAAACTGTCTTTCAAAGTGGCTGTACCATTTTATTTTCCCACGAACAATGAATGGGAGTTCCTGTTGCTTAACATCCTCATGAGCATTTAGTGTTGTCAGAAGTTTAGATTTTGACCATTCTAATAGGCCTGTAGTGGTTATCTCATTTTTGGAAATCTCATTAATTGGAAATTCCTTATTGGCATATGGTGTTGAACATCTTTTAGTATGGTTATTAATCTTTTCTTTTTAAAATTACTTGTGATAAGATTATGTAGTTCTCTCTGTGTGGGCTTTGCATAGTTCATAGTAAATTTGGTGGCTGATTGTTTTCTCAAAGATGGTTACAGTATTATTTAGTATACCATATGCTCTTGTAGAATCTCGTCATGTCTCCATCAAGAGGTAAAGTATAATCCCTCTCAATCTAGGTGGGTTTGGATAATCAGTAGAATGCAGTGGAAGTGATGCTTCATGACTTCAGGCTAGGCTTTTTATGACATAAAAGGCTTTTCCTTTCCATCCAAGGCTAGGCCATGATGCAGCTTTCACTTTTTTTTTTTTTTAACTGGAATACTCACTCTTAAGACCTTCAGCTGCCATGTAAGTAGCTTAATTGCCTTGAGGCTGCCATATTGTGAGGAAGCCCAAACTAGCATTTGAAGAGACCATCTGTAGAAGCCCTAAGACTAAAGGACATGGCAGCTCTCAGCTGCTCCTGTGCCCTGCTGTTTCAGCTACAGTCACTATCTGACTGCAAACTTGAGAGAAACCCTTAGCTGAAATTTTCTAGCTGAGGCCTTTCTGAATGCCTGACCCCAAGACACCACAGGAGACGATAAAATAATTATTGTATTTGTAAGCAACTAAATGTGGGGGTGATTTATTACATAGCAATAGATAACTGAAACAAATTTATTCCTGAATTCTTAATTTTTTATTCCTATTATAAAAATTATTTAAATTAAATTATTTATTTATTATTATTATTTATTTGTACTTTCGTCTCTGTAAACATTCTTGTCTTTTGTAATTTCATGTCTCATGCAACTTGCACATTTGTATATTATGATACATCTAAACTGTTTTTCATTTATTTAATTTGAGTTTTCATCTCTCAGCTAATGAACACACAAATTAAGCTATTTAAAAGGCTGACTAGCCTCCTTGACAGCCACTTGTGAATTTTATAGTTTGGATATTTTGGGGTTTGTATTTGTGGAAATACTTGAATATTGATTGCATTTCCCCCCTTATTTTGTAAAAATGAATGGGAAAAGTAAAAAATGAAAATGCTAACACTAGCGATACGAAGGGCAGATTTTCTAAAATTAGTTACAATCAAGGCAAAAGTGAAAATGTTCACTTGCCAAAAAGCTCAAACCAGCCTCAACGGAGTACTCATTGTTCACAAACAATTGTGATGGAAATGAACAAAATTAAAACACATATATGAGATGTTGGAAATATAGCATTAAAGAATGTGTCTAAAAGGTGAGTTGCAAATGCGGATTTTATAATTATCTTATGACTGGGCTCATAGAGCTATGATTCTATTCAGTTCTAATTAGCTGTAGTACTGGGTGAAGGTTTGGTGAAGATTTTACTGAGTAAATATGCTTCTGAATCCCTATGGAAAGAAAACATCTACCTGAGATAATGACACAATAATGAGAAAAATTGATGTGATGTGTTTTGACCCTGAGTTATCATGAAGGAGCCACAATATCTTTTTTAGTTTCTGCTGTGAGAGAAGAAATTCAGGAGCCCAGAGGAAAGGAACATATTAGCTTTTAGGGGTTAATGTGAAAATGCACATAAGTGCTTCATTTTAATTGCCTTATTTCCTACCTAATTTACTAAGAAAAATCCCCAAACCCCTCTATTTACTTAATCTGTTCATAAAACTTTTTATGTTCCACTTCACATTTTCTCTCCTCTTTATTGTGTAGATTCATTGTTTGGCTTTAATAGTGTTTTTTAGAAACACATTATGCATAAAAGTTGTTGCAATATCTGTGAAGGAAAGGTATTGATTTTGCATATTAATTTTGTAAACAATTTCCTTGAGGACACATCTTACTATTTTAATGATTTTCCAATAGATTATCT
This sequence comes from Cheirogaleus medius, assembly GCA_008086735.1. NCBI lineage: Eukaryota > Metazoa > Chordata > Mammalia > Primates > Cheirogaleidae > Cheirogaleus > Cheirogaleus medius. The sequence continues at coordinate 12,710,133 of VBSM01001681.1, read as the reverse complement.
TGGAGTTTGTAGATAGACTGTCATGTCATCTGTAAATAATTAAAAATTAATTTCTTTGATTTCAATATTTATATTCTTATTTTCAAGTTCTTATCATGTGTTGGCTAGCACTTAGACGATGATGATTAATGCCAGTGATATTAATGAGTATCCTTATCTTGCTCCTGATTTCAATTTCTATTTGTTCATCATTAAGCAGAGCATCATTTCTTAATTTGAATGTTGTATTTTATAAAATCATATTAAGGAATTAACCTTGTATTCATTTTAAAAAATCGAGAAAATTGAGAAATGGAAGCTGAGTTTCAAAGTAAAATAGTTAGAAATATATATGATTTGCTAATTATTTCTTTGCTTCACGTTTTCATATTTGACATATATAAATCTTTAGAAATATGTAATAAAGGTTAGATAGCTGTTACTGCTCTGTTTGAATGGTGAAGCCTCCTTGGTAGGATCACACTGTGTTGGAAGACCACCAGTAGTTATCCATGCCTAGAGTGGCTCTATAGATAAGGAAGGAAGAAAGGAAGTATGCAGTTAGGTCAGAATAGAAAAAGAAGGCATGAGTAGATATTTGTCCTTTCATTTTAGCCAATGCCAAGAATTTGACTGATAGTTTAGACCCATGCCTATCCTGAAATAGACAAAATGTAAATTCCTTTAAAATATCTCTGAAATTTTGTTAGAAGTAGTTACTATTACAAACCTTGAAAACAGCTAGAAATGAAAATAATTAGCATAATTTCATTTCTTTCCCAAGGACTCGAAACAAGAGTAAGTAAGACTTTGGGATAGAATAGTTTATCTAAGCTCTCTATAATGATGTGGCAGGAGGTCTGAGATATAAACATTCTGTAATATTTAACTAAATACTCAAAATAAACTTCTGGCAATAATTTTGCATCTTTTGATTATGAGGTTAAAATTGATTAAAGACTAATAATGAAACATTATTGAATAGATTTAATGTTTAACAACATAAATTCCAAGGAGGCTATGTTTTTCCTAAAACTGCTTCTAATAAGGATGTATTTGAAGATCTGAGGATAAGTATGCAAATAGATGCGTTTGCATTGTCAAGTGTGCATAATGCTAATGCTGAGGTGTTATTTCTGTAGAATTAACTGTTTGCAAATGCTAAGCCTATTAAAGAAGGCTTATTTACCTCAAATAACAGTAATTTTAAAAAATGATACAAGATGGGCTGGCAAACCAAATATATAAAGGGCTACTTTTCCTTGAATGCAAATGAGTTACCTTATCAGGTGGAGAGTTAAACATTTTTTTAAGAAAATAATTTATATAATTTAGAAATTAAACTTTTACAAACAAAAAAGATATTAATAGAATAAAGGGCTGGGAAATTGACTTAAAAACTAAAGGAAGGAAGCAATAGAAAGGTCTTATGAATTACTGTGAGAAATAATTTAACAACATGAAGCAAAAGTCAGTGTTCCTTTAAACCTCTCTGCTACAGATGGATGAGAGATGAAATATGGCTGCCATGTGGCCTAAGATGGCAGTTTTAGGTTTCCTCAACCCCTCTGCTGGCATATGAAATAAGGAATTTTGTCTGGTATTTATCAGTGCCATTCCTTTATTCAATAAATCATTGAACATACAAGTCATTGTAGCAGGTAAGAGGTGTTAAATGTTAAAGTTTATGGGAAGCCATTGTTTTGAACTAACTTCCTGTACTGGGACCCCTGCAAACCATACCAAACCAGAAAGGAGCTACTTGAGCTAAGTGCCACCTCATCAAACTGAACTTTGAAATCAGTAAGTTTTCCTAAAAAAACAGGAGATTCCTGTCAACCTAAGCCAGGTTGGAAGTCCCCTCTGTTTTAACCCTATTAGGAAAGTAACTGTGAAGTGACCAGTCTGTTTTTTGTTCTGTTTCTGCTTTCTTCAGCTCTTTTGTGCTTATAAATCCAAGCTCCCCTGCTCAGCAAATCTGAACACTCATTCTATTTTATAGAATGAAGTGTCACTTGATTCTAGAATATTAAATAAAAGCTAACTAGATCAGTGAGCTAAATTTGTTGTAATTTTGCCTTTTTACATAAGTATGATATAGAATGAAAAAGCCTGGTGTGTGTTATCCATGGTCTTGGATATAAGTTCTGGATCTGCCACTAACAAGCTGTCTGACTGTGTAAAGTTTAATTCAGCTGCCTCCATGCAAAATGAAGATCACAGTGGTAGTGTTTACCTTATCAGGGTTTAGATAATACATGGAAAATGCTTAGAAGAGTGCATCGTACACAGTAGAGTCTCAATAAATGTTAGTTGTTATGAAAATGAAATGATGCCTGGAGCAATGAATGAAAGGCATGCCCTACTTTAAGTGAGAAGCTTGAGAAACTTGCTCTATGAGGGAGATGAGGCAGACACAGAAGCGATTATGTACTATACTATAATATATATATAATATAGTATATACTATACTATACTATTTTGCTATTATTTACTAGATTTCAGTGTTTCAAAATAAAATATTCCATAAAATATTTCAATAATTTGTAAAAGTGGAGAAGGTATTTTCATGATACTACATATTTACAACAATAAATACTGAGTTCTGGAAGTGAGACCTTCCAAATATTACTTGCATAAAATCATGCTTTGGACAAATGCACATATGAGTGTGGGGCTTAGTGAAGGCTGAAATTAAAAAGGAAAGAAAAATGGGAGATTATAATATAGAGTGGTGTGGAAAAGTCACTAAGCTCAAAGCCTTAAGCCCATAAATGAGCCAAGGAAATTAACTGCCATCTTTTTCTTGGTGTCTGTGTCCCAAGTGCCAAAACAACTAACTTATAAATATATTTGGAAGCCAAAACCTATTTGTATGTTGGAGAAGGCTGGTACTAAAATTATGATAGGTTTTAAGAGTAGTCCAACTAGTCCAGAAAACTTTCAAGTTTCTGACTAGAAGTTTGGAAGTGTTGCGAGTGCTTTTCTATTTGGAGAAGAATAAAAAGCATCAGGAACACAGTGTCTACAGCCACAAAAGAAGCTCTTTTGTGTAAACTGCTTTATTAAGAATATTTTAGCTCAATATCATATGAAGCATATGAGACAGATCACAGCCCCAGAATTTCCTCACATGAGAAGCATTCTCCATAATTTCTCTTAGCACATCAAACTTGTTCTTTGGTGCCTTCTGAAATATAAACAAATATTGCTGCACTCCAGACATGATAAATTCATTGCAGTTTCTCAACCATGCTATGCTGTTTCTGATTTCCCTTCTCTAGTACATGAATTCTCTCTGCCTAGAGAACATTTCCCTATTATATCTCCTTCCTTAATTTGTCCATTGTCCTTTGCACAGCCTTCAACACTCACTTCAAATGTCCTCTCCCCTAATTCTAAGAAGTGACTTGGGAAGCTGGTGCATATTTTGTTTTGATTTATTTTTATAGCCGGTATTTATTGAGTGCTTCTTGTAGATAAGGCCCTGTATGAGGAGCTGTAGGGAAAATAATAAAATTGCAAAGCTCCCTTCCCCCTTTTTCTTGCTTCCAGTATAAAATGGACTGTACATGAGACCAAATAACTACACGATTATTGCAGTATAATGCACAGTAGGAGTTGAAGGTGCAAACACTTTCTTCTAGGGGAAAGGAGTGGGGACTGAAGGGAAGCTTAATGGAGGAGATGCCATTGAGCTGGATCAAAAAGGCCAGGAAGGGTTTTAACAGGGCAAGTTATAAGAGAAGTCATGGCATAACAAGCACATGGAGGCTGCAAGGCACACACTAAGTGTTATTAGTACACTAAGCCCTTCAGCAGCTGAAACTTCCCCTGGTTTCCTAGGGAACACAAATAATCAAGAGACTGATCAGTTTTTCATATTTTTGAGACTTTATGGGAGCTGTCATCACCATGGCAGCAAGTGATGCTGCTGTGAGCATCAACTAAGGTTATAATGAATGACCACCCAATATTCTTTACAGTAGACTTCAGTCTAAAATTATGCAATGAAACTCATATTTCATAATAAGGTAATCAAAAGTGTCATCATGAAAGATAGGAGGAGAAAGTCTGCTCTTGTCACCTTGACCACAACCTGGAAATGTTTGCCCTTTGAGCTCTCATTAGTGACTTTATCATCCCCTGGTGGGAGTTTGGCATTTTCTGATATACAGTACCTTTCTGTGATCATTGAGAAATTCCCTTAGGTGGTTTCAGCAGCTCTTCTCACTCTCAGCGAAAAGCCTCTCTTAGATTTCTGTGTGCCCTCTCTGTTTCCAGTAATGCCAAGATCTCTTTAATCCCAAGCGTCCCAGTTTAGACCACATAATCATACCCTAATCGCTAATGAACAGTATACAGTTCCCTAAGACAAAAAGGAAGGCAGACCTTTGAGCTAGGTGAAATTACTTTCTAGGGAAACAATAGAGAAAGAATTAATCATAAATAGCTACAAATTTAGACACCTGCCCCTTAATCTGGGTACCTAGAATAGCTCACCATTACTGCATTTCTGTTTTACCCTTTTCAAGCTTTCCCCGCTCAGTTTGGTTGGAAGAGTGAGTAGAACAGATTAACTAGAGTATAGGTTATGTGTAGATTAATTGGAAAATCAGACAGAAAAATCAATTTGTGCAAAGTTACAGAGAGCCTTAAATATTTGTTTCAGAAGTCTCAATTTTATTTGATATGTTACAAATGGGGTGTTACCGAAAGTTTTTGACAGGGGAAATTATATTATCAAAGGGATGTATTATTAGATAGATTGGTCTGGAGGCTAGTTCATTAGTATGTTGGAGTTAGGAGGGTGGGGATGAGAAAAATATTTTAGGCATTTTTATCACCAGATGAGAAATAGCAGTCACCAGATGGCTGAAAGCAACAAGAAAGGAAAGGATCAAATGACATTCACAAAAATTATAACCCTATTGTCAGGTATATCCTCCTCCTTTCTTCTAGCCTACCAGAGTATTTTAGTCTATCAATATAATTTTTTTAGAACATGAACAATAGCTCTCACTTATTTTAGCACTTCCTATGTATAAGATGATTTACCTGTATTATGTTTTATAATCGCCTTAAACAACTCATTGAGGTAAGTCCCTATTATTCCAATATTACAAATGAGAAAACTGAGACTCAATTAAGTAACACACCAAATGTTGCATGATAAGTAAATTAGAGTCAGGATTTGAACTCAAATCTACCTAACATCAAAACCCACATGCTTTTCCTAATACAGAAAGTTGACGTTTTATCAACAGAGTATACTGCAGCTTTCCCTAAAGATATTAATTTGTGAAAGGGTTTGAAAATATTCTTTGCTTTAAGACTAGGCAGTAAACAAATTGACTAAGTCAAGGTAGATGAGCTCCATTTTCCAATAGTCAGGCACGTTTTCTAATTATGTTTTGTGTTTGCCAGATTTAAGACTACGCAGTATTTTGTACAAGTGAAATTCCAAAGGCTGTACCTTCTTTATGATAAGCTCAGGTTCTGAGGTAAATCTTTATGTAGTTGGCTAAAATCAAGTGATATGCTTAAATGATTTTATTCTTATTGATTCCTTTACAAATAAAGGTTCCTAATACAATGTGTCTGCATAAATTAACATGTTGGTACTAGAATATAGTCAATTTCATTGGGACAGTATCTCTTTAAGTGAATATCTGCAGGGTATAGCTAACACCAAAATCCATTTTACAGTATTTTCTAAAGGTTAAAAGGCAGCCTTTTGATTTATAAGCATTATTTGAGTCAGAAAGCTGATTTGATGGTCACATCTTTCCATCAGCAAATAATTACTTTTCCTATTAAGCTTCAAGTAAAAAAAAAAAAAATCAATACCGGGAACCCATTGGAAAATTCTGTTTAAATGTTTTCAGGAGACATGGTTAGAGAGGATTTAAATATGGTTCCTGTATTAATTAGAATACAAGGTGCCCTGAGTTCTTTATAGGAATATAATTCTAGTTCGTTCGTCTTTCTTTCTTTCTTTCTTTCTTTCTTTCTTTCTTTCTTTCTT
>VBSM01001681.1:12655548-12704026 GCA_008086735.1 Cheirogaleus medius | reverse complement strand
ATTGTGCTGCCATAAACATACGGGTACAGATGTCTTTGTAATAGAATGACTTATCCTTTCTCTTTGGTTTGAGGTGTTATAATAAATGGGAGTGCATTGTCAATTTTGAATGACAATGAATAAAATCTGCCCACATTCTCTCATCTTTTTTTATGCCTACCAGGGCCTATCTTCCCATAGCTGTGACCTTGGGTCCTGTGTTAACACAGGATAACACAGAGCCATATGACCAGAAGTACCTCTGCATATTTCCTTGGCCTGTGATGAACAATGTGCCCTAGGCATCAGGCAATTTCCTGTCTTTACCTGACTCCTGAATTTAATGAAATCCCAAATCTCCCACCAATTTCTATTCTACTCATTCCTTCTCACATTACTGTATGGAACAGATGGTTTCTTTTTCGGATGCTCTCTGGTCCAGGGGACGTGACTAAACATCTCAGTGCCACACTACACACTGAAAATCCTAACCTGTCTAAATTTTATAGACTACTTCAGGGAACTGTATATTCTTCACTTTCTCAGTCATTTCTTGCCTCACTGGGTGTCTGACTAATCCCAAGTAAAGATGCTCCCGGAACATAACAGTGCTGGTCTAACCCAATTAGTCAGAAAAACAAAATGAAGAAACAACAGCAACAACAAAGAAAAAAATATATACATAATATTAAGAACCTCATGTTTCTTTCCATTTGTTTATTTATTTAGCAAATTTTTATTGAGAGTCTGATGTGTTTCAAGAACTGTTTCAGGCACTTGCAATATATCCGTGATAAAAATTCCTTCCTCATGAGCATTCATTCTTACAGAGGGTAGAGAGGGACTTGAGAGCGGACAACAAATTCTCAGTGTTATGGTTTTAAAAAAAGAGGAATCAAGACAGGCAGAGCTGGAGTGTCATGGGAGTTGCAATTTTTTTAAACTTTATTTTTTAGAGACGGGGGTCTCGCTATGTTGCCCATGCTGGACTCAAATTCCTGAGCACAAGCAATCCTCCAGCCTCAGCCTCCCAAAGTGCTGGGATTACAGGTGTACACCACTGTGCCCCACTAAAGTTGTAATTTTAAACACATGGTCAAGGTAGGTCTCATCAAGAAGTGAGAACTGAACAAAGATTCCACGTGGGTGAAGAAGGAGACCTGGTGGATATTTGAGGCGAGAGTAGAGGGTAAAGCCAGTCCCCCGTGTCTGAAGCAGGAACATGCCTTGTGTGTTTGAAGAACAGGGTGCAGGTGAGGGCGGCTGTAGCAAGGTGAGCAAAGGCGAGAGAGTAGGAGGTGACATCCAAGAGATACAAAAGGCCAGAGCAAGTGGGGCCTGGTTGTTGTGGTCAGGGCTGCAATTCAGGCTTTATCCTAAGTGAAATGGGATCTACCGCAGGGTGCTGGGTAGAAGTGTAACAAGACCTGGCTCATGTTTTAAAATGATCACTCCAGTTGCTCACTGGAGAAGTGACCTGAAACAGGGACCCCATTTGAAGACTATTGTATTCTAGGTGAAAGAAGAAGGTGGGTCTCAGGAGGCGGCTGCCAGTCGAAGTGGTAAAAAGTCATTGGAATCTTGGTTAATTTTGAGAGTGGAGCAAGCAGGAATTACTGACAAATCAGATGGGAATTGTGAGAGAAAAATTAGAGTCAAGGATGACTTAAAACCTTTTTGAGTCTCACTTTTTCAGTGTAGTAACACCCTTCTTTATTTCATAATGTTATTGTGACAAGTATGCTCATGTAAACACCTGATAAAAATCAAATTTACAATATTTTTTTTGTAGAGGTACTGTCTTTTGATTTTGAAGTCACATTTTAACATTTTAAAGTGGACAGAGCATAGAAAAAGTTCAATTAACCGGAACTCTCACGGAAGCAATTGATTTTACATTTGGCTTTAAGTAGAAGAGGCAAATAGAATTTAAACTAAGACCAGAGATTCAGTTACCATAAAGTAGATTCCAGAAGAAGAGCTGGGATTGTTTTCATGCCTAAGAAATACCATGATAATAATCGACATTCATAGTGGTGAGTACAAGGAAGCTGAAGAAGATGATGATAATGAATAAGTTGGTTCTAGCACAGTTTTTCTTTCTTATCTATAAAGCATTTAACCTCCCCTGTACACAACTCACTCCTTTTAAAGAAAAAAATTGAAATGTAAGGCTGTGTAAGATTTTTTTTTTAAAACTGTATAGTGTCTTTTTTTGTATAGTTAACACACTACTGAATATGTCTTTAGCTAGCCCTCTGTCCTGGTGGTGTTTACAATAGCCACTAACCTTGCCTGGTACAGTATGGGGTTGTAAACTGGCATGGAAATTTAAAGCAGGTTCTTGTTGGTGCACAGCACAAATTAGTTATATATGGGGATGGTGGTTTTTTCATCTTCAGTTGTCTTTGATGCAGCTTATACGAAATAATTGTTCTGCTAACTGAATACCACTCTGTAATTACAAAGATAAAAAAGGTTGCATCTATTTTGTTGACATTCTGAATGCTTTTAAGTAAATATAGCTTTTTTATTAGGATTATTGTCCTTTTCATAAGTCTGCAATTTTTCTTCTTGAAGGGATTTGCATTTGCCCATTATGGATCACATGAATTATTACAGTGTTTAGCTTTTCATATAGTTAGCTGATAAAAAGCTTTAGTCTACACACCCTGCATACCATGATGGGGGTAATAAAGTTAAATTGAGACAGTTTTCATCTATAACTGAAACTCCAAAGTTGATAACAGATCTCACATAGCCCACTTACATTTACAAAGTGAAGAGTAACCAATCTACTCACAACATGGCATTATTAGAATCAAAACATTTTGAAAGACTGTCCCGGAAGGGCTAATAGAAAAGTATGTTCTAATCTTTACATGAGGACTATATTCTTTAACTCTCATTCCCATGTGATGGCAGTTATATTTTGCAGTTCCCACATTGAAAAAGACCTGAGAATATGTCCCCAAAAGAGTGAGTTTAAAATACAAGACTGCTATAATACATTTTTTGTTGATGTTCGTCCCAGCAAAGACTAGGAAAGTGCTGGCTATAAATGTCTTTTGCCATTCATCTAAATATGGCCTGCCCAGGAAACTTGAGATTCTCCATTAAGAGTCTCTTTAATTAATTGGGCCAGCCTTTAAATACCACACCTTTAAAATAGGTTATATTTTCCTGTATTGTGGTTTGCCCCTTTATGAATCAAACTTATATAAGGAAAGAAGAAACTTTAACTTTGCATCTCAATACAAATTATTCAATTTATTTGAATTTAATTTTTTCTTAACAAAACTCAAATTGATTTATTAAAGTTATGTTTACCTGTTTAGCAGTTTAGGGAACAATTTGGCAATTTTGTGGGTTTTTTTGAGATTATCCTTCTCTTAAAAGTGCCAGTATTTTAAAATAGCATTCTTGTAATTTTACATGTTTTTGTGATGGAGTGCTGTTTTGTTATATAATTTTGACTTGGATTCTTTCCATTTGCATTCGTTTATGTAATTTCATGAGGAATACTAAACATCTGAGTTCTGGATGATACTAATAAACTAATAATTACAGAGGGGTTTTTTGTTGTTGTTGTTTTTTAAAAAAATAAAAACAATACTTTTTTTGTACATCCAGTGGCTTAATCCAGATTTTTTCAAGGATTCACTTTTAACTGTGGATAATGATAGATGCTTGGGTGCCTATATAATCAGTTATTTTTTCTTGGCATTGACATTTATTTTTCTATATAAATTCACAGGTAACATAAACTACATAGATATGCTTGAAGAACGAGTGTTGATTTTATAAATTCTTCATATTTTTTTCAATGTAGGCAAAAAAGTCCTCAATGTGGCAAATGGTATGAGGTTTGATAATCTACACAGAGCAAGTCAACAGCTAACAGGGTAACTATTAAGCCTAGACTTCTTTTGGTGATACGTTGTTTCATAGTATATGTGGCATCTTAGACAAGCCACTGATGGACTCTATATCATTTATAGAAGGAACTATGAAGACCTCACCTGCCATAAAGCAGGAGCCTAGTTTATTCCCAGGGGACCCTCTGGTTCTATGTCTTGAGGATTTTCTTCCGAGTTGACTGCTATGATCAATACTTTATTTTCCTATGACACAGCACAATAAATTGATGATTCTGGCCATGATAAATAGAAATGTCCCATCTGCTGTTATGTACCATTTTTACTTTATATTCCATCATCAACAAAATGCTGTAACAGCAATGCCAACTGCAAGAACGACTCTTGAAAAATGTTTCCTCTTTCTATTTCTACTCAATAATGCATTTTAGATCTATATCCTTTATTTGCTTTTTCTTAGGCTCTCAAAGTTTAAGCATCAGCATTTTACCAACTCTGATTTGGGTTTCTAACCCACAGGTACTGCATCCCTGCTTGGTTTATGTTTTAAACATCAATGCCACTTAATATTCCTTCCTTTTTGTCTAACAAGTAACTTCATACATTCTCACTAAATCTATGTAAATTATTTGGGAACTTAATCACATACTGTTTTATTTAGAGAGCGGTCATCAGTCATTTTAAACTTTCTTGAATGAGTTATTTTTGTGGGTTTTTCTAATTTTGAGGAAATATAATATAGTATAATACATTTTATTAAGAATAGTTTTACAATAACTATTGGGTCCAAAGTCTTTTTTTTTTTTTTTTTTTTTTTTAGTGAGAATTGTGGGCTTGGTTTCAAAGCTCCCAATATCTTGGTGTGCTTATCATGTGGGTATAATTCTCAGTTATTCTTTGAAAAGTTATTTTTAAGGTAGCTTATTTCAATAATTTGTAGACACAAATTCAATATAAAAAGTAAAAAATAAATAAGGAAAATGGATATTTCTACTAATCACTCTAAGGCAGAAATGGCAATTGATGAGGCTGCGCAGTGTACTTGGAGAAGCACTGGACAGAGAGACCTAAGGGCTTTAGCCACACATTGGCACTGGCTTCATGACCACACCAAGCCACTTAACATCTGTGGGCTTCATTATCACCACAAGTCCATCTAGCTGGACTATTTTGTGAGTCTGTTCTTTCATTCACTGTTTATTTCAGCTCACCGTTCCATTTTACTGTGAGCTTCACTCAACATTTTCTTACTCTGAGCCCTTCTTTACATTATACTTCCCACTGGCTTTTTTTGTAATGACTGCTCTAGTTGTCTATTACACAATTGTTTTGACTAAATAATTAAATCATTAACCAACTTGAGTTGCTCTGTTTCTCTTTGTTTTCAAGGATACCAATTGAGGGATGCAATCCTACATTCCTGAGAACCTCTGGCATTCGTTGTAATATGAGCCTTTCCTATTGGTCCAGTACTGGTGCACACCGCTAGTGATTACCGTGTGTGGAGATGCCAGTCACCCTGAAGATGCCCTATTACCTCCTGTCCCCTGTGAGCTAGCCCTGCTCATAGAGCATCACTCATAATTCAATGAGCTACGTGGGGAACTATATCCTCTGAGGAGATCCTAAAACTTCCAGTTAAATACTCAGGACTGTCACTTGAACTAATTACCTATCTGGCTCTAAATGACTATTCTGTCGAATCCATCTGTCTCACTTCCTCCTCTGCCTCAGTCACCATAATAAGTAGTCTTCTCAGGTAACCCACACCATCCAGACCTCCGGACCTGATCCTCGCCCTGCTCCATTCATTGCCCAGTCCAGTATCTCTCAAGCATTTTGCATTATTACCTCATCAATGAGTGTTTTTAGACATTGCTTTTCCAAACCACCCTCTCCATCCCTTTATCCCCCATGAAATTTTAATAACTACAGATATACTCTATATCTGTTAATGTATTGCATATATGTACACAGCATGTGCCTTAGACATAAAAAAAAATAAGATTCACCTCCAAGAACCAATTTTGTCTCAAGAGCAATATCACTCCTACTGAGGATGTATCACCTATTCTGATTTGTATCTTTCACCTCTCCACCAGCTTCCCAGAGCTTTCCCCTATGTGAATATCTTGCTCTTCTAGATCCAATCTATTGCTATTGGGCAACTGGGTTGTTTCAAGTTTTGGTTATTAAAAGAAATGTTTCTATGTGCATTTGTATATATGCATCCTGGCACAGATGTATGTTTCTTTATTACTTATATATAGGGATGCGTGGAACTGCATGGTCTTAGAGTATTTGTATTTCTTTCTAGATAATGTCAAACTGTTTCCCAAAGTGCTTGAATCAATTTATACTTTCATCAGCAGTCTATGAGTTCCTTTTGTCCTACATACTTACCACCACTTGGGTTGTCTCTCTTTTTAAATATCATGTGAGCAATAGTATCTTATTGTTCTTAAATTTGCATTGCTTAATTACTAATTAGGTAAAGCATCTTTTAAATAAGTTTATTGGTTATTTGTAGTTCTACTCTATTTTGGTGAAATGCCTATTCAAGTGTTTTACTCATTTTTAAATTTAGTTGTCTAAATTTCCTATTGATTTTTAGAAAATCTTTATGTATTTTAAGTGCAAGTTCTTTGGCTATGTGTGTTATAAAGATTCTTACTCTGTGTTTATTGATTTTTTACTTCTTCTATGGTCCCTTTGTGTACTTATTTTGATGTAAGTAAATTTGTCTTTTCCTTTATAGTTAGTGCTCTTAAGTCTTGTTAATAAATCATTCCCTATCCAAAAGCCAGGAAAATATTTTCCTATAATGTCTTCTGAAAGTGTTTTTGTTTGGTTTTTTACATTTTTTTGGAAGAGTGATTCTTTTCTAAACAATCTACAGAGCCCTCCCTAGTGCATTACAAGAGTCCAAATCAGCAGAATTCTGTTTCTCAGCTCTCGATTGTGTTTTCTTGACCTATTGACTGTCCCTGTACAATATGCACTGGCTTAATTACTATAGCTTTGATAATAGGCCTTGATATTTTGAATAACAAGTTCTTCCATCTTGTTTGACTTGTTAAAAGATATGTTAGCTATTCTTGGCCATTTCTACTTTCATATAAATTTTAGAATGACCTTGTTTGGTTCCATAAAAAAACATGTTGGATTTGATAGGAAGTCTCTTGAATTTCTAAATCAAATTGGAGAGAATTGAAATCTTTACAGAAGTGAATCTTCCAAACCATAAATATGGTTTGTTCTGCTTTTATTGAATTTTTCTTTAATGTCTCTCAGTAAAGTTTTATCGTTTTCTTTGAAAAGGTCTTACATATCTTGTTAGATTTATTCTTAGGTACTTAATATTTTCTATGTTAATGTTAGTGTTATATTAAAACATTAAAAAATCCAGTTTCTAACTGTTTATATATAGGAATACAATAGATTTTTGGTTATAGATTTGTGTTAACCCACCTTGACAAATTCTATTCATTTCTTTGTAGATTTTTCTAGATAGTCCAAGGATGTAATTATGTAATATGCAAATAACATTTATGCTTCTTCCTTTATCATTTTAATATACATATATATTTTTCTTGCCTAAGTTTGCTGAGTAGGATCTCGAGAACAATGTTGAATGTCATTCCTAATCTCATAAGAACATATTTCAGAATTTCATAATTTTGTGTGATAATTGATGTATACTTTTTGCAGATACTTTTTTTATTATCCAAATAAGGAGTTGAACTGATTTCATGTTATATTGTTGCTATCATTATTTTTAGTCTACCACTGGATACTTGGTTTCCTGGCAACCTCAGCTATCTGAGATGTTCAAGAAAAGTTAGGGTATTGTATTAATAGTTTAGAATTTTTTTCGTTAGTAGGGTGTGAGCAACACTCTTGTTTTAAAATTAATTTTATTGAAGCATATTTTACATATCATATAATTTATCCCTTTCCAATGACAATTCAATGATTTTAAAATAAATGTACCAAGTTGTGCAATCATCACCATAAATCCATTTTGGAATACTGTCATCATTCTAATATGATACTGTCACTGGGATGACCCTGACAGAATAGTTGGAAAATTTTCACAGTTTTTCTTTAGTCTCTTTATCTATAGGCACAGCTGCTCAAGGACACCAGATGGCCTGGATGCCACAAATAGCCACGTGACTCCCCGCCAGATGCCAGAGGAAGTTCAGACCCATACAAAACTGGTGCAGATCAGAGCAAATGACCTCCAATTACCTTTAGCTTATTAACATATCATTATAATACTAAAACTCCCTCCTTTAGGAGAGGGTTACTACCATTGTGTGTACATGTGATGCATGAAGAAGCACATATGTGAACTGTGCCTGCACATCTGAAATTCCACCCTGTTCGTGCTTACACACCTCCCCTACCCTGTATCTAACTCTATAAAACTCCCATAACTCTCACTGCTCCAGAAGAAGGAGGTGCCTTTAGAACGTGAGCTCCCCTTCTCCATTCTTTGGCCACTGAATAAAACCTGAATCCTTTATCAATTGGACATTCTTTCCTTGCGGCTGATATAAAGTAGGGAAAGAACAGTTTTTGCAGTGACAATTCTTTATGCTCATTTACTATTAATTCCCATCCCCCACCCTCTAACTGCCCCATCCCAGTAACCACTAATCTATTTTCTGTTTTCAGTTGGGGAACACTGTTCCTGCCAGTTTTCTACATCCTTGGCAGATATGGAAACACTCAGTTAGTTTAGGGTGTTTATTTGTGTATTTACAGCTAAGTTGAAGTTTTTAATTACATTGTTGACATGTTTTTACTTTTTATGTCTGTGGTTTATTATATTGCTTTTGTATTTTAAATACTTAGGACTATTTCTATCTGTGTGCGTTATTATTTTCTCAGAGAAGTGTTTAATTTTCCATGTCTTTGTATTTTAGGTGTATGAACTGTAAACAGCATATGGTTCAATTTTTGTTATTTTTAATTTAGTAAGAGAATCTTTATCTTTTAATAGAGGAATCAATACATTTTAATTTATTGTGATTACATATTTTCAGCACCTTACTTGTGTTTTAGCAATGTCTTTGCTGCTTTTCCCACACTTTCCATCTTTTTATTGGATTGAGTTATTTATTTTATTTTTTAAAATAATTATAGATCCATGGGAAATTACAAAAATAATACAAATGAGACAGGGAACTGGAAGGCACTGCTTTGGACCTTGTTTTGGGCATTGCTTAATTGTGCAAACATTGTTTAACTGAGTCAGGAAGTCTCAAAACAAAGTTTCAGACTACCCTGATCAAAACAAGATGGAGGCAGGATGAGTTCCGTCCAGTTAGAACTAAGATGGTGGAGAAGGTGACTACCTCTTGACCTTACAGATTCATTATACACTTCATTACCATAAAAATTTCTAAGGAAACCTCCCACTCCCATCATGTACCTGACACCATGACACTTCCTGTTTGACCATATTTAGTCAAAGGTAGGGCATTACTCTAATTCTAGGAAAACACCACTCCTTTCTAAGAAATAACGTGAATATTCCTCCCCATGTCTACCCTATAATTAAGCTGTTGCTTAAATAGAGGGTCCAAAGGAACCATGAGGCCGGTTTTCCTCCACAAGGAGAACTAGCCTCTACTCTGTTTGTGGCTTAGATTTTCTATACTTTCTAAATAAAACTCACTTTCACTTTATTCTGTTGTCTCACTCCTGAATTCTTTCTTGAGTGACACCAAGGACTCACTGGGACTTCAAGTGATTCCTAGCATTGGGAGTCACTTTCCTGTGTCACAGAGAGGTCCCATGTACCCTTTATTCAGTTTTCCCCAATGTTCTATAATTATAGAACAAAATCAAAACCACATAATTGACATTGCTACAATGTTTGTGTGTACTTCCAGGTCATTTTATCACACGTACATTGGTAAGACCAGACCACCACCACAAGCAGGATACAGAACTACTCCATCACTACAAAGGTCTCCCTGGTGCTGCCCAGTTACAATCACACCTTCCCTGTCTCTCTCACCCTCTCTAACCCCAGGCAACACAAATCCTTTTTCCATCTCTAGCATTTTGTCATTTCAGTAATGTTTTGTAAGTGGAATCATATAGTATGTGACTTTTTGAGATTGGCTTTTTTTTTCACTTAGTGAGCTGCCTTGAGATTCATCCAGCTTGTTGCCTGTATCAATAGTTTGTTCCTTTTACTGCTGGGTAGTATTTCATGGAGTGGATACACCACAGTTTATCTTCCAAGCAGGGGGTGGATGTTCAGGTTCCTCACTAGGTGACCAATGATACCTGGCTGGGAGGGGAAGGGCACCATTTTACTGCTACTGACAGCAGAGGGGCGGAAGGTACTGGTGGTGGGCAGGCCCTTATTACAGCTGGAAGGTCTTTCCAGTCTCCTATGACACTACCCCTGTGGGGACAGGGAGGAGGAGGGTACCTCATTAATGCAAGATGAATGCTAAAGTTCAGGCTTTCCATGTGGCCCCCAGTGACACTGTGTGTGTATGTGTCTGTGTGTTTGTGTGTTTGTGTGCACTCATGCACTCTTCCTAGGACAGGATGAAAGTCCTGGCTCCCTGCCTATTCACTTCTACCACTCTGGGCATGGGAGGAGTAGCCTCATTATAGCTGGGCCCAGTGGCAATCTTAGCTCCCAACTGGGACTTTTCTGACAGTACATGTGGGGTTGCAATTTTTCTCCCCGTAGTGTTTAACTCTACTGGGTTGTTTGCAAGTTTTCTGTCTTGCTAGGCTGCCCTCTTCCTGGTTCCTTGACTAGGGAGAATAGGTAGAGCTTTTTTGTCTGCCCATTGGTTTCTATTGGCATTCTGGTTGTAGGTGTTTGATAGTTTGAGCTGTATTTAGTCCCTTTTCTCCTCTACTGATTTGGAAAGAGTTATATTCCTTCTTGTATTTTGATAATTACCCTCAAATACCCAACTAATTCTAAAATATATCCATATATGTATACCTTACCAGAGATCTTAGAATGCTCTACTTTGATAACCAGATTCAATTTCTTGCATGTTAGCATTGTCATGTATTTTAGTTCCATCTCATTTGTAAATTCTCCCAAATTTAAATTTTTATTACAAGCCCCTCTTAAACTCAATGCTTATTTTAACTTCCCAATATATTTACCAGTTTCTTTATTCAGCACTGTTTCTTGCTTCCTGTTCCTCACTTCCTGAATCAACTACATTCTTCCTGAAATACATGCTTAATAGCTTTTTATTGAGAGTAAATGGTGATAGTCTGTTTTTTGTTTTTTTCCTTTTACTCACCAAGAAGACTTTAATGTTCCCCTCAGCTTGACTAAAGCTTAGACAGGCTTCTAAGGCCCCTGGCTTCTGTTAAATAAAATTTGTAGGAGGCCATTGATTTGAATTAAGCACCTGCACTAGGCCCAGAGACCAAACCAATATGAAGTTCAATCACAGTAATGAACTTCAGTTAATTGCAAGGAAGCTCTGTAACCAATTAACCAGTTAAGCTGTAACACTTAAGTTGTCTCTCTACTTCATGTCCATTTTCTATAAATGCTGCCTAATCATGTTGTTGACCAGAGTTCTTAGAACCTGTTCTGGTTTTGAGGGCTGCACAGTTTGCAAATCATCTTCCTCCAACCCCCAAATCTCAGTTAAATTTTAACTGTCTAAGGTTTTTCCTTTTAATGGATTGGCGTATCCAGCAGGATCTGAAGCAGAGCTCCAGTGACCATGCAGGGGTATCGAGGGACCAGGCGAAAAGGCCCATTGTGCCCATTGATTTCTCGGGGCAACTGGGAGTCATGGTGAGTTCTCTCTCAGATTCCAAGCTCCACTAATTTGTATTCTGAGCTCTCTGTGTTTATTTGAGCAAATTAACCTGGACTGGGTTCAGAAGTACCAACAGGAACAGGACAGGGTCCTCTAGGGAGATCTTAGTTGTCTGACTGGTTCAGACAGAAACTAGACTGGGTCCATAGTTGGATTAGTGTTAAGAAGCCACAGGTAAATTTTTGTTTGTTTGTTTTTACATAGTGGGTTTTACAATGGGTTTGTTTCAATCCAAGGAGTTTAGAATTCATTTATCTGAAACACAGGCCTATTTCATGTATGATACATATGGACCCAGAACTTGTGCATTTTTTGGAAGAATGGGTTAACCTTACTAGAGATAACTTAGAATTAAAGTGACCACCATGAGGAAGTTTTGAGTTAGATAAGATTGTTTATTTGTAGGGCACATTAGGAAAGGATCAAACCCCACGAAAACATGGAATGCATTTTTAATTGGTATGCAGAGGCATCTAAAAGATTAATTGAATCAAAAATTGCCTCTCTAATGATACTTTACAGAAGGCAAATGAAAAGCTTAAGCAACAAATAGAGGATATGATGAAAAAGGATTGTGCTCTGACTCAGTTACCCTGACTGCTCCTCCTCCCCCTCCATCTTACCCCAAGACCCTGAGTCCACTAACCTTTTTGACAAATTACCTTTTCATCTTGAGGATAATAGAAAAGGGAAAGTTAGACAAATGGCTTACAAAGTGAGATCACCTGAACGACCAGGCTTGCCTGCCAAAACCACTTTACTCCATGGTCTAAAGCTGAGCTCACAGCTATCATTAGAGACTTTCCTAATCCAGGAGAAAATCCTCAAAAATTTACCAAGGAATTAGAATTCACACAGAAGTTTACCATGCAGGACTCCCTGATATTTACCAATTTATTTACATGATATTGGGACCTGGTGGAGCTTGTAAATGGATGGCAACAGAATGGAAAGAAATTGAGGAGAATATTAACAGTTCCTCTATAAATGCCTCAAGAGAAAGGCCAAAAAGAGCTAAAAGAAGTTCTGAGAACCTTTTGAATTCGACCTTAAGGTTTTTCTACAGAAGATTGATTGGTCCATCATACAGTCTTGCCAGTAGAGGAAAGATGAACCAGTTTCAGATTCCAGAGCTCATTTAGAAACACTTTCTGTCTTTCTGTAAAATATTCTGGGCTTGAAATAAAACAAGTATTTCCTGTAGGGACTGAAACAGCATTAACTGCTTTATTTGTAAATAAACTTGTCCTGAACCTAGCAGTCTAATTAAGAAACATAAACTGGAATGGAAAGTTACAAAAATGGCTGAATTGGTAGCTTTAACTGAACATTTTAAGAGAACTCTATTAATTTTTTTGAGACAGTCTTGCTCTGTTGCCCAGGCTGGAGTGCAGTGGTTAGCTCACTGCAACCTCAAACTCAGGCTGAGCTCAGGCTATCCTCCTGCTTCAGTCTCCTGAGTAGCTGGGACTACAAGTGCACACCACCGCACCTGGCTATTTTTGTGTGTGTGTAGAGACAGGGGTCTTACTATGTTGCCCAGGCTGGTTTCAAACTCCTGGGCTCAAGCAATCTCCCCTTCCTCAGTATCTCAAAGTGAGGGGATTACAGGTGTGAGCCACCACACCTGGCCAAAAAATTGCCAGCTGGAAGAGAAGGAAAGCTGCTGTCCATGGAGAAGAAAGTTGTGGCTGTCACCAAGAACAAACTGAGGGAAGTTATAAGGAGATGGCAGTGGAAAATTCCAAGGCAGCAGCCTGGGATGCCAAGGTGAAAAAGCAGCCCATGGCTCAGCAGCAGGAGATTGAGACCATGCAGGCCAACAACTGTGAGCATGTGAGAATGGTGCAGCAGCTGCAGGGCAAGTCTGGACTCTTAAGGAGTAGCTGGAGAATCCATCCTGGGGGACACCTTGAACCAGGCCTAGAGCCAGGTGGAGAGCAAGCAGAATGCAGAGTTGGCCAGGCTCCAGTGGGAACTCAGTGAGGTCAGCAAAGGAGCTGGTGGAAAAATGGAAGGCTGCACAGTAGGAGGAGCAGGTGTGGAAGGCCAAAGTGGGCACCACCTAGAAACTCCAGAAGTCATGGTCTTAGTGAAACATCTCACAGAGACGGTAGAGAAGCTAAAAGGAGAACTGGAATTCAGATCAGGTGAGGGAGCATATCTAGCATTTGAAGGCAAACCTGGAGAAGCACATGGAAGCTGTAGCACTGAGAGCTGGAACTACATCAAGGAGGTGGCAGGGTTGAGGCAGTTTTTGTTAGAATTTCAGTCTCAGCTTGATGTAGTCAAGAGTGAAGCCCATACCTGTAAAACTGAGCCTGAGTATCAAGGAAATGTTAAATCACCTAGTAATGAAATGGTTAGGATGTGTAATTTAATGAAATCTATAAGATTGGTCCATGTAAAGTCTCGTATGCTGATCTATTTGACAGACAGTGCAGTGCACCTGATTTGGAGAGACAAAATGTGTATCTGAAAAATGTAAATTGAATGTTTAGTGTGGACTCATGGAGGGGCTGGATGGCCACCTGGTCTTCCCTGAGTCCTCGAAGCTTCCATTGTTAAGAGCCCTGCACTCCACAACTCATGGAATAGGCAAGATGATACGAATATGAAAAAATATTAGTGAAGTGACCATTCTAAAATTGTTAAAATGATTTATGACTAGTGTTTGGTTTGTCAAACCCATAATCCTGGGACAACAAAACTCTGAATAGAATGTTTCTGCTACCCAATGAACCATTTGAACATTTACAGTGAGGTTTCATTCAATGACCACCTTCAACAGGACATGAATGCTATACATGAATATTAGATTATCATCTAATAACATGAATCTTATCTGCAGTTTCACTTTGGGGGATTTCAGTACCCATGGTTAACTGCAGTCCAGTAATAGGTTGGTATGGTACAATAAGATATTTTGACAGAGGGACCACATTCACATAACTTTAATTATACTATATTGTTATAATTTTTCTATTAAGCTCTTACTGTGCCTAATTTATAAATTAAACTTTATCATAGATATGTATGTATAGAAAAAAACATACTGTATATAGGGTTTGGTATTATCCATGGTTTCAGACATCCTCTGGGGGTGTTGTAACATATTCTCCACAGATGGGGGGACTACCCTGCTCTTATACTGCTCTTTTTGGTTTCCCACATAGGAGAGCTGATGCTATAATGGTAGCCAAGAAGTTATTAGAAAATGTGTTTATTAAGTAATAGAAATTTATGAAATGTGAGTCATTTCTAAGTAAAATACTAAAACATTAATTGCTGAGTATAAGGTTAAAGTATATGTGTTTTGGCATCTTGTTTTTATACAGTATAGAGAAACTAGATATATTTGGGTCTGTTAATAAACATGACACAGTGCATTATGAAGAAGCATGTTTCTGAAAGTTACAAAATGATGTTCATCTACCAATTGTTGATATAAAATGGTTCAGAATTTCTTGTTTTCTACGTTGTCACCACAAGTTGGGGTTGCAGAGAGTTGGAAATTCTAATCAATATATATAAATTGAGACTAGAGGTGATAAGGAAAATTACTTCTTATGGGAGAAGAGGGATATGATTTTGGTAAATGAAACTTATATGAAGGATGTATTTTTTTGTTGAGGGGGAAGGAGTGTGGTCTTTGTCCTAGAGTGGAGCAACTGGTTATTCAGAGTGAGAGGGAGGAAATGTGTAGAGCAAATAATTGAAGGAATAAGAAGGTTGTAGAGATGAGAGCCTGACCAAAAGCAGGGAATTGTTAAATAAAATTTGTCAGAGGCCATTGATGTGGACCAAGCTTCTGCCCTAGGCCCTGCAAACCAAACCAAAGCAATGTGAGATTCAACCACAGAAGCTGTGCTTCAGTTAATTGCAGGAGGCACTGTAATCACTTAAGCTGCCTCTATACTTTGCTTCTGTTTTTTGTAAGTGCTGTCTGATCACATTGTTCACCAGAGTTCTTAGAACCTATTCTGGTTATGAGGGCTGCCTGATTCAGAAATTGGTTTCCCCGACACCTTCCCTCAAACTCAGATAAATTTAAACTTGTCTAAGGTTTTTCCTTTTAGGACCTCCCTTTTCTTAGAGCATTTACTTTAGAAAAGTTGGAACTGTAAATTTTTTCTCTGCCCCTTTGAGGTGTAAATCTTCTCTTAGTCTCTTGCTAGTTTTAAAACCCAGGAATGTCTTGCTAAAGGACTTGGAAGCCATCCCTGTGAAATGTACTCAGCAAGATAGTGCTTCATCTCCCAGTTTCTGTGGGAGAGGAGCAACGTAACTTCTATAAGGGACAGTTAGCAAACACGATGGCCTAATAAAGTTGACCAACTTCCCCACTGATGTCCTTCAGTTTTTTTCACTATCTCATCCCAGTGCATAAAAAATCTTCCTGCCTTTTGTTCCAGCAGAATTTAGTCTTCCTCTCCAATTGCAGTAGTCTTGTGTGAATTCTTTGCTTGTTTAACTCCATCTAGTGCAGTTTCTTTTTCAAAAATATCTTTAATTGACACATAATTGTACATATTTATGAGGTACAGAGTGATATTTTGATATATGTGTACAATGGATAATGATCAAATCAGGATAATTAGCATAGCCATCATCTCAAACGTTTATCGTTTCTTTTGTTGGGAACATTCAAAATTTTCTTGACTAGCTATTTTGAAAATACACAATAAATCTTTAAATATAGTCACCCTACACTAGAACTTACTTCTCCTATCTAGCTGTAATTTGATAACTCTCCATGTGTTTATCTCACCTCTCCTGTATGAGAGATTAATTTAGAAGAAAACTCAATTATTTTTCCCTCTGCACACTAAAGATATTATAGAAAACAATACATGCTAATGAATTTTAATTTGTTTTTAAAGCAAATGCCCTCAAGGACACATATCTTTAAAAAATTTTTTTATTGTGGTAATATGTTACCACAATTTTTTTATTGTGGTTAAGATATTACCACAATAAAAGCTTACCATTTTAGCCATTTTTAAGTGCACAGTTATATGTCATTAAGTATATTCACATTATTGTATAACCATCACAACCATACATCTCCAGAACTTTTTCCATTGATCCAAATTGAAACTCTGTACTCATTAAACAGAAACTCACATTCTCCCATCTCCAAGCCCCTGGCAACCACAATTGTACTTTCCATCTTTATGAATTTGCCTACTTTAGGTACTGCATAGAAGTGGAATCAAAATATTTGTCCTTTTGTCACTGGGTTGTTTCACTTAGCATAATGTCTTCAAGGTTCATCCATATTGTAACATGTCTCAGAATTTTCTTTTTTAAGAGAGACTAATATTCCATTTTATTTACATGCCACATTGTGTTTACCCATTCATCCATTGAATTGGGACACTAGAGTTGCTTTCACCTTTGGCTATTGTGAATAATGCTGCTATGAACATGGTGTACAAATATCTCTAAGATTTTGCCTTCAATTCTTTTGGGTATATACACATAAGTGGAATTGTTGACCCATAAGGTAATTCTATGTTTAGTTTTTTGAGGAACCAATATACTTTAGTTTTTCACATAAGTTGCACAATTTTACATTCCTACCAGTAATGTACAAGAGTTCAATTTCTCAAAATCCTTGCCAATTCCTGTTCTTTTTTTTTTTCAATAGCCACTCCAATGGGTGTAAAGTAGTATCTCATTGTGCATTTGATTTTCATTTTCCTAATAATTAGTGATGTTGAGCATCTTTTCCTTTGCTTGTTTAACTCCATCTGGTGCAGTTTCTTTTTCTTTTTAAAAAATTATGTTTAATTGGCACATAATTGTACATATTGTATATGCTTATTGGTCATTTGTATATTTTCTTTGGAGAAATGCCTATTCAATTCTTTGTCCATTTTTTAATTTGAGCTGTTTTTTGTTACTGTTATTGAGTTGTACGAGTTCTTCATATATTCTGGATATAAATCGTACAGCAGATATGATTTGCAAATATTTTCTCATGGTTAATTTTTTTCTCATGATTAATAGAAAACTTTTGGACAGAGTTATATTAAAAAAAAGAATAATGGCCAACAAACATATGAAAAATTCTCAACATCTCTAATCATCAGGGAAATGCAAATCAAAACTGCAATGAGATATCACTTATCTCCGGTAAGAATGGCCTTTATCAAAAAGTCCCCAAACAATAAATGTTGGCGTGGATGCGGAGGGATAGGAACATTCCTACACTGCTGGTGGGAGTGCAAACTAGTTCAGCCTCTGTGGAAAGCAATATGGAGATACCTTAAAGCGATACAAGTAGATCTACCATTTGATGCATCAATCCCATTAATGGGCATCTGCCCAAAAGAACAAAAGTCACTCTATGAAAAAGACACCTGCACTCGAATGTTTATAGCAGCACAGTTCACAATTGCAAAGTTGTGGAAACAACCCAGGTGCCCATCAATACATGAGTGGATCAACAACATGTGATATATGTAGACCATGGAGTACTATTCAGCTTTAAGAAACAATGGTGCTATAGCACCTCTTGTATATTCCTGGATACAGCTGGAACCCATTCTACTAAGTGAAGTATCTCAAGAATGGAAAAACAAGCACCACATGTACTCACCAGCAAATTGGTATTAACGGATCAACACCTAAGTGGACATATAGGAATAACATTTGTCGGGTGTCAGGCAGGTGGGGGGGGGAGGGGATGGGTATATACAAACATAATGAGCGAGATGTGCAACGTTTGGGGGATGGTCATGCTTGAGGCTCTGCCTCGAGGAGGGAGAGGGGGTATGGGCAATATAGGTAACGGTAATATTTGTACCCCCATAATATGCTGAAATAAATAAATAAATAAATAAATTTAGAGTGATACTATTTCAACCCATCAGTTATTTTGAAGCATGCAGTACATACATGCTAAGTCTTAAGATAAGAATGATTGGTTAATTCATTTAACATTTCCTAAACATGTATCTTATGTTCTAATGTTAAATGTCTGGTGATACAGAGATGGTGACAGAGTTCCTACCTTCAAAGATCTCATAGTGAAGAGGCATCTAATGATAATGTTGGAAGGGAAATTAAGTAGTATATATGTGTATAACGTTGGCACTTCCCTACTTTTCAAGTCTGGTCTCATTTCACACTATGCTTCCAGCCATGCTTTTCTTGTCTTTGACTTTTGCATATGTCCTACACCTGGAAAATGCCTCATTCCTCTCGATCTACTCTCTATCCCCAACAGCTAATTCCTAATCATTTCTCAAGTTTTACTTTAAAAGTCATCTATCTCTTCAGTGATGACTCCTCTGCTGACTTCCTAATTCTTCTAGTTGCCATGGCACTAGCAGATCTATAGCCCTCTTTTGGACACCCTTAACACTTGTTATTACTTCTTTAATGATTATTTCCCCTACTTTATTCTAGATTCTCTAAAGTCAGGAAGTTGGTTTACCATTGTCTTTGCCCATCCATACCCTACTATTCCTTTTCAGTGAATATGCAATGGCTTTGTGATGTATCAACTTGGCCAGGTTGAACTATCTCTCCCGGAATTTCTGCTTAAGGAGGGCTACAAGGGAGAGTCTCTCTCCAGGGCTGGAGGATGGAAGGGAGGCTGCAGCCATTTTGCAGCAAACACATGTTGTTGCTGATTTACTAACTTGCTTTGTTAGTGTGAAGCAGCAGCTGGGCCAGTTGCATGTGTTTCCTCACTGTGAAAGAGGGTACTAGCTTTCACAGTATTCACTTGTCACCAAGGTCAGAGGCAACAAGAATGGAGAGGTTTCACTCTGTCCCTGTAGAATTCCAAACTGCTCTTAATCTTCCTTTCCTGACTACCTGCCATGTGGACTTCAGGCTCCAGCCTCAGATATAGCAACAGCATATATGTCGCCTATTGGCTCTATTTCTCTGGTTGAATGCTTACTGAGCCAGAGAAGATTGTTTTTTTCTTTTTTCCTTTGTAGCTCATATAAATAGGATACTTGTTAACTTATATACCAGCTGCTTCTTCCACTAGAAGCATAAGACAGTAATTAAAAGCAACAATCAGGGAAAAAGTATCTTATGTTTCAATCTTGGCTCTGACACCTACTAGCCTTGATTCAGTTCCCTCATCTGTAAAATGGGAATATTTATGATATCTACTTGATAAACTTGTTATGAGGATTAAATAAGGTATTTATAGGTCAATGCCCGGCATATATAAGCAACATATTTGAATTTGATGGGTAAAAATGTAATAGAAATAATGGACTACAAAACTCTTTGGGAGAGTAGGAATCTTTTCTTTCTTGTTTGGCACTTAGATCCCAGCACCTTAAAGAATGCCTAGCACATACTAGGTGCTCAAAACTTCACTTGCATTGGATACTTTCCTGTTTAATCTCAATCTCAGGGGCTAACACTTGTTAATGTACTTGTTTTTTAATATTTTATCCATCTAATATATCAGAGATATATACCCCTCTTGGTAATAGTAGGCCACTAACGCAGTGATTCACGCTCTGAGGTGAGGGAGTGATTCAGAATCTTAGGGTCCTGGAGGGGAGGAAGGCAAACTGAAAAATCTCCACAGGCGATGCTATGTATCCACTTCTATGACTGTGTCTTTTTTAAGGATTGTTTCTTTGTACGACGATGGTCAATTGTATTAAACTTTCTACAAAGTGTTAGTAAGTGTTAGAAATGCCAATGGAGGAAGACACAAGGCCAGGATAGGTGAAGAGAAGTTTATTTTAACATCTGCATACAGATGGGCTGAGGCCAAGATGGCATCAGCTCCAAAATGGTGTGCATCAAGGGCTTTTATATTTGGGCTTGGATGGGCTCTCAAATGGGTGGGGCCAGTTTAGAGGTAAAGTTCCCGTGGAACCTCCCACCAGCCTCTAGGTTCAGCTTAACAGTAAGTGTTGTAAAATGATAGCCTGCTTAATAAATACAAGGGCATTTTCTTCTTGAATATTCACTGGAATGCCTATCAAAGTAAAGTTCATAAGATAAAAACACAGATGCTTATTTTGTTTATTTTTGTAAATAGAAAGTGATTTATTAATTTAATAATTCACTTTTAAAATCCCTCCTTGCATCTTTTCTTCTGAAATTTTTTAGCTTTTCAAAGTTTGTCTTGAATTTGTTTCCTAACTATGAAACACAGAAATATATGGATGTCTAAATTTGTCAAAATCAACATGACTCAGTCAACTCTGTCTTTCTGGTAGCCTACATTCATCCAAAGACTTTTGTTACTAATTATGCATCCCAAATTTTCTATTCTAGTAATTGAGTTTAAAAATGACAATCTTTAACTTAACAGTATACACCATCAAGAATCTAATTTCAACTTCATTTCTCTGTTGTAGGCCAAAATGACATCTAAATAAGTAGCTTGTCCACAGAAAGCCATGCAAAATATTTTCTCATTAACCTTTTAAAAATTACTAACAATTTTATGCCCATGTAATACATAAGTCAGGTTTTTTATTTGTAGCCTAGTACCATCTTTTAAATTTTTTTTGTATGGAGTAAAAATGAAACTGATCTCTGGAAATTTCTATTCCTGTTCTTAGCAACTTCTAATCGGTAGAGAACTTATTAGGTATCCAAAGTCACTAAGTCATTTCTCTGTTCTTGGATTGTGAAATAATTCTAACCAAAGTCAAGTCTAATAAGAAATTTCATAATTTCTAGTGTTTAAACTACTTGGATTCAATTCTTAATAAGCTACACGAAGTAAATCTGCTTCATGGATTTACTAGCAAGTTGTATCCTTGGACCTTCACAATTTAGTGGTCATCTTCCTGCCCCAGCTGATGTGTGCTCAGGGAAAGAAATCTCATCTGGATATTTGCCTAAAGCAAAGACAAATAGGAAAATAAACCTGTTTAAATAAAGCAAATATAAATTATTTTTGGATAATCTATTGGTTTGGATTATCTGTGGCCTTTCTTCCCTCTATTAGCCTAGCTAATTAAGTGTACTTGCTTTAGGGCCTTATTGGATCTTATATTTATCTTATGTACTTGTGCAGTTTCTCAGTTCTATTCATTAAAAACTAAAGGAGAGACATTTATCTTGGTTTTATCTTCAAATGGAAGGTTCCTTGTTTCTTATTTACTGGATAATTTAGGGGAAGAGGATAGGATAAAGGAACCGAAAGAGTATGATTCTTATGACTTTAAAATATACATATTACTAATTCTTTCTTCTTATAGGACAAATTCTAAATAGTTTTCAATGTATTTCCAAGGGACAAAATAGGATTAGCCACTGATGTCTTCTCAAAGCTGCCATGAATCTCAGTCTTCTATTGAACCTACAAATGTTAGCTTCTCCCTTATGGTCAAAGTCGCCTTTTGCATCCCAGCATGTTAAGTTAGATTCCCAAGAAGCAGATCCTAAGATGAGGTGTTGTGTGCAAGTGATTCATTACAGAAGTGTCCCAAGGAAACTAGGAAAGGATGGGGGCCTGGGACAGAAGAGGAAGAAGCTAAGAAGGGTGAGGTCTCAGAGAAAATTTGACAGAGGGTAGCTTCACTTTGATCCTTTGGTGGAATGCTGGTATAGGATACACCTCAGAGTTGCCACAAACAAAGGCAAGGGAGCTTGGCATTCATACTGCCATACATGTTAGTTGTTGGCCAAAGGCTGATCTAGGCAAACAGAAACTCTCAAGTACTTCCAGCTCTTTGTGTCTGCAGGCAAAGTGACTCCAGTGGCCTGAGGATAGTCCTCCTCCTGCAAAGGCCCTTCCTGTTGAAAACATTCCAAATCTGGGGGCAAGGGTATCTGGAAATGGTATAAGAAAGGTCCTAGGAGATCCACGTGGAGCATTGATCTTGTTTACTCCAGGATAGCACAACTTGGACTTGAGGTGGGATCCCTGACACATTCTCCCACCAGTCCTTATTATCTTGGAGAAATCCCTTCATGAAGGGTTAGAAAAGGGACAGAAAAATTTCCCTGGAGCACTCATACTTTCCTGGGCTTGGCTCCCTGTGGTTCCATCTGCTGGACAAGGTGGGCCTATGTGGGATTCCCCTTTCTCTATTCCGGGTGTGAGGTCAGTGAGTCCTGACTCCAACCATAGTCGTGAACCTCTGCTGGATAGAATAAGCTCCCCTCCTTTCTCCATCAAGATACTCAACTCTATAGCAGTTCTTGTAAGAATAGACACATGTTCCTACATAGGAAGCCACCAGACTCAGCCACGTTCCCATTCACATCCCTCAGGAATAGGGGTTGGTATGGCTTTTGGCTTAAAGGAACTACATACTGATTACTATTGAACCTGATTGATATGATTGGTTTTCTACCTTAGATCAGAAACCTATCCTCAGATTCTATAGCCTGAGCTCTCAGGTACCTGGAGGCTTTCTGTATCCTCCCCCAGGTGTGAACAGAGAGCAGGGCTGGTATCAGCTGGTATGAACTGGTTCAGGATTGTGAGTAGCTCCTTTATAAGTGTTTGGCATCTGTATGATGCTCAGTGCCCATGCTGGACCAATTGTTAAATATTTTGATTATCACCTCTGATCCAGAGTGACTCTTGATTCCTTTTGCGATTAAGTTCTTTTTCTGAATAGCAAGAAAAAAAAAATCATCACTGTGTGTCAGAATATCGTGGCCCCACTGAAAATAAAATAACACAATGATGGGATTTTCTACTTTATGCTCTGGTAGGAATTTGCTCAGGATGTAGCGCCTTTGCAGGACAAAGTCAATGTGATGAAACAGCCCTGGGGTGCTGGGAATTGGCTATTCTTGCCAGGGTTGTAGGGTGCACTTCAATAACCAGAGGCTTTTCCCTATCACAATCACTCCCATTTTGGATTTATTGTAAGAAAAAATTTAACTGTTGTGTTTGACTCATCATACGTTTTGCGTTGTAACAGCTAGCCTTGTCCTCATAAATAGGCAATGATTTTATTCCCTTTTGATGAATCTAAAGAACATGGACTCATGTCACCATCTGCTTAAGTTTTCCAAAGTATGCTATCCAAGTTGTAGAACATTGTCTATCCAGAAGGCACAGATAACAGGCAATAAGGTTTTGACTGGCTTCCTATTCTTTTTTCTCTCAGCTACTAGAAACTTATTCAGCATCCCAGTGGTATATTGCAGTCAAAATTCAAAAGTTTCTTTGCAGGAGTTGGTACAGTATACTATAGTGTTTAGAATTCCATGTTTCCACAAGAAGCTTAATGTTCTTTCTCTACCCCCTGCCCCAGTACAGTGATTCTCTTCTCATATTATAACCCCAGGCTTGGGTCTTCAAAAGTCATCTGATACTTTAGTAATTAGGCCACGTTAGATTATGTCTTCTTTTTTAGACAGAAGGTCAATATCTCTAGACTTGAGCATCTCATGTTGAGGGTTAGTTGAATATAGAGCCCTTTCTTGAGAATAATACATATAGAATTAATGTTCTATGGAAGTGGGAAAGCTCTGGTTTAAAATATTACAGTTCATTGGTATATTTGTCAAAAGAAATGATATCTGACAGTCTATGTTTATATGGATGGGTGGGGAGACCACAAGATTTCTACCAGGGTCATTGGGAAAGTGCCAAAAAGTAGTTTTAATGTTTAGTCCACAGAGTAGATGGCTGCTGAACCAGAATTTTAAATTCTCCTAGATGAATGTTATACTTGGCAAACCATGAAGAAGACTTTATGGCTCTAAGAACTGTCATATCCTTAATACTTTGTGTACCTAATCTATTCTTTCTTGGATAAGTTGCTGTCACTCATGCCACAAGGATTGAAAATAAATACAGCTAGTGGCCAGTACTGATTAGAAAAAGGATTAGAGACTAAACCAAAGATGGATCATGTGGTCAGATCAAGTACTTCTGAACTGACTTAATTCAAACTGTATCCAGTAATGGTCTTGCATGTTGCCATCTACAGGCAAATTGACACAGTTGAAGTCTTCCATTGGGATGTATAAAGGCAAGGTTAAAAAAGAGCAGGTAGGTCACTACACCTTAGGGTATATTTCAGTAGAATCTGATCTATTGTTTCAGTGTTACATGAAGCCTCTCAACCTCCCAGTCTAAAACCCAGAGTAACTATTTGAATGAAAAGACAATATAATGTTCTTGAATATCTTTATGACAAACTCTGTTTCTGAGAGTCATATGATCTTTCTCCTACTATTTGCTTTAAGGAGCTGGACTAAAACAAATTCTGCAAATACAGCCTGTGTTTCCTCATGACCTACCAGTCAGAGAACAAAACTGAACCACAGTAATGGAGGAGAATGGTATTCTAACAAGATTTAGGTACTTCTACCTGTTGTTTCTTTGTCCCACACTGAGAACTGTTTTCCGAAAGTTGTGTGCTTATGACCAGTTGATTACAATGAGTCATCCATTTTTCAGTCTGCTTGGGTCCCCTGGGAAAATAATTTTTAGAAAGTGCTCAGATGCCTGCAAACCATTCAACAGTGATATGAAACTACTGCCGAAACTCTACAGCACCATCATCTGGTGATGCTCAACCATCAATGCCACATCCTCTTTCTTTGCTGGTCCAGGAGGAGTCTCTTTGACCTGCCTTTAAACCTGCTCTAGCTGTTTCATTCTGCAGAGAAATCTTCGAGGAGTGAGAGACTGCCTCATTTTCCAGTAGTGCTGAACTCTGCCGTGCAGACCACAAATCTATGCATTTGTTTCCAGTGTCTCAAATAGAATTTCTGAAAGAGCATTTTCAGCATTTCCGCAAAACTCCTCTAGTAGGACTCAAGCGTTAAAGTAGAAGCTGGGCTAGGAGATTTTCCAAGTGACTGACATTCTGTCCTTTGTCTTATTCATAAATTTCCATGCACTATAACACTCAGGGATGTCTTTTGTGTCATAACTGTGATTCTTTTCAAATGGTCACCTACCGAGCAGTCCTTAATGCCACTCACAGATGCCAAACGAGACAGGATATTTTGTAAGTTTATTTCCAAGGTGGGACTTCTGTTGGTTGGAATTGTTAGTTCCTATGAACAGAATCCATTCTAGCTAGCTTGACCAGATTTATTAAAAGTTATCAGGTAGCCGGTAGTCTATTTCTCCAGCTGTCCAATATTGTGAGGTAAGCTTCTGGGAACAGCTTCCAGAACAACACCACTGAGACAAGGGGGCTGCTACCTCTGTCCTACCTAGAAACACACTGCTGTGAACTGGAAACCATCCCACTAGGACTGTCAGTGCTGGAATACTTGCTTCTTTCTTCTGATTTCAAAATCATGTTCTATATTATCAACGCGTGTGTCGTCTTCAGCTTGTTCCTTCTCATAGCTCACTTCTGAATCTCGGTCTCTTCTGACATAGGCCACGTGTTTGTACCATAACTGCAAGGAGTCTTGGGAGATATAATATTTAGGTATCAAAATAAAGAAGGCAGGATTTGCAAAGTGGGTACTATAACAGTTGGAGAGGAAGTTCAAATGATATTGGGTGACCACAAATAAAAGATGTCCATTACAGATCACAAGTAATTTTATATTATTTTGGGGAGTTTAAGTAATAATTGTATTAATACAAGTAAAAGTAATAGCAGTTAGCATTTACTAAGCACTTGTGATATGCTAGGCAGTGTGGTAAGTGCTTTATATGCATGATTTGATTTTATACTCACAGTAACACTGAAAGTTGATGTTTTAAAACTTAAAGAGTAGAGAACCAAAACTCAGGGAGGATGAGAAATTTGTCAAAGTCAACCAACTAGTACCTGGTGAAAACAGACTCTAAAGCCAGGTCTGTTAAATCCCAACTCTTATGCTGTCTTGCCTCCTTAACTCATAACTTTCTTTTATGGTAATATTGTTATGTACAAAAGCACTTCCTGGAAGTTTTTTAAAAAAAAATAATTCCAATAAAACATACAGTGTATTAGGCCAAGTCATTTGGCTCATTAAGCCTATGCTGGAAGACATATCCTAATAGTTTTTATGCCATCTCTATGTTCATCTCAAAGTTTTTAATTAGATGAATTTGCCTTTAAAAAATTCAACGTTTTCCCCCCAGTAATTTGGTGGGTTTTCCTTTTTAGCCCCAAAAACTTTTCCTCTGACTGGTTTTCCATCATCTTCTGGAATGCTGATACTTTCTATTATATTAGGTTTCATGAAAAGGCTTAAATTCTCCTGATGTTATTCTCTGAACATTTTTAAGCAGGAGGTATGACACATTTTAATTCATTTTATTTTGTTTTATTGCTTTCCTATACACGTTTTATATTGTTTGAAAAAACATTCTTTTGTCATTGTCACCTTCAGCCTGTATGCAACCTTGGTAGCCATTTCATTAATCTTTTTCAAAATTAATTTTTTCCAAGTGTATCCAAAGGTGAGAAAATATTTTTAAAACCATCAAAACATTCCTCCCAGACTTTAGTCTTTGGAAAAATAGCATCATGAAACTTGACATTTTTCTTTTATTTTTTAAATTATAGAAACAAGTATTATGGTTCTAGTATTTCTTTTTGATTCTTGCTTAGAGTTTCCATCTCTCTTCTTACTTTACCTATCTGTTCTTGCATGTTGTCTACTTTTCCCATTAGAGCCTTTAGCATATTAACCATTGTTATTTTAAATTATTGGCCTGATAATTTAAAAAACCCTGCCATATCTGAATTGTTTTCTGATGCTTGTTTTAAGTCTCCAGATTGCTTTATTCTTGTCTTTTAGTATACCTTATAATTTTTTGTTGAAAACTAGACATGATGTCTCATATATTAGGTACTGAGATAAATGGGCCTTTAGTGTGAGGTTTTGTGTTTATATGGTGAGAAGTTAGTCTTTTTGCTGTTGCCATAGGTGTCAGAAGTTTCAATTTATTCTAGTGTCCTTGAGTTTCCCTAGAAACTCCCTATTAGTGTCTGCATCATGCCACTCTCTCTCTGTTGTAGTCTACTATTATTGTCCTAGAGCCCTGTTGATGTGGTGGTAAGGTATTGGGGAGGGGAAGCATTCTGTAGTCTTATGATTAAATTGTTATTTTAAAAAATTGGGTCAGAGTCTGTGTACTGTGATATTTATAAGTATTTCTTAGTCTTGTTTACAAATTTTGTTTTATTATTCTTGTATTGAGATAGGAACTCTAGAGGGGGCTGGAGTTGGCTAATTGCCCTTCCCTAGGTCAGATAAGGTGGTAGTAAAGTACAATCTGTGACTATTGATGATTTGAGTTACAACTGCTTGACTTTATGATAAAGTGATACAGGTTTAGTAGAGACTGTACTTTGAGTACGCATATCACCATTCTGTTTTTCATGTTCAGTACAGTATTCAATAAATCACGTGATGTTTTGAACACTTTATCATAAAATAGGCATTGTGTTAGATGATTTTGCCCTACTGTAGGATAATATACATGTTCTGAGAACATTTAAGATAGGCTAAGCTATGATGTTCGGTAGGTTAGGTGTGTTATTAATAGATACTTTTTCAACTTATAATATTTTCAATTAACAATGTGTTTAGCAGGACATAGCCCCATCATAAGTTAAGAAACATCTGTAGTTTAAGGGGAAGACTTAAGTTTTCAGAAAACAGAATACTCTGGGTGTGTTTCAAAGTGGTTACTTTTCTTTTTCCCCTTTCCAGAATATCTCCAGTTTTCACAATGAGAACCTGGTGAGTTTCTCAGGAAGTTTTAGCTCTCACACTAGTCTACACTCAGAATCCAGCAATTTGTCACTTATAGTTTTTATTGTTCCTGCCAGTTTCTGGCTCCAGTGGCTTCTGCTGGTGGTGAGCTGTGATTCTCTATCATCTCCTGTTTCTCCAGTTTTTGGGACAGCAGTTTGCCCTGGAACTTCTATTCTCAGAGAAATCTAAGAATAATTATTGATTCTTAGCTTTTCAGCTTTCTTCTCATTATGAAGATGGGAGTGACAATTTCTAAGCTCTTCTCACAGTGGAGTAGAAATTGGAAGTGCCAGTTTTTAATACTTTTCTAATTCCAGAATTTTCTTGTTTTTATAATATTTATCTCTTTATTCTCTATTTGATGAGTTACTATTATCATATGTTCCTTTAACTTATAAATATGATTTTCTTTAGTTTTTAAACCTTCTAAGAGCTGCTTTGATATCTTTATCTGCTAAGTACATCTAGGTCTCTATTTGACAGCTTCTCTTGATTATTTTTGTCTTTTGTATGGGTCACACTTTTATGTTTTTTTGCATGTCTCATAAGTTTTTGTTGAAAACTTGAAATTTCAGATAATATATTGTAGAAAGTCTCAGTTTAATTCTTTCCTGGATGTTGTTTCTGTTTGTTTTATTTATTGGTTAATGACTTGTTTGGACTAATTCTGTGTAGTGTCTCTTCCTTTATGGTGTGTAATCTCTGATGTCTCTGCTCAGGTTTTTTCTTTTTTATTATTACTTTTATTTTTAAGCATGACTTCATAGAGTTTGCTCTTATATCAGGTTTGTTTAGTGGTCTTTCAATAATCAGGCAGAGGTTGTACTCACTCACCTTGAGCCATTAAGGCTTCTGCCCTTGTTCGTGGATCTGTGTGTGAATTGGGGACAGTTTACTGGTTGTTCTTGCCTTTTCCTTTCTGTTTGCAGAAGGCCTCACATTCATCCAACAACAAGCAGGTAGCTGCCTTCTCCGGTCTTCCCTGAGAGTGTGCACAGCTTTGCATATGCTCCCTGCCTTTCCGACCACCGGGGTTACCTGGGAGCTTATGAAGACCCATCTTGCTGCCTCATTTCCTGGACCTTCCTGTTAAATTTCTGCCTAGTCTGACTATAGCTTGCCCCAACTAGGATCACCACCTCAGGCTAACTGACATTGGCCTTCCTTATTTGTCACCAAAATTGCTGCTCTTTTCAACAGTCCCTAGAATTGTGGGGATTTTTTCTGCACTCTGCTGAATATTAAGTCAGTCCTTACCTTTCCTGCCTGAGAATCTGTTGGTTTTCATGGCTTGTCTCATTCTAGTACATTGCTGGGTGCACATGGACAGATGGGGGCATGGGATGGAAGGGAAAAATAGTAGCCACCCAGGCTAAAATACCACAGAGAAGTTCTTATCTGAGGTTCAGTAGTTTTTCTTGTGCAGATTCTTCTTAATTTGGTTGATGCCTTTGTTCTATTTTCAGTGTCTTTAAATCTTTGTATTTGACAAATTTATCCAGTTTTATCATTGCTTTTAGGGCTGATTTGCTGAGTCCCATACTCTACCCCATTCTAGTAGTCTCACCAGATCATACATGATTGCTTTGATTTCCTTAAGGCAAATTGTTTGCTGACTAGGTTGGGAATCTGGGAGCCTGAGCAGGTCTCTAATGGTTATTGAAAGGAATGGAAAAGGAAGCTGACTAAGAATGTGTGAAAGAACTGGTTGATGATTCTTACATTCCAGAAGAAGTTGGAGAATGGGAATTGATCAGGGTATCATTTGACACAGTGTTGGGATTATCTAGTATACCACTACCTAGATGAGAGTTGGAGTCCAGCATCCCAGTTTAACATTGTGCTGGTGTTGGACTTCCTCTGGCCAGTTTCTCAGAAGACATTGGGGCAGGAGAAAACTAAGGGTGCTGGTGAGAGTGCAGTTCAGGTGATTAACCTTAAGGTTGAGACTGACTATGAAAAGAGGAAAAGCTATGACAGAACTGATAGCCCAGAAGAACCTGAAGAAGTCAAAGTGCTGGAAGGAAGCACTGGTAAATCTGAAGAGAAAAAGATACTTTCCTTGAAGTCATGAATGAGTTGGAAGTCATTAGGAATCTGAGGTCAGAAGTTGAGTCAGAGTGGTTGTGGACCAGAAGCCTCAGAGGAGCCAGTTATTTGCTACCAAACCTTCTTCCTAGCAACTTCAGGTGTGAGACAGCCAAGAGCATCCAGTTTGGTGAACTAGAGGGGAAGCTGTAATGTCCATATGACTGAAAAGAACCATAAAAAGAGAGTGGAGTCAAATACTAGGGGTTGATTACTTAGGCTTTCCTCCCGTTTTTCCCTTCACAAATTGGTAAAAACAAAAACACAAACAAGCAGTTTATTCTCTGGCCTCATGGACTTTATAGTCTAATCTTTCTCTTTGAGGTGTCAGGAGGGGTACTATGGCCTAGTCCTCTCCTTGGGATCTAATTCATGTCTTTGACACCACAGGCTCTTACTACAATAGGTACCCTTTTATAAAAAAACCACGAAAGTAAGATTTGGACCATATAAAGATAATTAATCTTATTAGAAAATTTGACCAGATAGTCATTAAAAATATATAATATGTCTAATCCCAGTGCTTTGAAAGGCTAAGGTGGCCAGGAGTTTGAGACCAGCCTGGGCAACATAGCAAGATTCTAACTCTACAAAAACAAACAAACAACCCCAAAACCTAGCTGGCTGTGGTGGTGGGCACTTGTAGTCCCAGCTACTTGGGAGGCTCAGGCAGGAGGATTGTTTCAGCCCAAGAGTTTGAGGTTACAGTGAGCTATGATCATATCTGTGAATAGCCACTGTATTCCAGCATAGGTGACAGAGTGAAACCCTATCTCTTAAAAAAAAAAATATATATATATATATATATGCCTTAGAAACAGTATAACTTGAAGAGATTATTTTAGTATTTTGTCTCTTAAAAGTATTTCTTTTTAAAAGCTGGTTAATTTGACATCCAAAGAAGTATTTGATTTAGTGCATCTGATACAATTGTTTATCATCAAGCAATCTCCTCTCACTCTATTTTTCCCCATTTAACAAGCTGCTGTGGCATGAACAGGTATAACTGTGAAGGAGATAGGTCTCCTGTAATATATCCTTGGTGTGCATAGTTCATTTCCTTTATCTCTGTTGATTCTTAGAAAGACCTTTAACTAGAATGTATGTGAAGCAAAGCTTTGGAATTAATGTGTGATATTTTTTCTTTGAAAAGAATACTTGGTTTGTCATTAATGATCTTAAATCAGTGGTTTCATAATGAATTTGGGCTTTATGATTCCATGTTGTTTAAGCTTTTGGAAGAAAATATAAAAATTTAAAATCTGATTTGTTAGATTAATTTCTATGGAAACTAGTTTAATTATGGATCATTAACTACCTAACTTCAATTCTAGTTTCATCAAAGTTTCTTTATTTTTTGAACTGGAAAATTTTCCAGTATAATAAATGCTTCTGGAGAGATCTTTGCTCTGCTGTCAAGGCTCCTGATGGCACAGGCGGAGCCTAATCAGAAATAACTGACCATGAAGTGTTCATCTTTTCTGTTTTTTTAAACAACTGATAGAAGAGTTTAATTGCAAAAGTATATTTTCTAAGGCATGCATTTAAAAATTAAATGATTACCTATCTAACACATAGCACACATACATGCACACACCATGTCAAGCATGGGCTTTTCATAAAAGAATAAGTAAAACTTCTGTTTTATATGAGATTCAGGCATGTACTTGCAACATTGCATGGAAAAATGAAGATTTGAATATACCTATACATTAAATGTATATATGTACATTTAATTGACATGCTTAGAATTACATGGACCCTGTCATCCTGAAGTAGATTTCTTTATCTTCCTCATTGGAGAAACAACATTTCTTAGTTCATCCTTGTATGGAATTCAGGCGCCAGCTTTTTACCCTCATAATCTCCAAATTTAAGGATAACATTTCTTCCTAATGTTAGAAATTCAAATGCACAAATATAAGCAGTGGAAACGTCTATGTTTGTGATAAATAAGTAACTCCCTATTTCCTAAGCTCCTGGGCCTGGTCCAGTCCTCCCCTTGGATCATTCTCAGCGATCCTAACCCCAGCATCCCCTGGGTGATGGATCTGTAGAGCTGCCTTACATGTGTTGGCCCCAGGACTCAGGAAGGCAGCATCGACATCTAGCCCTTGCTGCTGGCTTCCCTCAGTAGCTTCCTAGATTTTTTCAATTAATGCCTACACTTTTTAGATATTTATACTATATCCTATCAATCCTGGAGTGGGTTTACCACATTCCCATGTAATTTTCATTGTTTCTTTCTAGCAATGAGATTCCTATCTCTCTTTATAGAGGAAATTTCTCCACTCCTCATTTTGACCTTGAGAAATGTGACTTCCTAAGTGTTTTTCCTAGTTTGGGGAGAGCATGCTCTCATAGTTTTCATACTTTCTTTACCTGATTGAATGCATTTTCTATTTTATTTCATTCCGTAAGAGTGATTGAGGGCACTAACATGATGCAGAGTGTGGAGAGAATTTATCTTACTATGTCTGGGCAGTGAACAGTTTAAGTGTTCATAAATAAATTATTTTATTCAGAAGATTTGTCTTTCAGTGTGCACAGTGACTTTGGTAGATAAATATTCTCTTAAAGGTGGTGTGTCTTTATACTTTTTGTAGAGTTTCCAGGTGGGACATAGGACAACTTATTCTTACTGAAAAGGAAACACCAATTCAATATAGTGCTAAGAATACTGGGATTAGATTGAGAGAATTGCATATAGCCTGGTTCAAATTATAAGTAGAAAGCAAATATATAGCAGAATATTTTCCTTCAGTCAAGACAATTTTCTTCATCTACAGGACTGGATTGATAAATGATGTTTAAACTTTTTTTTCCCAAAAACTTTGGAACCATTTCTTAAATGGAACTATTGCTCTTAAATCTAATGGATATGTGACAATTTAAAAATATTGCCTCAAATTCTTTGACAGTATTTTTGTTGCGATTAGGGTTTATGTCCACTCCCCTTGAGACTGGGCAGATTTGTGATCATTTCAACCAATAGAGTATGACTGAGGCTGGGCTGTAACAGCTCATACAGCTTTTGCCATATTGTCTGGAACATTTATTTGCTTTGGAGGCTGTGAGCTGACTAGGGTAAAAAGTCTGACTATCTTGAAACTAACAGACTATGTGACAGTCCAAGCCACATGAAGAGGCCTTGCATAGGGGTGATGGTTGATAGACTCAGTTAAACCCTCTCTATCCAGCCTCTGAAATTCTATCCACATACACTTGAATCACCCCTAGCTATATGAGTCTTCTCAACTGAAGCCCAAAACATCACAGAGCACAGACAAGCCATCCCTGATATGCCCTGTCTGAATTCCTGAGGCTTACCGAATCTGTGAGCATGATAAAATGGATGTTAAAAAAAAATTCCATTGAGTTTTTGAGTCATTAGTTAAACAGCAGTAGATAACCAGAATAAAATTATAAAGATAATATTGGAATTTCTTAGGCTGTAGTAAAGGACCTGTGGAATTTTGGAAATTGCCACCCTAAAGACTGCTTATGATCTGTGGCAACCATGAGAAAAATAGGGCCCAAAGGATTGGCCTTTTGTGAATTAATCATAACCTATGTAACCTGGAGACATGTTCCAAATATTTAAAAATGTTTATTCTTAATGCTAAACATTGCCTGGAAATACTGTATGGTTCTAAAAGACCTTTGAAAAAGTTCAACACTTAAAATTATTTCCTGTGACCTGAGGTTATGTTGGACAAAATTCTGTGTGGATGGTTTGGGGTGTGTTTGAGAACCTCTCTGACTCTAATGGAACTTTCTGTTTCGTTATTGACTCCATGTTTCAATGTCAATAGAAGTCTTCTGTCAAATTTCTCTATGAATTCATTCACATCCAGAAAAATGATACAGTATTTATAGCTTCAGCTTAGAATTTAATATTTGGAAGAGTTCAGTGACATTTTCATAACAAAATGACATGAGGACAA
Source organism: Cheirogaleus medius (assembly GCA_008086735.1). Lineage (NCBI taxonomy): Eukaryota > Metazoa > Chordata > Mammalia > Primates > Cheirogaleidae > Cheirogaleus > Cheirogaleus medius. The sequence continues at coordinate 12,669,658 of VBSM01001681.1, read as the reverse complement.
TAAAATATTATAGAAGCAGAAAGTTTTAACACATTTCATTTCCACTTATGACACTAGCATGTCACACTGGAGGATGGTAAGCCAATTAATTAAAATCAAGAAAAGTAAAAACTAGACACTATCTGAATCAAAGCAAAACTGGGAACTCAGAGCTCTGTACTTGCTTTCCTTTCTCCCTTTGTATGATATAAAATCTCCCTTCTCAATTATTGTAGCAAAAATTGTCATTGCTGGAAATCCAGAAGAGGAACGATAATGGACCTCTTGGCTCAATTTATGTTACATTTACCTAACAGACCAAAGCACATTTTGAAAATGGAGGAGGGGAAACATGAGGTAGTGTTGGTGATCTGATGGATGAGGAATACATTGGACCACATAAATAGGTTACCTTGCTACAGAAACTCCGGTTGTGTTAAGAAGTCTCTTTGATTTTGTGTTTTAGGTTTCTGATAGCATTTTAACTCAGTGCTTCCTCAAGTTTTATGTGCATAGCAATCACCTTGGGACCTATAAATACAATACCTGCATATAGAGCTTTAATTAATCAAATCACTGAGTACTCAATCTTAGTCATTATCCCTAAGTGCTTCTGCAACTTTCTCATAAGGGATATACTTAGGACAATGAAATTTCTCCTGAAAATATGGGTGTTGATATAGCCCAGGTAGATGCCAAATATTTTATTTTATTCAAAGATTCAGAGTAGTAGCTCTGAGCAGACATGATCTGAAAGTTTTCATGTGACCCTACTCAAAATCAAGGTGTATTCTTTCCAAGAAATTAAAAAATTGGTTATGTTTCTTCATAATTATATTTTGGAAGTAAAGTCATTGATTTAAAATTCCAATGAAGACATGGTTTTAGAATTTTATTTTCAAAGAGAATTTGAGATGGCAGATATAATCCTTGGATTATCAGAGGTATTTATCCAATAGAATCTTCCAAAGTAATAAAATTATTAGCATACATAAAGGTTTTTAGGTCACCAAAATAGGGTACTGAACCAGTGTATTTTTTTCTTCTTTTGGAAAAATGAGTTATAGTTTGACAATTTTGATTGATATAATGTGAATGGATGGCATTTAAAAAAGTTATTTCATAGAGGTTTATTTTTTCTAAAATATAATGAATAAAGGATATAAAATAAGATTTTGGTAATTTGATTTTCAGAGGTTAGTATGCATGATAGTAAAATAGTGTTTTTTGTTTCCTGTTTTACATGAATCTACACATACATGCATTGTATTGTGCATATAATCTTTCTAACAGGAGGTGGGAAGAGTGATTAAAAAAGAATCAAATGTCTGAAATGTCTAGGGTGTTGAGCAACAAATGAGTCCCACAGATAACCTGCTTTCTGAAATAATTTCATGTAGTTTAAGCAAGACTCTAATTAGTAGTTACAGATGTTTTTGATGTCTTTGAACTCTTTCAGACACACAGTTACAGCCCATTAATAATGTGCTTGTCAATGGAAATATTTTAGTTATCTGTGTAGTGTGACAAGTTGGGAAAAGGGATAAATTGGTTTAAGAACTGATGTGGCATTACATCTCCAGCTGTGACTCAAACAGTAATCTCACACTTTATTACAGAAAAGAGAATGGAAGTAATAGGGTTGACAATAGCCTACCACACAGGACGTTGTTGATGGCCACAGAGTCACCACTGATGGGTGTCTGCCCTGACATTGCCACTGCAGCAGGTAGCAGGGTGATTAATGAGATAATGTACACAAGGGCCTTTGATCTATTTGTGGGAAGTGGCTGTACAAACCCAAAGCTTTATATTATTGTTAGGACTCTTTCTCTAACCTATGATTTTTCTACATTATGCTGGCTTGCCAATTACCCATCTGTGCCCTGTTCATGCCACCATGATTTTACTTCTCATTTTTAAAGTTTATGCTTCTGATTGAGAGACATTGATGTTTCCAGATTCATCCTGGAAGATTAATACCTAGCTAGCGAGACCTGCCATCAATGGAAATTTTGAATTATGTGTTTAAAATTACCTTTGATGGCAAAGATGTCAAATTTTGCACTTCACTAAAACCATTCTGTGCTTCTTTGTGAGCTATGTGATTGAAAACTGCAGATGTTTGATATCTTTTGCTGTGTTTGTTTGGTAAGTAAAGTCTTAAATAAATTATTCTTCTTTGAAATTCATCTTCTGATGCCATTTAGAGAACATTAAGAAAAAATTTAAAAAAATAAAAGACTTACTGTCTCTGAAATTTAGCTTTTAGAAAAGTCAGCTTTTCAAGTTAGATTCTGTTTTTGCATAATTCTTTAGGATGCAGAGGATTCTAATATTGTAGCAGGAGTAGATTACAGAATCAACTTGTATCAGGCATTAATGGGGAGTATTTTGCCCCCTCAGGCATGCAGTTCAGGGAGAAGGCAGACATAGAAGGTGAATCAGTGTGTAAGTTCTCAGTGAAACACATATTATTGTTCTTTCTGGGGTCTTCAATGAATTCTACAAGGAAAAACTGCCAGTTTCTTGAGTTTCTTCTTTGAATGGTTTAGTGGATAATGGTCTAAAGAATGTTCTAGCAATAATTTCTTAGTTTAAAAATAAATTACAGATTATTCACATTTGTAGCTGCAGATGCGGCAGGCATAACTTCCACAATTCTCTGCCCTTGTGGAAAAGTGACAAGGATAGAGAAGGAAGAATGAATAAGTATCTGGAATTGCCAGATCTGGATACAAGAAACATTTGTAAAATGTGAAGTGTCTTGTATCATATGTTTCCATGTGCATTTTGCTTTTTAGTAATCTTGCTATCTGTGAGGGAGGGTTATTATCCCAGGATGCAAATGTAAAACGGAAGCTAACGCAAATGACTTGTATTCACACAGTAGTAAATGGTGGAGCTTTGATTTAAACTCTCAGATCTCTGACTTAGAGATCTGAGGCATTTTACATTATAACATGACATTAGAAAAAATAGCACTTAACACTGTGTTTTGGCTATGAATTGCTGCATAACCACTCCAAAATTTAGGGGCTTAAAATAACAGAAACATTTGTTTTGCTCACATATCTGCAATTTGGGCAGAGTCAGCTTGGTGGGGACAGCTCGTCTCACTCCACAAAGTATCTCATCCTCCAGGGCCTCTTCAAGTAGTTGCTGTCTCAGCAGGGTAGCCTGTACTTCCTTACAGTGGACACTGGATTCCATGAAACTGAAGCTGAAAGCTGCCTGAGCGTTTAAGGGTTAGCTTGGAACTGGCACCAGGACCCTTCTACTGTGTTCTATTGGTCAAAACAAGTCACAGGACCATGTAGATTCAAGGGAGGAGGGAAATAAACTACTTATTGAGGGGAGGAGTGCTATCTTTGAACAGTAAGAACAACTTTTGGTGACCATCTTTGGAATCATCTGCCATATCCTTCATGTCATTACTATAAGGCAATCTTTATTATGATCCTGTCAGGAATACTTGTGGTGTAAAACTATATATTAGTTAAGATAATACTAGCTGTTGTTACAAGCTCAGAACCAAATCTTGGAGGCTTAACACGATAAGTTTATTTCTTGTTTATATTAACAGTCAGGTGTTCCAGATCAGGCAGCTCTTATTGAATTGGTCATTCAGACATTCAGTGTCTAAAAATCTTTTGGCAACTCTTTAGATAAACTTTCTTTTGATATCAGTTGTATGGGCTTCTGCACTGGTTCATTGAAATCCACCAGAGAAACTTGCTCTTTTAATTGAAATTTTAAAAATAAATTGAATGTATTTTTTTTTTGGAGTTTTGCAGGGCAAGGTGTCTGTGTATTAAAGAGTAGAGATAGTAGCAGAATGTTATAAAACTTGAATGATAGCCTATAAACAGATATCCGAATTTACCAAATATAAATTAGGGCATAATTAGAAGCAAAAAAAATTGTCTTACTTTATATATTTATCCAATGACTTTAAAGTATGATTGCTTATAAAAAATGGATCTGCACAGATTTTCTTTTGTGTAAAGTATAGCCATATGTAACTGTCATCTGAGTACCAAGTGCCACAGTAGGCTTAGCTGTGAAGAGATTAATTGAGGGAAATACTAGTCAAGGAAAAGGAGGAGGGAGCCAGAAGAGTCTGGAAGAACTTTCAGACCGTGATGCAAGTCTGACTCCTCTGAAGGTCTGAGGGAAGGCAGTGAGGGAGAAAGAGTGGAAGGAAGGTCTTAGACTGCAGCACAGTTTTAAGACAGTTTCAGCAAGGCTGACAGGGAGTCATCCAGCCAGAGTCTTCCCATTAGGGAACCCTGCACCTTGCAGGGATGGATGGGCTCAGGCACTGGCTGGAGCAGCCTGCGGGAAGCATGGCCCCATAATGAACAGGGAATGATTTCAGAATGCAGCAGCTAGGACTGTTGATCAATTATGCTCCCAACAGTAGGAGATCTAAGAGGTACATTTTTATGGTTGCCACAGTGTACCTTTTTTCCCTATGGCATAATTAGAAATTAGAGAGTAGTATAATAATAACTACTTAGCAATTATTACAAAAGACGTTTATGTTCATTTACTCCTTATCTGTTCTCCTAACTGTATCAGAGCGTGGTTTGAAAAATCCTAGTTATGTGTGATTAAATTAATTTTTGTTTTTGGCTTAGGAACTTGCTTCTGTACTGTCAGTGCCATATCACAGTGTTTGATGTTCGCCTTACTTCAAAAGTAACAAGGGAAAAACACAGTATAAATTGGCATCTCAGAAGGAGTCAGCTCCCCCTTTTCTATTCTCCTCTTAACTGCTTTCAACTCCATTATCCTGCTAACTATGAAAAGCATCGTTTGTCAGACTAAGCTTCAATTCTTATCTCCCTTGGCCTTTCTTATATTTTTGCTGTTTATGTGTTTCATCACAACAGGATGCTGGCAGTAACAAACATTCTCAAATATAAAAAGTAGTTTCTTAACAGAAATAATTAGTAGGACATGAAAGATTAAGCTAGCTTTGTGTGATGAATTTTTTTCAATAGCACATGTGAAAATTCTTTGTGACACTGGATTAATATGCTGTCTTCTTTTGAATTGTTTTGGAAAGGAAAGGTTATTGGGAGGGAGAATTCAGAATGCTGTTCCCTTGAATTACAATCTCATTCAATTTTTTTGCTAATTCATGCTAAGCAAAAGAGCTTGAAATTTAAAGATAATTGTAGGACATTTTTTTGGTATGTCTACTTTAAAAGAGATCCTCCTTTTTTTCCCCTTAAACTGCTGGCTGGCTAGAAGTAATGATCATAATTTAATCAGATTAACAGACACCTCTCTTTCCAGTGATTTGGACCTTAACCAAATACGTAATTGATTATAGGGTAGGCTTATGGGAAAGTTGCACTCAATTGGCTATACCCATATAACTAAGCTGCCTTTCCAAATTTAATGTACTGGTTCTGTCACCCCATAATCTTTTATGTGAAAGAAAGGCACAGCACATTTAGTAATTTTAGAAAATTTGAGGTATGTCAGCTTGCCTGCTATTATTACTCATCTTCCTAGTCATCTTTGTGCTCATCACAGAGCTGATAAATGGATTTAGTAGGAACACGCTTATTGGTCGTAGAGGGAAAATAGACCACTTAAAATTTCAAATGTTGTAACAGTTGTGAAGACTACAGCAGTCTGGGATAGGCTGGGAAGAATGGAGAACAAATCACTGTTTCATAATAAAAGATGCAAGATTCCAAGAAGTAGATGGGAAGGAAAATAATATAAAATGCAATAATGCCAAAATGCATTTATTTGATCATTCATTCATTGATTTGCCAGTTGCTCTTCCAGGTGGTTGAGCAGATAGCAGAGAACATATAGAAAGATTAAAGTGTCAGAAAGAAAAAAATCTCATTTCTTACATTCAGACATCAGGGTTCACCCTAATGCACACTTTAAGAACTTACTTCCTGAAAATTCAAAATGATAACGACAACAGCAATAAGTATAATAATGACAACCATCCTTTGGAAGATTCTATGCTAAATATTTTATGTTGATTTAATTTTCACAATGACTTACAGTACATACCTTTGTCACTTTCATTTTACTGGTTAGAGAAAGTGAGGCTTAGAAAGATTTCCAGTTCCATTTGCATTCAGAGAACAACATGGCTATTACTGTTCTTCATTGTGCCTTTGGATTACTTTTACTCAAGTTTATTTGGAGAACTAATTCAAGGGTTTTCTGTACCTTGCTTATTCCAATTCTCAGTGTCCAGATCGCTTGTAGTAGAGGCTGCCTTTGTTCAGGTCTTTTAAGATGCCATAGCAATAAATTGTTTTCACATGGAGTTTTCAGGCGCTCTGCCTTCTTCTGAATGGAGCTCAGTAAATGTGGGGAGTTGTTGGTGTGCTCTGCAGTTCTCATTTTGTCTAGCTGTGCACCCTATCTGTGGTATGCAGAACTGTAGGCTCTGAGGCTCTCTAGGGAGTCTTTTTTGATTTCTCATCAAGATGCCACTTATAAAGAGATGATGGAAAAATGGAATGACGTGAGAGCAGGCGTTATGTGTGGTGGGTGTGCAGCTGGGACTTCCAAAGTAAAATATTTAAACATTTGAACTGTTTGAAAAAGATTACGAAGTGTCACTGAGCAAATGGCACATGTTTTTTGGTTCTCTTTAGCTACAAAAACCAAGTCCACTAACACTGTGCTCAGTCTTTGAGAATGCCTAGAGCAAATGTTCACAGGGAAAATACAGAAATCCCTTTCACTTACATGTTCGGAGTCCATTACCTGCTGCCTAAGTCCAGGATTATAGGGATGAAGGTTACTAAGCAACAGTTAGCTGTTTAATAATACTTAATTTTAAAACAACAGTAAGAGTAAGAGCAACAGCAAACCACCAAGTCTGAGTTAACATATTAAAGAGAAAATTAAATGGAGACATGAAGGAAAAAACTTGCACAGTCATGCATCACTTAATGGTGGGGATATGTTCTGAGAAATGCGTTGTTAGGTGACTTTGTACTTACACAAACCTACATAGTACAGCGTACTATACACATAGGCTATAAGGAATAGCCTATTGTTGTTCCTAGGCTACAGACCCATCCAGCATGTTAACTGTCCTGAATACTGTAGGTAATGATAACACAATGGTTTTTGCGTATTTTAACATATCTAAACATAGAAAAAGTACAGTAAAAATACAGTATAAAAATAAAAAATTTTACACCTGTATCCAGCACTTATCATGAATGGAACTTGCAGGACTGGAAGTTGCTCTCGGTGAGTCAGTGAGTGAAGCCCTAGGACATTTCTGTACACAACCATGGACTTCATAAACACTGTACACTTATGATATACTAAATTTATAAAAAATATTTTTTCAATAATAACCTTCACTTACCATAACTGTTTTATTTTATAAACTTTTTAATGTTTTTTAACTTTTTGACTTTTATAATAACACTTACCTTAAAATACTAAGACATTATACAATTGTACAGAATTTTCTTTGTGTCCTTATTCTACAAGCTTTTTTCAATTTTTCAACTTTAACTTTTTAAGCTTTTTCTTTAAAAAATTAAGACACAAGGAAACATTAGCCTAGGCCTACACAGGGTCAGGATCATCAATATCACTGTCTTCTACCTCCACATCCTGTCCCACTGGAAGATCTTCAGGGACAATAACAGGCCAGGGAGCTGTTATCTCCTATGATGACAATGCCTCCTTCTGTAATACCTCCTGAAGGACCTGCCTGAGGCTGTTTTACATTTAACTTTTTGAAAAACAAGTAGAAGTGTACAGTGTAATACACAAACCAGTAACAGTTTATTCTTATCAAGTATTATATACCATATATAGTTGCATACCCTATACTTTTATACATCTAGCAGGGCAGTAGTTTTATTTACATAAGCATCACTACAAACATGTGAATAATGCCTTGCACTGTAATGTTATGATGGCTACAAAGTTATTAGGCAACCGGAATATTTCAGCTCCATCATAATCTTATGGGATTTTATAATCTATAATCTTTGTATATGTGGTCCATTGTTGACCAAAACATCATTATGTAGCACATGACTGTATGTCTTGGAATTTTAATTTAATTATCATATGTGGATTTAAAGTTTAAAAAGGAAAAATATGTGTATAGGTGTATGTTTGTGAGTTTTACGTGTATTGTGGAACAGTATATACTGAACTAAGATTTTTCTCTGGTGAGGGAATTAGAATTCAATATGCTGTTGGTAGGGTAACAGAAGAGATTTTTTACATGTACATATGCATTAGTTGTAACTTTTTTAAAACAATGAACAACACACTCACGTATTGCCTATATAAGAAAAGAAAAAACATATACAAAACCCACTGTACAAGATAATACCTAAAGTATATCTATTTTTTGGGTGGACAAATTGTTTGCAAATTGTATGTCTTGGCATTGTCCCTACTGGTGGTTTTCTCTCCTGAGTAGTTTTATCTGATGTGGTAATTGTCAAGGGTTTTCAATATCATGATTGATAGCTTGGGGTAAAGAAAACAGCTGGGTTTCTAAATGGTAAAAAGTAACATGTAATGTGCTAAAACTTTTCTAAATAAGCTAGAAATAAAATAGCTTTTTGGAGAATATTTTTATTTCAAGTCAATTGAAGGTAATGTTGATCCACATACAATAAGCAAATTCTATTTCGATTATAAAAATTGTTGCTTGATATGTAAGTTAACATATTCTCCCATATTTTATCTGAAATAAAATACATCCAAGAAACAGGCTGGTAACTTCAGCTGTCTAATTAGTTTGTCTACCTATTTGGCCATGTACTGGCTAATTATTAGGGTATATTTGAATGGTTCATTTAGTTGAGTTCATAAATAGATATTCTCATTGCATTTCGGTTAAGAGTGCCTGATTCTGAGAAATGGTATAAGATAGACTGTACTACATACTTGCCTTTTGAAAATCTATATTCACAGGAGATGTCCATGCTCCACAATTAGCATATTCAATTGGAGGATTATCTTCTATGTAGTGGGTATTGATTTGTCTGGATGGGTAGTATTAAAGATTCGCTTTCTGCTTTCAATTAATAAAATATTAATGTTTTAATAATTCCTATGTTTGAACAGTGTAGAATGTTTTGGCATTTCTAAGAAAGTTGTATGTGTCTCTTGTTTGTTTAAAATTCTTACAGAGTAGTTTATGAAGAAGTGTGGGAAAGGAAGCAATGCTTTTTAGTTGATATTATTTTTTCTCTCCTGAATTTGCTTAATGACTAAAGAAGTCCCGAACACTTTGAAATTGGGCTCAGGACTCTTTTTGACACAATTATTCATAAATATTGCACAAGCACAATAATATTTTGACCCACTGATGAAACATTCTTAAGCTTCTATGAGCACGGCACTTTGTACTCTATGGGGAATCCAAACAATTAAGAGATGTGGTTGCTACTTAACTACTCTCTTGGAAATTATTAGTTAATTGAGGGTGGCTTTAAGTAGAAATGTTTAAAATAATAATCATTTTATAACTCTGAAATTTAATTAGTAAAGTTGGGAACATAAATTTTTATTAGTACTATTCTAGTTAGAAGTTTCTTAATTGAACAGATTAATTTTCTTGCTGACTCTAATATGAATAGGGGACAGTTTTTTGAGCAAATTAGTTAGCTTAGTGGGATTAAAAACATTTAGAATTTCTATCTTAAATGCTGTGGTAATTGTGGGTAAGTAATCACCATACAGTGTAAAAGGGTAATACAAACCATTTGATGTATAGCTTCAGGTATTTTTACACACACTACAATGGAACTTGCTAAGACGTGTTAATGAATTACTATTATCTAATTTTGTGCCTCATTCTTCTTTAAATAATTTAATTATTTTCCAAGGTTTATGTTTTTAGGGAGATCTGAATATCCCATATATAAATGAGAATTGTAGGTGGGTGCTCTACCCAGGAAGGTAACGATTGAGTTGGGAGTGGAAAAAGATAAAGCACAACTATGAGATTTTGTTTAATGTTTCTTTTTCTCTCTTTTTCTGATCAGATGCTTGGGGATCTCAAAGATAGTCGGAGAAAATATGCGTTCATAAGAATTTGCCATTATAACAGAGAGCAAATGACAAATGTTAAAAGTCTCTAAAGGATAATCTAGGGAGAAGACATAATGATAGGAAGGAGAATGTATAGAGGTTAAGATTATGGTTTCTGAAGCCATGTGTACCTTGGTTCAAATCTTGGTCCCCCCATTTTACAAACATGCCTTGGTAAACTTACTGAACCTCTTAGAACTTAGTTTAATCATTTGTAATTTGTAGATGATAATAGTAACCACCTTATTATGAAGGTTAAATGAAAAAAATTCAGAGAGTACATAGCACACAATCACTAAATAAATGTAAGATGTTATTACTATTTATTATTTGGTACATTAAGAATGGCATGAGAATAAAGAAAGACTGGGAAAAGAAGAGAAGGAAGAACAGCAAATTGAATGAGAGTTAGCATTAGGAGCCATTTTTGAAATTGTAGTCAGGTTAGAAAGTTGTTATTGACTCCTTGCTGTTCTGTAGGAATTGTTTTGTAAGCAATACTTGGAGTGTTGGTCCTTTGGGGTTTTATGTTATTAATGGATTTTACTGCCTGTCGCCTGTTCTTTTGTACTAAAGAGCTCCTGAGGCATAAATTGTTTCTTTGCCTCTGTGACTTGGATATAGATCTTTGTCCATTTCATTTGTAATGGGGAACAAGATCCTCCAAAAAGTAGATATCTTGACATGAGGAAGACTGAGGGGAATATTTGGTAACTATTTCCTGTAGCTTTAAATATAGATCTTTGAAAACTTCCAAAAGAACGCTATAGGATAAATCTAAGGAGAAGGAGAAGAGAAACTGGATCTGTAATGGGACTACCTGATAAGGGAAAAGGCCATGGCCCTAGACAAGGACTAGATGAAAGAGGAGGAAATAAAATAGTCATATTCAGAAAAAAGAATTTGATTGTATGTTATATTTTGACCCAGGAGAAGATTTTTCTTTAGAGTGTCTCAAGGCCAGTCCCCTTTTTAAAAAATTTAAATAAGGCTTTTATTTCATAATAGGTTTAGATTTACAGAAAAGTTGCAAAGATAAAACAGAGGGTTCCCATATACTCCTCACCCAATTTCCCCTACTGTTAACCTTTTACATTACTACGTGACATTTTTCACAATTGAAAAACTAACATCAGTACATTATTATTAATTTCTATATCTGCTTTCAGATATCACTAGTTTTTTCCTAATATCCCTTTTCTATCCAGGATCCCATACAATATATCACATAACATTAGTTTTTATGCCTCCTTAGGCTCTTCTGGTCTGTGACAATTTCAGTTTCTTATTTCTGATGACCTTCAGAGTTTTGAGGAGTACTGGTCGTGTGTTTTGTAGAATGTACCTCAGTTGGTATTTGTCTAATGTTTTTCATACTTAGGATGCAGTTATATGTTTTGGGAGGAAGACCACAAAGTGAAATGTCATTCTTATCACCTCATATCAATGGTATGTGCTATCAACATGACTTATCACTGATGATGTTGACCTTGATTACATAGCTGAGATAGTGTTTGTTAGGTTTCCCCACTGTATAGTTTTCTTCCTCCTTTCCATACTCTACGTTTTGGAAGCAAGTCACCAAATTCAGTCCTCAGTTAAGCGCCCTTTTTAAGGGTGGAGTATCTACATAAATTATTTAGAATTCTTTGTCACAAGAGATTCTTTTCTCCCCAATTTATTCAATTATTTATTTAAATTAATACAGACTTATGGATATTTTACACTTTGGATTATAATCCAATACTGGATTATTTATTTTTTTTGCTTAAATTCTTCTAGCTTTGGCCATTGGGAGCTTTTTTAGTTGACTTTCATGTTCTTTTGATATGCTCTGATTTTTTTGTTTGTTTTTTAAGCACTTCTTTATTTTCTAGCAATATAAGATGTTCCAGACTCATAATCTATATTCCATGCTCCAGCCCTATAATCAGTCATTTCTACAAGGGCCTTGAATCCTTGTATTAGAGTATTAGAGCATTAAAAAAGCAAGATATGAACTCTGGTTGTGCTCATTATTACTGTAACATCATTGCTTCTAGGCTCTCTCAGCAGACAGAGTTAGGAAAAAATATGTATGGATAATAATACATGAGTACACACAGGTATATAATTGTTTCTGTATCTATCCACTTGTATATATATTATCTATGTATCATTATATATTTGTATATCACTTGTATCTATATAAAGCTTAATGTGAATTCATAGTGATTTCTTCAACTGTAATTTAGTCTTAGGTGGTTCATTTTGGCCTTTCCCTTTTACTTATATGTAACTTCCCACTCCAATAGTGAGAAACCTAGTCCCCACTATTTGCCATCTTTTTACTTATTTGTTTAATCTTAGTATATATGTATATCAATCAGAATTGTTTGCCTATACCTGTGAGAAACAACTTTATTAACTAGAGTACAATATTCATGTTCAGATCCTTCTGCCTTTAATTTTACAGTTTATAAAGTATCATTTTCTCAAATTAATTAGGTCCTTTTTATTCACCTCCAGTGAAGTTATATATTTATAATATGTTTAGATTCTTTTGTCATAGTATGCATTCCATTCTCACATCCTCTAATTCCTGGTTGTTTTTTTTTAATTGCATGTATTGGAGTTGACCCTTTGTGTTGTACAGTTCTATGGATTTTGACAAATGCATAGTGTCATATATCTACCATGCAGATAAGTTGCACCACCCTAAAAATTTCCCTGTGCTTCCCTTGGTCACTCACTTCTCCCTTCCCAAACTTCTGGGAACCACCAATCTGTTTTCTATCCTCATAGTGGAGAGAAAGGACAGCTTTGCCTTGTTCTCGGTCTTAGGGGAAAGCATCCAGGCTCTCACTCGTAAGTATGATGTTAGCTGTAAGTTTTTCACATATAAAGTTTATTAGCTTAAGAAACTTCCTTCTATTTCTATTCTTCTATTTTTCTGTGAGAGTCTTTATCATGAGTGGGTATAAAATATTATTGAATACTTTTTCTGCATCCATTAATATGGTCATATACTTTTTTAATTTAGCCTATTAATATGATAAGTTACACTGGTTGATTTACAAATGCTGAACCAGTTTTGCATCTCTGAGTTGAACCCCATTTAATTGTGTTGTACAATCCTCTTTATGTATGGCTCGATTGCATTTGCTAATATTTTGTTAAGGAATTTGCATCCATGTTCATGAGAGAGAGTGGTCTGTAGTTTTCTTTTCTTGGAGTATCCTTGTCTGGTTTGGGTAGTAGAGTAATGTTGGCTTCATAAAATTAGTTGGAAAATGTTCTCTGTTCTTCAGTTTTCTAGTCAAGGTTATGCAGAATTGAGATTTTTTCCCCCTTAAATGTTCATCATTTAGATTTCACCGGTGAAATCCTCTGGTCCTCTGGGCCTCGATTTTTTAAAAAGGTTTTAACTACTAATCCAATTTCTTTAATAGATATAGGACTATTAAGATGATCTATTTCTCCCTCCATCAGTTTTAGTAGTTTGTATCTTTCAAGGATTGGTCCATTTAATCCAACTTATTGAATGTGTAGATAGAGTTGTTTATAGTATCCCTTGTTATTCTTTATATGTCCTTGGGATCAGTGGGATGGCCTCTCTTTTATTTATGATAATAATTTGTGTCTTGTCTCTTTTTTTCTTGATTAGCCTGGTTAGAGGTTTGTCAGTTTTATTGATCATTTCAAAACACAGCTTTTGTTTCACTTATTTTCTCTATTTTCCTACATTCAATTTCATCAATTTCTGTTCTAATTTTTACTTTTTTTTCTCTTCTGCTTGCTTTAAGTTTAAATAGTTTTCTTTCTCTAGTTTCTTAAGGAGAAAACTCAACATATTGAATTTAGGTCTTTTTTCTAATATACTCATTTTATGCTATAAATCCCCTTAAGCACTGCTACAGCTAGATACCAAAAATGTTAATACATTGCATTTTCATTTAGTTCAAAATATTTAAAAATTATTTTTTCCTTTTAAAGATACTTTAATTAGATATACTTTTCTATAAAAATAATATTTATGGTGACAGTATACATTGATATAACTTTATTGAGAACA
>VBSM01001681.1:12603769-12655448 GCA_008086735.1 Cheirogaleus medius | reverse complement strand
TTTTTTCATATGTTTGTTGGCCATTATTCTATCTTCTTTTGAAAAATTTCTGTTAATGTCCCTTGCCCACTTTTTGATAGGAATCAGCAAAGAAAAATCAGAACATTTAAAAATTTTTTTTGAGACTACTTCTTTGGCCCATATTTTGGTCTGAAAGCAGATTTTTTTCTTTATCCATAATTAATTTTTTCCTATTCCTTTTTGTTTGTTTCTTATCCATTATTTTCAGATTGTATTGAAAACCACAACATCAGGTATTTTTGTTTTCTGTTGGAGATCTTTTGAGTTTTGTGTTAGTTTTCTTTTCCTGCCCTAGTGGTGATTATTGGGTCCTTCATACAGTGAGGTCAGCTCTGTGCTGTTTGTATCAAAAGTGAAGAAAGAGAAAAGAAGAAGGAGGAGGAGGAAGACACAGAGCATTAGGCAACATAAATGTAGTTCACACACACACTTGACCCATTGCGCATTTTCTGCGAATATTTTGTTGTCGTTTTTGATGTTATCTGAAACCCAAATGAGGCTGTTTCCTTGGCAACATGCATTATCTTCCTAGGGAGATCTCCCTGCTCCTACACTTGCTCCCTCACTCTCTCTTCCACACAACAGTCAGAGTAATCTTTTCAAACATTAATTGGACTGTGTCCTCCCCTGTTCAAGATCCTGCAGTAGATTCTTATCACATTCAGAATAAAACTTGACTTCCTTGCCATGGTCTACAAAGCCCTGCAGGAACCTCTCTCTTTGAATTTATCTCCTATCAGTTTCTTTCCTTTTTCACTCTATTCTAGCCAAACTGTCCTAACCAGTCTTCAAAATTATAGATTATTTTTGCCCTGGGAACTTCATACTTACTCTTTCTTCTGCTTTGACTGCTTATTTTCTATATCTCTGTGGTTCATTGTGCTACTTCATTCAGGTATCAGTTCTATCTGCTCCCTATTAGGGGGGCTTCTCTACTTAAATAACAGAACTCCTCCTAGCAACTCTATTCCTCCAATTCATTTTTTTTCTAGCATTACCCCGACATGACACTAAATTATATGTTTATTTATCTCTTCCCTTACTGAATTGCCAGCTCCATTGAGGCAGTCTTTCCAGTGTTGTTCATTGCTGAATAACCAGAACCTAAAATAATGCCTAGTGCATAGTGAATACTCAGACAATATTCATGGAGTGAATGAATGTGAGGATGAAAGGAAGGTTACTAATATGAAAAATTAAAAATGAAGCGATGCTAAGACTTGTTGTAGGTGGCGTTCCCCCGAGGAGAATGGAAGAAAGCGAGACTGGGCAGAGGGAGATATTGGAATGCAACAATGCAGTTACAACAAAATCCCCACATATTTCCACAGGGAAACTCTGAAGCTAGATTGGCCCTTAGTTAAAGTGAAGGTAGCAAGCTTTATGTTCTTGGTTCTGGGAAGGGGGTGTGATCTTGGGCAAGGTGGATCTCTTCTGACAAGGGCAGTTCCTGGAGAGGGCTTCAAGGTGAAGGCTTCTATCCTGCAGCACTTTCAGAAGCTTTGAAAATAATTCTTTAGCCCTAAAAAGGGTTCTAGGAGGTACATTCTGGTGTCCCCATCTGGTCCCTAAGAATGGGATATGAATGTAGACTGTAGATGAGAGAACATGCTGAGTTGCTGGGTTTTGTTGTAGACATACTGGTTTAGATGTGTGTACTGCAGTACAATTTAGAGGTTGGGCTATAAAGCTTTAAATGTATTTAAGCCACCAGAAACTGGAAAATGCAGTCTTGATGCAAGGAATAGATGTAGTTGTTTCCTGTGCCCTATGATAGTTCACAATTGCCAGATGATAGAAGGGTATAAGACCCCTGAAAGTGTTACTGGGAGGTTTCTGTATGCGCAAAATCTGCTAGTACAGGTCTACAACCTAGCCTTCAGAATGAAGACTAGAGTGGACATGAAGTAGATACACAGGAGCAGAAGAATCAAGGAAAATCACAAACGTGATGAGCAAGCCAGGTAGCTCTGAGAGAACCTTCTTAGGGCAGAGACCTCTGAGTCATCAGAAGTATAGCCAGAGAGGAGAGGAACGAATTGGGTAAATGACCATCATCAAATCTAGACTCCATCTCCTGGTCATTAGAAGGCATTGGCTCACTTGTTTCTGACATTAGGGTGCAATGCCAGATTCTTCCATCGTGGAATATATGCAGAATTTACTGGCAAGATTCATTGAGTGCTTTCTGTAGCTCCTAAATATCCTGAGAACCTAGAAACTTGCCAGCATTTACATTTTAGTTGGAGAAAAGAAAAAGGCAAGCAAAAACAGAAAAGTTCCCACAGCTCAAATACCACAAAAGAAGAAATGATACCAGGCAGGGCAATGGCTTGGCCTAGAGCAGGCAGAGAAGGGGTGGGAGGAACTCTGTCTTGAATCATATATTTAAAGTTGGGGAGAATTTTGAGTGGAAAGAGGAGAGATGACTCTGCTTTTCGTTTGTCTGACTTTAGATAATTGATGTCAGATTTGATAGCTCATAGGTTAAGTCTGACATCTCAACTTGTATTCTTGTCAATAATATAAAAAAGATTTATCAATTTCTATCACTAAATTTGTTATTGAATTTCCATGAATATCAGTTATAGAAATGATGTGGCTGATTTATGTTAAATATCCTACAGTGGCTTCTCCTATTCACAGATTTCAGATGACTATTAACCTTATTTCAAATTATGCCAATGAGATATTGGATCTAACCTGTGTAATTTCTCTAGATATGTTTTCCCAAATACCTAGAGCCCAATGAGTCTGATTTTGAATGTAATGTTTTATAGACTAAAAGAAGAACAACTTCATTCAGACTTGCTTTCCATAATACAATCCTCTTCCCCAGTCAGCTTATCAATAATTGGGCAACCTATGTATCAATTAATAGTTTTCCTCCTTCCTCCTTAATACTACACCTTTAGGCTGCTTGGTTAAAAAAAAATACCACTCATGGCAGCCTCATGGCGGTATTTTATCCCTTTATCCTGAGCAACTTGAATCATGTTTAATTTCAAATGGTAATGGTTTAGTTTAGTGTTTCCATTGTGGGATCTGTATCATGGTGGCAAATTTCACTCCCAGAGTTGCATCTTCTTTGTTACAAAAGCCAATTTCCTTTGAAAACAAATGCTTCTATTTTCTCAGGATTGTCTCTATAGTGCTGAATTAATATCCCTTCCAAGCCTTCTACTTGATTTTCTTTCTAGAAGAGTCCAGCATTCTTCTATCTCCTTAGAAACACTACTTGAGGCTCCTAAGACATTTCTTTGACAGGTGTTTCCTTTGATCTTAAAGAATGTCTTTTTTTCCTCAAAAGTCTTTTCCAGGAAAAGTAATGGCCATATGTCTGAAGTATTCATCAGTTTTGACAGTACTGCTAAATCTCATCATTGCACATACAATTTTAGTGTTTTCTTTAAAAAATAATTGCACATATTTTGAGATATGATTTATAAAGGGAAAAATAAGTAATAATATTGATATATTATGTACTGTATGTTGTTAGTCCCTCTGATACAATGTTATAATATGATACCATGTTATATTGATCCAGCAAGGACATTTACTATCATACCATTCTAATGCCAATGGGGTGAGATGGTGAACATAAAATCTGTTTTAATACAGAGTATTTGTTCATACTGATAGTGTGCTTTTAATGTACAGAAATATTTCACATAAATATATAATTATTTGATTTAGAATTTACATAACAATTATTATTTAAAATAGTAATATGTAGTTTGGATAAATCTCTCATTGTAAGCCAATTGAGGTTGGCACATTTTTGTAGTTGATTTATATACCCCAGATTTTGTCTGTACAAAGAGCTGAATCAGATGAGTCCAAACACCAAATTCTCCATGCTACAGTGCAGTCTTAAAGATTACCAATAAAATATGACTTTGCTTCCATTTTGAATTGCTATTTTTTCATAATATACTTGACTTCAGTTGGCTCTGCTTCAAGATTCATTTTAATTTTTAAAAGCTTAACTTATTTCTACTGTGTGTGATGTAAGTATTTAATGCCCTGGAGGAATTTTTTTTTCCATTACCATTTCTTTTTTAGTAGATCCAAAGTAAAACAATTAAAATCTTTTTCTTGATTCTCAGAATGAGTTGGCATGATACTAAAACAAAAGAAGTTTGACCCTGTGGCTTCTGCATTTGAAAGCTTCCGTGGAACATGCTTTTATGAGCTCTTGGCTACTCTGCACTACTGACAGGGAACTACTCTGGCAATTATCAAAGTTGAGAATTAGAACTTATGAGAAGCTCTCTCAGACAATCCAGGACACCAGTGCACTTTATTTTTAACAAATGGCATTTATGTGTAAAATATTTATGATAATACCTCACACTACACCTGTGGGTGTCTCATGTATATTTGTTCAGACATTTCAGTAATGTGAGATCTCCTTGTCATTGGTCATATTTAAGTTTGCTGACAACTGGTGCGAGACTGTCTGCTTTTATTATAATTATTAGGCTTTATATTAACTCCCCAGAAGATGTTTAGACAAGTCATACAGTACATGTTTTAAGTGGTTCAGGGAATTGTTAGGTTATTTCTGTAATGTTTTCTTAGTAAAAACATTGGAATTGAAAATAATTGCAAAATACTATAAAGTAATAAAAGTAGAGTTTATTTTGGAAGTCACACTGATAGAGAATAATCTGTTCTCTTTTAATAAATTATCATCTTTGCACAGTATATGACTATTTCTGTAATGACTATCACTGTTGGGTCTAGCATTTTCTATTTTAGCACAAAGCAATACTTAAGAAGGGGGAAGGATATCTTACTTAAGCGTCATTCTATTTTGGGATCTTCCCTATTGAAATCCTAATGTTGCCATTTTTATTTACTTACTATACAATAATGGTATAATTTCATTTCACAATTGCTATGATATTAGTCATTCTTTTAAAGCTTTGAGATTTTCACTTCCTTGCTCAAGGACTTGCTTTCAATGTCCCCCATTGCCTATAGACACAGGGCAAGCATATCCTACCCAGTATACAATGATATCGTCTTGGTGAGCCAAAATAAGAAGATTAAGAATTGGAAGAATGGAATATAGTTTGAATTTCAAGGAGTCTTTTTCTTGTATTAAAAAATTAAAACTGTTAATTGGGCTTTTTTTTTTTAAGGTTTCTGAATTCTCCTTTCACTATTATCTAGTGAGTTAAAGATTTGTGAGAAGATTAGAATAGTTATAGATTACAAAGCAGCTACATATTTTGTTTCATTTTGTTGTGGCCAATCTGAGTTTAGTGGGAGTGAATTTTTGACCTTGTTACATATTTGTCACAATACTTTTGTGTCTCTCATAAGTAAATTCCATGACAAAGTTTTCAGTGTAAGTCATTTATTTGGGAGGTGATTCCAGGAAACACCAGGAGGGCAGTGGGACAGGGAAGGGCAGGAAAACAATTAAGACTGTGTAATTCAGTAAGTTAACATTATGGGTAGCTGTTATGTTGAAGGGTCAAGTCTGTCAAATAGCCGGCGAATGAGCTATTTGAAACTAAATATTTCCACATCTACTATGGGCTCTTCTTTTTGGTTTGACTAATATAGCCTGACATCATGCAAGTGACCTATTTTTACCTTCAAGGTTTTTTCCTTGTCAATCTGGAGATATATTTTAATAATCATTAGGGCTTAGGTAGAAAATGTGGAGTGACGTTGCTACTTGATTTAGGTGCAGGAGGCAGGCAAGAGCTATTCTAGATATCCTAAACTCTATTCCTAGACCAGTTAGACCACCAGAAGCCTTTTTGTTTGGAACACATTATCTCAGTCTGTCTCAGGACCACCTTCATTCAACTGTGTTTCATTATTATGCCTTTAGGATTATTGAAAACTAGCTGTGCAATCACACAAATGGTAGCACCTATAAAGGTCTTACTATGTTTTAGACACCTTGCTAGGTATCTTAAATTGAATTCTAGCAGGTCTATCTGCATAAATTGTGGTCAATAAAACTAAACTCATGGGATTATTACAAAGATGAAAGAAATTCATGCCTGTGAAGTACTTAGCAAGTGCTTGGTACTAAGTAAGAGGTCAATCTATGATGATGGTGGCAGTTGTTGTTTTTTCTTGTGTTAATGTCTCTGTGGGTGTGACTACTTAAAAACGGTGTTTGGGAGCCCCAGCACTTCACAACACAAGACTATGAGTGCTTCTTGATAAACAGAATGAAATATGGCATATCAGTTTTCTTTCAAATAGGCATTTTTGGGGAATAAGGGCAAAAATATACTTAGCTAAATAAAAGTGAAATTAGCTTTGTCTTGTCAGACTGGGCTTGGAGAAAAATCAAGTATAAAAGGAACCCTAATTTTTGTGACCTTCCCTGGAGTCTCTTAAAGTACCTACTGTTTGTTGATAGGCCTTTTAATGGTGGTAATACATCTAAGTGTTTTATTGTACTAAACTTCTTTATTTATGGTAGTGCCTATAATGAGAAAGAGGAAATGGCCAGAGCTATTACTTTTCTGCTCATCACAGTGTTTAATCTTGCTGTTTTCTTTGGAGGTAAAGGGAGGTAAAAAGAACTAATTGGATGTTTCCAATCAAAGGATGTTTTCTCCTTTAAATGTACCTTTCTTCTTGAAACAGTGAGTGCAGTTAGCAAATTTACTTCTGAACGTCAAATGATGAGAGTAAATACAGTGTAAAAAAGGCAATTAGTGTTTTCTTTTACTTCAGAAATATAGAGACTTTGGTAAATTTGGAACTTAGGAAGTTAGAACTAATCCTAGGGTTTCCTCATAAATGAAGATGATGAGAGATTTGTATATTTATAAGTAGCTAGATATTTTCATTAATCTATAATTATAAATAAAAATGAATATATAGTGTGAATACCCACACACACACACACACAAATACTTGGATTGACTACAGGTCAGGGATCTGGGGGAATTAGAGATTTTTAAAAAGGTTGCTTTGCTTTCTCCTTCCCTGAAATACCACTTTTATCATCATAAACAAGCAATCAATAAGCTGAACTCATCCCTTCATATCTCTTCTCCTCTTATCTTCTCTTTTTCCTAAAGGTTTCTTAGAGGTACTTACGCTAGAACACTGTAAATGGCCTTTATTTTTTTAAAAAAATCTTATTCATATGATGGGTCTAGGAACATAGCCCCTACTTCTGTGTCTGAGGGTGATGACTCTGTGACCTTCCTCCAGGGTTTGGATGTGGGGAAATAATAATGGAACCACTAAGCACACACTTACAGCCCTTTCACTAACTCCGTGGAACTCTGGTGGAAGAGTGGTAATGGAGTGGGGAAAACTCATCTCAAAACTCACCTCTTTAATTCCTTCTTTCATCTATGTATGCACTCACTTCAACAACTGTGTGCCTGGCCATGCATTAGGTGCTATGCTCATGGCAGTGACCAAGGTAGGGGCGCCATCTCTGCCATAAAGGAGCTTACATCATACTGGATTCTTCTAGGAAGACTTCTTGATTATTTTGATTTTTATTCATTTCCCTCTTAATAATTTATTCATTCATTTTAAATTAAAAACACCTAATAAGTGCTTACCAAATGCCAAAGTGGAGAAATTGCTAATTCTCAATGGGATAGAGGCAAATTAGGTACTGATTCTATTGTCATGGAAAAGCTGAACAAAGAAACCAATTATTTTGGCAAAAGGAGAAGTTCAAAGTACAATGATAGAGAAATTCAAAGTTCCATGGGACTGAAGACTAGGAGAATTAATTCTGCTTGAGTAGATCCAAAAGGCTTTTAGAGTAGGAGTATCAATTCACTGTTATTACAATTGATGGCGCACAAGAAACTACCTTGAAATTGCTTATGAATGTAAGAGTTGGATGGGTTGTTCTGCTGGTATTGGCTCAACTTACTGATGTGTCAGCCATAGATGAGGGTCAAGTAAGTGGCTTAGCTGGTCTTGCCTGTGGGATCTCACATGTTTGGGGTCGATTGGATGTTGGCTGCTTTAGAATGACCTTGACTCTTTGCCTTTTGTGTCACATCTCTCCATCAGGTTGCTTGGATATCATCTCATAGTAGGGTAAGAGGTATAAGGATAAGAGAACAGAACCCAGTGTGCAAGGGCTTTTACACCTTTGCTTGTGTCACATTTCCTCACATTCCATTTACCAAAGAAAATCACCTGGATCAGGCTAGAATCAAATTTTCAGTGTGGATTGAACATGGGGGTTGAACTCCACAATGAGAGGAGTGAAGGAATGGGACCATCAACATCATCAGCCTTCTACAGGAGGTAATAACTGAGCTGAGATTTGAAAGATCAACAGGAATCCCATGAACATTCCAAGGAGAGGTATTAGCACATATGATGACATTGAATCTTGAAAGAAGATTTCTAGCTTAGGAAATTCCAAGGAGTTGATATGATTAGAGGAAATGCCTCTGGGGAATGGTATTTTGAAAGTGCCAAGTTCTTTCCCCTCTCAAAGCCTCTCTTGTGGTGCCTCTTTGTAGTGCTCTCCAAGGAATACTTCACCAGTTTCTTTGTCTTACTAACTCCTGGTCATTCTTTAGATCTTAGCTATCATGCCTCTTCTGAGGACTGACAAACTCTGATCATTTTGCAATTTGCATGTTTCCCCCAACCAGGTTATTTTAGCTCATGGCACCCTGTTCTCACCATTTAATGATTTTATTGCAATTTTTACTTATATAAACATAGATATCTATTTATTTAATATCTGTTTTCCCCCCTAGATCAGAAGCTCCATCAGGGCACATATTCTTTGTTTATTATTGTATTTTCAGTATTTGTTTTAACACATAGTATATATTTAATAATGAATCAAGGAATGCGAGTAAAGAATTAAGCAATTCATTAATCATGAATGGCCTTTGGTGCTGAGTAGAGAAATTTGAACTTTGTCCCAGAAGCTAAAGGGAGCCTTTGGAGGCTTTTAAACAAGAGCCTAACTTGAAAACTCAGAACTTTAAAGAAACCACTTTAGCATTATTGAGAGAATAGTTGGTAAAAGCCATACCTGTAGAGAAGAGGACCAGTAGAGTTTAGATTAAGTATATGGGAGAGGAGATGGTATTTATAGGACATGTTTTCCTGTCATTTGCTGGTCTGGTGTCTGGACTTTTCACTTTCCTTCCAGAAATCATCATGAAACAACAAAGAGAAGAAACATAAACATGTCAATACTTATTTGATGAAACTAAAAGTCTTGATAACTCTAAACCATAATATATGAACAAAGGCTGCCAAATGGTATAAAACTAAAGGAGAAAAAATGTTTCAGAATGTGCAGGAGAGGGTGATGACTGTTACTGCAGACCTCAGACCACATTGGAATGTATCTGTTCTCCTAAATAGTGGCACAAGCTGATGTTTAAAATCAATGATCCTCTGTTTATTTAAGAGAAATAAATGAGAAGGAAATGCAAGACCTTTCTTGGAGCTTTATTTGAAGTCTCAAGAGGCAGAGAAGGGAGGGTTAAGAGAGAATGCAAATCGTAAGTCATATTTGCAGCAAACTATTAGTGAGACTGAGAGGAAGGGACAGAGTCTCCCTGTGGTCAGCTCTGCAGTGTTCATCTCTATTGGCTGTGAAAAATAAATATTAAAAGCACTCACATCCACACCTTTGTCATAAGAAAATTATTTCTAAGAAGGAATATTGACCTTAGCCCCTCACTCACAAGAACCTTCCTCTATTGGTCCAGGAGGAATTCACCTCATCAAAGATGAATAAGGTTTAATAACAAAAAAGAATGTATGCAACAGTACTATAAGACAAAAGGAGGAAAAATAAATGAGTGAATAGGAACCCTTACCAGAAAATTATTGCCCCAGAGTAGATTGTGAGTAAACATATCACCATATATTAAAAAATGCTAAGAAAGCAATCACTTTTATAAAATAAAGGATCAAATAAAGGATATAAAAGCCCAGGATGCAAATAAAAGGGAAAAATCTTTTGATTGCACTAATCCCCCCTTCCTTTGTTATTTTAAAGCATAATGATTTGTTCAGCTTCATTCTTAAATCACATCTGCACCTGAAACCTTATCTGATTCTTCCAGACTAGAAGTTCTCAATTGGCCATGGAACCAGTTTCTGATTCTTTGGGTCTGTGATGGGAGCTGAGAATTCACATTTCTAATATATTCTCAGGTGATAAATACTGAGATCTATGGTCCAGGGATAACACTTTGAGAACCACTGGACTAGCTTTTCTTTCTGTCTTCTTTGTTCCTTGCTACTTCAAATAAGTATTTCTTTTATTCAGGCTTGGTCTCCAATCTTCAAACCCTGACAGCAGTGAGTACCCCCTGCTACCCACCCTCCTCTGGGCTGGTAGCCCATCTTGTCTTTCTCAAACTTATATAGGTAGGTGGAGGAATCAAAGGGAACTGTTCTGTAGCTCCTGGCTGTAATTTTCTGGTTTCTGAGTCACTTATAGGAAGATCTAACAATTAAGGCAGATCAAGGCTTCTTTTCCTTTAATTTCTAAAAGGGTGATAAATTACTTTGGCTAGATGGTATTTGATACTCAGCCTTGCTTTAAGAAGAGATACAATCCAAGTTCTGAAACTCCTTAAGGTATAATCCTTAGAATGATGTGCCTTCACCTTTAAGCAATAACAGTGATACTATGCTAAGTTTAGGTGGAAACAACTCAGATGATCTATTTTCAGATCCCTAGAAAGACAGAGATACTTAGGGAGAAAAGGCACCTTGTTATACTCTTTGCTGTTGCTAGGTTTACCTGCTTCTCGGCCTTTTTTTTTTTTTTACCAACGTGTCTGCCACATGGCATTTGAAATGAAAATGGGTGTCAGGGAGAGGAAAGGCTTGAAGGAAAGCAGTGGCAGGCAGGTGGATATAGAGGATTAGCAGAAGAGGGAGTGTGAAAGGCAGCTAAAGGGAGACTTGAGGGCAGAGAAGGGGAGAAGAGAACAGCTGGTGGGAGAAGCAGTGAGGGGAGAAGGCAGAGAGGCAATGAGCCACAAAAGAAGCAGTCGGCTCCTTTATGAGTGCTGCAGCTTGCTGCTCCATTGGCTTCTCTCCTTCACTGCCACTGCTGCTGTTCGAGCTCACAGTTGGCAGCTGGGCAAATTTAGTCAGCGTGGAGGACCAGGCTGTGGCAGAGGAGGGAGCCTGATCATGACACTGGACTAAGAAGGAATGGGGCCAATGAAAACATGCAAGTCAAGAGGACTCAGGGATGGCAGAATTAGCATCTGTTTCCCTGGTGGATCTCTCCTGTTCCAGGAGCCATGTGTGGGCTGCCATTGACTCTCCATTGCTTCCTTTCCCCTCATTCCAGTGAGTGCTGCAGGTGTACCAGGATCTCTGCCAGGAACCCTGGCATTCACACCAGGCAGATCTATCCCTACTTTAGTAACTTCAGGGGATACTTCTGGCAAGGTTTGATCCCCATGTAGACAGAAAGAGAGGTGGGTCCACGTGCCATGATCCAAGGGTGAAGAGGCTACCTGGCGAGATGTTAAACTGATTGCCTGCCATCATACCTCAACTCTGTCCAGTGAATTAAGACTTTGTGTTTCCAAAAAGGGACATGTCAACTTAAAATACATTATTGAAAAGGGAGTAATAAATTTGACTAGTGGTAGCCATAAATACATGTGGGTGAATGAATTAATGATATTTATTGAGCCACAGCTATTTGCTAGACAAAACTAAATAGCTATTTCATACTAGGCACTGCACTTGGAATATTTAAATATATAATGAATTAATCTCTACAACAACTCTGTAGAGTTTATAGGTGAATGAATAGAGTTTCCCTTTGGCATTTTTATTCACTCAACATATATTGACTGCTTATTCTGGCATGCTGCTCAACCCCAGGGGATACAGATGCAAATAAGATGTTCCTTCAGTCTCTCCAACCCCTTTGGAATTGAGAGCTAGGGAGGGAAAGTGAATTTTAAAGAAGCTAATTATCATATGTAGTAAGTGCCCTGATAAGATATGTGAAGAATGCCCAGGGCATATAAGGGCAGCTAACCCAGACTTTGGGGCCAAAGGGAGAACTCCTTGGGGAGAGATCATCAAAGCAAGACAATCAAATCAGAGCTTTAGGGCAGGCAAAGAGGACAATGGGAAGAGTGATCCTGGCAGAAGTAACAGCATAGGAAAAGCCCTGGGGACATAAAGGAGCTGTAGAGCAACTGAAAATTACTCTGTATAATAAAATGTAGGGTATGAGGGAAGAGTGGTATTTAGTAGCCCAGGGCCTGTATATAGAAAAGCTGGAGTGTGAGCTCAGAATTCGAGCCTTAATAACCCTTCTCTTACCATTATGCCACATTCTTTCCACTGGGTCAATTTACTGTAGAAAATTGATAGCACTGAAAAATGGGACCCAGAAGGACCTTTGGTATGAAAAACGGGGAAGAAAGGAATGGAGATAGTTCCAGAGGTAATATAAGATAGGCCCAGGTGGGGTAAACTTTGTTTTAAGTAGAATGAAAACTAAGGCAGTAAAAGAAGCGGTGGGGGGGGGCACAAACAATTTAAATTTTCTAAAGCTCAATGTGGATCCTGATGCAGGTGATACTGTAGTGCCTGGGGGTGTTTTCTTTGTTAGAAATGGGTGGTAGTTAAGCCTTCTGTTTTTGGCC
This sequence comes from Cheirogaleus medius, assembly GCA_008086735.1. Lineage (NCBI taxonomy): Eukaryota > Metazoa > Chordata > Mammalia > Primates > Cheirogaleidae > Cheirogaleus > Cheirogaleus medius. The sequence goes on along the minus strand of VBSM01001681.1, from coordinate 12,642,792 downwards.
ATCCCATTCCACCCGACTCATATACACAGTGATGGGTAAAGGTGAGCAGTCGGCTGGTCTAACCTGTGGTGCAGCAGTGTGAAGGTCCTGGCGTGGGAGAAGCACGGCGTGCTTAAGGAGCGTAGGCCGGCAGTGGGAGAGAGGTAGGGCGGCTTTCTGTGACAAAGGTGAGAAAGAGGCCAGGCTCATGTGGAGAATTTCAGACAAATTAAAAATTGAAATTTTCCAAAGACACCAACAGGATGCCATAGAAAAGCATTAAGTAGAGCAAAGGTGTAGTCAGATCTTTATTTCAAGAAGATCATGGTGGGCTGGGTGCAGTGGCTCACCCCTCTAATCCCAGCACCATGGGAGGCTGAGGCAAGAGGATTGCTTGAGGCCAGGAGTTCTAGACCAGCCTGGACAACAAAGTGATACCCCTGTCTTCTCTACAAAAAAATAAAAAAAAAAATTAGCTAGGTATGGTGGCAAGCACCTATAGTGCCAGCTACTTGGAAAGATAAGGCAAGAGGATCTCTTGGGCCCAGGAGATTGAGGCTATAGTGAGTTATGATCACATCACTGTACTCCAGCCTGGGCAACAGAGTGAGACCCTGTCTCTAAAAAATATTATTTAAAAAAATAAAAAAGATCACTATGGATACTATAGAGGGAGGTAGGAGGGAGCAAGAGTAGATGGGAGTAGACAAGATAGATGATTGTTGAAGTAATCTGGGCAAGGAATATTGCTGACTTGAACTAGGGTGATAGCAGCATGGCAGGGGCCATGAGGACACACTGGGGATATAGCCAAGAGGTGGAATTGCTGGTCTTGGTGATGGATTGGCTGTGTGAGTGGAATGGTGAGGAGAGAGAGAGAACTATTAGGGACAACCCCCTGGTATTCTGACTTTTATAGCTGAATGCCCTGTCAATGCCATCACCAAGGTTAGGAACACTGCTTTTGGGGAAGGACCATGAATCTGGGTTTGGATTTGTGCCGATGAGAGACATATTCCTGAGGAGTCAGGTTCATAGCTTGAAAACTGTAAGTGTTAAAAGTTTCTTCTTCATACCCAGGGATGTGGCTTACAGTTTTCCTGTTTTTGATCCTGGTTGACCCTCTGAGACATCCACAGTCCTACATGAGATTTTGCTCTAGGAACTCAGTGCTGCTGTCTGTTATCAGACTGCAAATGCCTGTGTGCCTTGTGGGAGGTCTGGATGGTCTTGGCTAAGTTTTGTCTTTGAGTTATTTTATGCAACATGTGTCTATTGGGTTTTTAGTTTGCATCTCTGGGTTTGTCACTATGGCTTTTACAAAGAGGCTAATGTGTGGTCCTGGCTTTCAAAGGAATTTGTGATCTTATGTAGAACAAAAGAAAATGTAATAGCCACAATTAATGGCCTATGTGCATGGTTTAATAAAAGGGGACATGAAGTTCCATGTTCTGTCTCTTCTTTGAACATAGAGGGCACAGTCATCTTTCATTAATAGAACTGGAGGCTGATAGAGAAAAAAGCATATTTAGAGCAGGAACTAGATAGTATATACTCGGGAATCAGTAGGAGATCTTAAAAATATCATGTGGAGTTCAGCTTTCCCAGTTGAAATTCGGCTCTGGAGGTAAACTATTTAAATTGCAGCAAATTTCAGAGATGAGGGAAATGAAGGATATAAGAAGAGGGCCTACATTATTGGAATGTAGTTTTGTTTTATTCCTAGTACCTAGTGATACATGTTAGAATAAAATGAATAATGGAGGTATGAATGAATGGGTGAGTAAATGGTAGATGAATTGATGGATGAATAAATGAATGAATGAATGAATGAATGAACGGAGATAGTTCACTCTGAGCAAAGAATCACATATGCGACTAATCAGAGAAGAAATGTTGAAGGGTGAATTTCCGAGGGTGATGGGGCAAGGAGCTGTAATAAAATTTCCCTAAATGCTGACCAGGAAGATTTTGGCATTCTTGACAGCCTATCCTCATTTAAGATTTCAATATAATTCAGAAGGTGCTCTTAACAAGGGTAAATTATAAACCATGCCTGATTATGCAGTTTATAATAAATGTTCTCATTTCTAATGGGGGGGTAAGTGTGTACCTTTTTGAGTTGCATGATTATTTTTGTGATACTTTCAACCCTTGCAATTTTTCTCCCCACTGAAATGAAGTTTCTGAGCTGTTATAAAGGCAAAAACCTAGACTCTGGTACTTTTTTAAATTTCATTTTTCACTTATCCGTCTTCTTGCTGTGACAAGAACAAGAGTATGAGTGAAGTCAGATAGTGGGTTAATAGAATGCCAGAGAATTAACATTGACATGTGGCTTGCAATAATGACATTTTAATTCTAGATTTAGGATTTATTCAAATTCTATTTTCTTTAAGGTAGGAGAAAGAAAACTTTAAGATGCCATCTCCTTGACTTGTGACAGTTCTCTGGTTTCCCTCATAGTCCCACACTGGCAGCAGGAATGGGTCAGATGCCACTTTAGACCAATTTGCCAGATTATCCTTGAGCTCTCTAACTTGGATAGAAAAATAAATAGAAAATGTCAAACTAAATTTGCTATCTTAACAAATGCAAAATATTGCTGACCAAGGATTAATGGCTTTTTTGTTTCTGGAAAGCCTTCTAACCTCTTGAGAGGTGGGGCAGGGGGATTTTGTACATTCCAGGCCCCAGATGTAAACTGGTTTAATCCAACGACTTTTGCTCTTTCTTGTCAATGCGTAGGTTAAATGTTTGTGTTAAACTGAAATTTTCCCATATAAAATAGAGCATAATAGCATAACCATGCATTTGAGTAGTTCTTTATAAGTTTTTTCCATAAATCTTTCACATATCTTATCTACCAATTATTTATACCAATAGTCCATGAGGAATAGGTGTAGAAAATAATCAGCCCCATTGAAGAGATAAAAATAGTAAAAATATTTTTATGTTTTTGAAAATTTATAAAGCACTTTCATACATATAACTTTCATGTTATTTTTGTGACAAAGCTAAGGGAAAGGGATGTCCAATAAGAACCAAGGCACAAGTTAAGTAAATGATTTGCTCACACTTTCAGATGTCCAACTCTATTCCTTCCCACAGCTAGGCAGCACTTGCACACATTGGTGGAGCACCTGTCAGTTGCCAGGCTTTTACTATACTATGTGCTTTATCCCTGTGGTCCCCAATGCCTGGGCAGCAGACCCGTACTGGTCCGTGGCCTGTTAGGAACTGGTCTACATAGCAGGAGGTGAGTGGTGGGTGAGCAAAGCTTCGTCTATATTTACAGCTGCTCCCTATTGCTTGCATCACTGCCTGAGCTCTTCCTCCTGTCAGATCAGCAGTGGCATTAGGTTATCACAGGAACATGAACCCTACTGTAAACTGAGCATGTAAGGGATCTAGGTCGCATGCTTCTTATGAGAATCTAATGCCTGATGATCTGAGGTGGAGCTGATGCAGTGATGCTGGCACTGGGGAGTGGCTGCAAATACAGATTGTCATTAGCAGAGATGTTTGACTATACAGAGACCATAATAAATCAATTGCTTGCAGATTCATATCAAAACCCTATCAGTGATTGGCAAGTGACAATTAAGCTGCATCTGGGAGCAGGCCTATAGTGGCAGCTGAGTTGATGTACTTAAATCGTACAGCTGCATTTGGTGGCAAGCTTTAAGTCAGAACCCAACACTTATTTTAGTCCACACATGACCTACCATTATTTTATTTACCACTTCTGTCCCCACCTCTTTCCTGCACTGTGTACTTGTGTTAGTCACAGTTTTCGTAAGCCCTCAATCTAACCCTAGCAAAAATAAGTAAAAGACAAACGTAGCTGGAGAGCTTCTTTGAAAAGGGGGAAAGACCCAATGATGAGACAGCAGAAGACTCTAAGACTGCCAAGAAAATGAAAGCTACATTTAAAAGAAAATATTAATACTAAGAGTTCTACTTAAATTACGGGTTCATTGCAGCAGGTGATTCACATTCTTCAAGATTGCTTTGTATAATATGTGGTGACCAGCTATCCAATGAAGCCATGAAACCTTCAAAATGACTTTACCACATGGAGACCAAGCATCATGCATTAAAAGACAAGCTTTTGGAATTTTTCAAAAGAAAAAAATGTGAGCATGAAGTACAGAAGAAGTTATTGAAGCTCACCACTTCATCAAATGTGTCTGCACTGAGAACATCATTCTTAGTGTATAACCACATTGATAAAGCTAAGAAGCCCTTTACTATTGGAGAAGAGTTGATCCTGCCAGCTGCTAAGGACATTTGCCATGAACTTTTAGGAGAGGCTGCAGTTCAAAAGCGGACACATGTTCCTCTTACAACTAGAGCCATAGCTAGATGATTTGATGAAATAGCAGAGGATACTGAGGCACAATTGTTAGAGAGGATTAATGAGTCACCGTGGTATGCGATCCAGGTTTGACAAGTCTACCAAGTTGACAACAAGGCAACAGTGCTTGTTTTTGTGAGATATATTTTTCAGGAGGATGTGCATGAGGATATGTTATGTGCACTTTTGTTGCCAACCAACACCACAGCTGCAGAACTATTCAAACTTTTGAATGATTACATATCAGGATAACTGAATTGGTTATTTTGTGTCCATATATGCATGGGACACAGTGGCTGCCATGACTAGACAGCTTTCTGGTTTCACTACTCAGGTCAAAGAGGTTGCTTCTGAATGTGAATGTACGCACTATGTCATCTATAAAGAAATACAGGCTAGCCAAAAATGTCACCTGAACTAAACAACATTTTGTAGGATGTGATTAAAATTATCAACCACATTAAAGTGCGTTCCCTTAACTCACATTTGTTCACACAGCTCTGTGAGGAGATAGACTCAGAGCACACCTGTCTTCTCTTATACCCAGGAGTGAGATGGCTTTCTAAAGGTAGATCATTGGCCATAGTTTTAGAGTTATGAGAGCCTCTCCAGAGATTTCTTTTAGAAAAATAGTCACCTATGGCAGCACATTTCAGTGACACAGAATGGGTTGCAAACTTGCTTACTTGTATGACATATTTATTCAACCTGCTCAACAAACTCAATCTGTCACTTTAGGGGACAATGACAACTGTGTTGAATGTTTGGCTGAATTCAATGCCAAACTGGAATTATGGAGGCAATGAGTGAACATTGGGATTTTTTGACATGTTTCAAACATTAGCAGAGATTTTGAAAGAGACTGAGCCAGGCCCTTCTTTATCCTAGCTGGTGCATGATCACCTATCTCAGCTTTCAAAAGAGTTTGAGCATTACTTCCCAACCTCAAAAGACCCCCGATATGGGAAGGAATGGATCTGCAACTCATTTGTGAATAAGCTGGTGAATTGACTTTATCCTTGCTAGAAGAGGATCAATTGCTTGAGATTGCAAATGACAGTGGCCTTAAAAATGTTTGAGACAACTTCAAATCTCCATACGTTCTGAATTGAAGTCAAGGTGGAATATCCTGAGATTGTCATAAAAGCACTTTCAGTGCCTGCTTCCATTTCCAACATTCTATCTTTGTAAAGCAGGGCTTTCCACAGTGACAGGAACCAAAACAAGATTATGGAGTAGACGGGACATAAGCAACACACTTTGGGTGTCACTGTCTCCCATCACCCCCAGATGGGACTGTCTAGCTGCAGGAAAACAAGCTCAGGGCTCCCACTGGTTCTGCATTATGCTTAGTTGTACAATTATTTCATTATATATTATAATGTAATAGTAATAGAAATAAAGTGCACAATATATGCAATGCCCTGTAATCATCCTGAAACCATTCCTACTCCCTACCACCTAACCCCGGTCCATGGAAAAATTTTCTTCCATGAAACCTGGTGCTAAAAAGGCTGGGGCCTGCTGCTTACACACATTAGCTTATTTCTATCCTTTCAACCACTCATCACATTTCCATTTTATTACCACAAAAACTGGAACTTCATAAGAGTACAGAACTTTTCTAAGGTAATGCAGTCTTAGAATTCAGAGGTGATGTCCTTGGTCCCACAGTCCAAATTGATATCAGCACTTTTCAATGCCTCCTTGCCCCAGCTTCCATTGCTAATGCAATCTGTGAAGTAACTGATTTGCTCTCTAGAATTCCTATCACTTCATGCACTCACATGACTGTGGTAGACTCAGCAAGGACAACAGGGTGAGGTGCTCTATCTTGGCATGGGCAGCAAAAATTGCCACTTCATGAGAAATATTTACGGGCAATAAAAAATCCCCCATAACATAATCCCTCCCATAACTGCCTAAATCCAGAGGGCTCATTGCTTATATTTATTCATTTGATATACTGAGCTTATGTTTTTAGAGATCTAGCTTTGCAACTACCTCCCATATGAACTTCAAACTTTCGATAGATTTGCTGTCTCTTCAGGGGAATGTTGCCCAATTGAATGCTCTGTGATGATAGAAATGTTCTATATTTGCATTGTTCAAAAATACAGTCTCTAGCTACATGAGATATTGAGCATTTGAGCACTTTAAATGTAGCTAGTACAACTGATGAGCTGATTTTTAAATTTTAATATATGAAAATTTACATTGAAATAGCCATATGTGTCTGGTTGATATCATATTGGAAGGGGCAGTTTTAGAAGAAATGATCATAAAAGTAGTGTCAAGTCTCTGGCTTTATGCTTCATAATCATAGCAGCCCAGTAAGAAAATTTTACCTTTTCTCTTTATTCTTTGAAATGTCATGGAATGAACTAGGCCACCCTATGCTTACTTCTAAATGCAGAACTAGAATTCTTCACAGTTGTAGAATTTCAGTGGACTTTAGAAAGTATCCTTTACAAAGGCAATGAAATTTAGGAGAAAAATAATGTAAAAAAAATCCTCTGAAGGCAGAGAGCATGTCTTAGTTCCCATTGTATCATCTCCAAATACTAACATGTCTGACAACAACTATTATTAACGAAATAACTAGTACTTATTGAATGCTTATTATGTGCCAGACATTGTTCTAGGTTGTTACATATAGTAACCCATTTAATTCCCAACCACTCTAGAAGTAGTTATACTTACTATCTTTGTTTCACAAAGTAAGCTTACAGATTATGAAATGATTCTTTAAACTTCTCTCCTCCTCTTTTGTACCAGAGCATCAGCAGTGGCATTCAACACTTGTCAAGTGCTTAATAAGTTCTAATTTCTGGTTTAAGGCAGGGCCATCCCATGATGATGAATGTGAATGATGTCCTCTGGAGTAGTGTGGTGGACAGACAAGGCTGTCCAGAAAGGTTAGTTGCAGAAAAGACAGCTCTTGTCCTCCTTCATAGAGTTTCTATGCTGCATGGTCACATCAGAACACACCCAAATGCAGTATATCACGCTCTATGAGATTTGTTGTAAGCAACTACTTTCTGAGTTTCCCATAATCAAATGTGCTATTTGAGAGGTGCTTTCCCATCACCAGTGATATTTGTGATAATATTGGTAGTCACTTAACTTCATAAGGCTCTGGCATCACAGTAATGAAATAATATCAGAAAAAGCATGGGTTTGACAAACCAGAGTTAAATCATTATTTCCACTATGTTACTGAGTGGTGGCTCTCTGAGGGCCTGATTTATAGTTGTAAAAGGGAATGATTTTTCTCAGGGTTTTCATAGGCATTAACTGAGATTGAGTAGATAAAATTAAGAAGCCAGTGCTTGATGACAGGTGGAGAGTTAATAAATAGTAGCTCTTACTATTACTACAAACAGAATTTTTCAAACAGTTATGTGGGGCTACAGATACTGTCCTCAAGGATCTTAAGAGGGGAAATGACATAAAAACATAAATAACTGCAATGCAATAGGACAGTTACATATGATGAATATTCAGGAGCACAAAAGAGATTACCTCCAGCAAATTATCAGGAAGAATTCCTCAGAAAGCAATGATGGGTCATACAATAGAAAGCTTCTAAATGGTAATTTTTCTTAAATCAAAAAAGTAGATGCAAATAATGTTCTGGATCTTGTCTGTTGGAAAATAGTACTACTCCTGTCCATATAAGCTTTCTGCCTAAAATTCCTGCAATGTAGATGACTTTGTGTACTCTTTGCTCTACCAGCTCTTCCAAAAGTGTCACAAACAATATTATTGAATGAATCCCTTCCTACTTGGGTGAATTTTGTTTCCCTGACTGAAACACTATGGTGCAGGAGAGTGAAGCCTTAGGGATCCTACATCAATGTTCCATGGGTGGACCAGGGGATTATCTTAAGGATCTTTTTTCCAACTTTCAGAAACCTTCATATAGGATTTTGGAGTGCTGTGACTCATGGCTCCTGAAGAGTCTCATGTGCTAATAAGAAATTTTTATCAGTTTTTGGTTTTTTAACTCACTCAATGTCCTTCAGTCAGTTTCCTACACTCAAATCCAAACCATTTGCAAACTCTGTGCCTGGCTCATGCTTACTTGGGGGCTAGGATATTTGCCATCTCATAAATGGCAAGTTTATTTATTGAATACCACCAATGTATTCAATAGAAAGACATCAACTATTTATAGATATACCAAACAAAACCCAGCAGTGTTTCCATTCAGGAAGCAAATGAACAGCTCTCGGTTTTTCTGCCTAGGTGCATCACAAAATAAGGTCATAAGGAGTGATGATGAATCTGCTAGGTAACAATGGGGCCGGTATTGACGTCAGGTGATGAAGCTATCCCTGCTTGCAGCAATAGCAATGAATTTAATGGTCTCTTCTGCAAAAAGCAGTTCAATACAATAACTGCTGAAATGCCTGCTACCTGTTTATTATAGTCTCTTTTATCCCTTGGGACATTTGCCAGCATATTGAAAAAGCCAAATTCAAGGTCACTATGCAATACCCACCACTAACAATATGTGTACTTTTTCAGATAATGATTAGTAAACATAAAGAATTGTTTGCTGGGGAAAAATTGTATATTCTTTATGGATTTTTAAATAGCATTGTCCCAAGCCTGGCAGATCATCCATAAATAGAATTTCTGGGAAAAATCAAAGCTGGAAATGAATCACTGTATCAGTCCATCAAACATTTCATAAAGAGACTGTAGGTGTCAAGGAAAAAAAATAACAAAGGCAAGTGCTAGCCTCTCTTGCTTTATAAAATGAATGCAAGTAATTTATTTACTGGAATAACAAAGATCCAGATCTTTCAGCTACAAATTTTCCTCTATCACTTAAATGACAGAATATAACTTTGAGGAGTCAGTACAGAATTACTACATTATAAGATGGTACTTTAAATGATTAAATCCACTTAAAAATAAAGACAAATTCCTTAAACTTCACCCCACGATAAAACATACACATCATCTACATAGCTCTTAAAGGTTTTTAAAAATCTATACTCTCCTGGGTCTGGCTTATTTATCATAGCATAATGTCTTCAAGGTTCATCCATATTGTTTCAAAGAATAATAATAATAAATAAAGAGGGTGGGAAGAAACTTGGAGGTGATGGAGAGGTTTATGGTTAGATTGTGGTGATGGTTTCACAGGTGTATACTTAGCTCCAAACTTGCCACGTGTATATATTAAATTCGTACTTTTAAAATGTCAATAATACCTCAATAAGATGATTTAAAAATGTCTATACTTTACAGGCTGTCACAGATGGTCAGTTATCTTCCAAATGAATAGGGACCTTGGAAGGGCACTGGCCACGCCAGATGAAGGTGATTATCAAACATGGGGCAATTTCCAACCTACGATCCCAGTTGTCCATGAGATCTCTAAATACAGCTCTGGGTGATGTCCAGACCCAGATTTTGGGGCCTCTCAGTTTGCGAACAGCTAATAAAATGGACAATTATTGAAAACTATACATAACTGAGGCTCATTTAACCACTAGATATTCACTAATGCCCTCCTATGTATCTATTGTAATTTTACTAGGCTGCAGAGCCCAGAATACTTCATGACCTTTAGTCCATATTTCTTTGAGAAAAAAAGTCTCAAGTACATAATTGTCTTTTAATAAATACCAGAAAATGTTCATTCTGATAATTATACAAAGGTGAATTCTAGAACCTGTCATGTGGAGCATCTTAATTCCATTTGACCACAGGATAATGAAGAATGCAAACCAGAATACTCACACACAGACATGTCGAACAGATACCCATATTACGGAATATAGAGGAACGCACTAGTGGGTGTTCTCTATGTTAAATTCATATATTCTTTTTTATTTTTGTGCCTTCTTTCAAGGACTCAGCCCTTCAATCCAAGTTATTATTTAAAATGATCTTGTGTCCCTAAAGTCTGAATTTAGAATGAGCTGCAATGAGTCTGTGTACACCTCCCATCTCCTTGCAACTCCCGATAACATGTACTCCTGTCCTTCTGCTTGCTTTTGTGAGGTTGCCTCAGTCTAACTGCCAAATTACAAAGCCATGAGGAAAAGACTTACCCAAGAATGTTCTGCCCAACCAAGCTGATATCTTTTTGTAAAGAAAATAGGCAGACATTTTCAAACATAATTGCACTCAGATAATATATCTCCCATGAGCCTTTCTTAAAACACACATACATACACATGCATGCATACACACACACTTGATAATGGAATATCTCCAAAACAAGCATAAATTGAGGAGGTAAAATAAAGGATCTTGTATTGAGGAGTGAATCCATATGAAAACAAATTTAAGTCGTTCTGCTAACTTACTCTTTCTAGTTGGTATGATTCTTACTCCATAAACTTATCTGTGCAAAAAATGTCACATTACTCAATTTTCTTAAGTAACTTAATCTGACTAAAAGAAGCTATGTTATCTGGACATAGTTGGGAAATTTATTGTCAGTAATTTTATTTTAATGTTGTGTTTCAGGCATACTGGAAGATTACAAGGCGCTCAGGGAAATGCTCTCTTGGTTTAGATCCAACGGATTCACCAGGGATCTCTTGTTGTCCAAGTCCACCTAGTTTTTTTGAACTCAGGATTCCTGCTAAGCTCAGGGCTGGGAATCTTTGTAAGGGCTGTATACTCAAAAAAATACCCCCACATAGCTTCTAAGATCCTACCAACTATCTTCAATTGTAATTTCTGTGAGGGTATAGATTTCTGTTTTGTTCATTGGTGTACTCCAGCACCTAGAATAATATCTGGGACATAGTATATGCTAATAAATTAACATATAACTGCATGTATGAATGAACGCTATCACAGGGAGAAGGACATGCATTTCTGCTATTCACTTTCCAGGAGCTGGAAGGAATCTCCCCCTGGCTGGCATTCTTTCCTTCCTCCCATCCCACCACTTCCCTCCCAACATACCTTCCGACTTTCATCCTTCTGTAGTTTCAAAAATTTCTTCAAAGAATATATATTACTTTTATAATTGGAAATAACTAGATGTGGAAATATTTATATTATAATAAAAGGAATATTTTCTCTAAAGAGTTTTTTCTCTTTTCCTTTTTTGTTGGAGGTGAGACAAAGAACTGTATTCCTACTTTCTGTACTATCACCTAGTAAAGGGCAGATAAAGTAGATGCTTCTTGAAAAGAATGGTGATCAATACCATGGATTATAGGTGATTATAACCCACTTAAGCCTTATTAATATTGAGATACCCACCTTCTTTCTTCTGCTGGCCGGTTGCTCTCAATGAAGATCACAATTGATTTTTAATCCTTTTTAAAATCTAGTGGTTTCTTTTATTTTATTATTGAAGTTTAACGACTAGTACATATTTAAGAGAAAAAAAATCATTTTTAAAGACAACATTTTGTATTTGCTTTTCAAATGGTAGATCACAATTTACTAATGCGTAATCCATTGAATTTCAAATAGCATGAAAAAATGATATGGAATAAAATTTGGAAATTCAAGGTTTTGGCATATATAAAGCTAAATACCATTTTGTAGATTTTTTTTGTTTCAGTTATATATATATAGTATTTATATATTAACATGCATGTGTGTACTGGATCATTTCAAAAAAATTTTCATTTCTGTGGATTGTGGTCAAACAAATTTGAGAGTCAATGTTTTATATGATTATCTATTGCTTTATAAAAATACCCATTAATGAATCAATTACATCTTCTTTACTATCACTGATATTGTGGGAAATTTGGAATTGCATCAAAGTATGCCATTGTAATCAAACAAGTAAGTGAAATATCATTTTTCTTATTTTGGTAAACAGAGTATTTAGAAACAAAAATCTTTCACTCTTTTCTTTTAGGAGGCTCCCAGATGCCAAGAGTCTGGACACTTCTTTCTAACATTCTTCACTTTCTATGGCTATTTTGAAAATCATTTGATAATTAAAAGAATATTTTCTCACCTTAATCAATGCTAATTTTAAACACTCATCCAATTTTTATTTTAGACCTAAATTGATATCATTTAGCTAAAAACAGTTTTTCTGGTGTTGCCATCTCAGTTTGGAGACCAAAAGCCATGTTGCCGCTCATTTATTTAGTACAGAAAAATGTTTTCCTACATCTTAGAAGTTTTAATACTCCTGTGGGCATAGATTTTAATTTTAAATTATTATTTTTTATTTTATTTTTAAAATAGAAATTGTGCCCTGTATCTGCTGAATTTCCAAGAATTCCTATTATAGTGGCTTCAGTTATATTAGCTGTGAGGATGGAGTAAATATGACCTGGAGGGGACCTTGATGTATATATAGATTATCTGTATTTTATCTACATATATATGTATATATATCTCACTAAGCTGTAGGAGGAGATTCTGCCTTACATATACTACACTTGATCTCAGCCAAATTTCAAGAAGTGATCTGCCTTATATGTAAAAGACTCTGTCTATATAGGAGAGGTAGACATATCTGTATATACATGTGTGTATCTGTAAACTGTGGAAGGAGAGTGGAATATGGGATAATTCAAAATAACTCAAAATTCTCATTTGCAGAGTGGGCCATGGAGAGTTAGACTTTGAGGTCGTAACCTCTCCTAAGTTATAGATTAAATAAGTTGGAGTATTCACACTAGTTGTGTGTGTGTGTATATATATATATATATATATATACCCCAAATCTCAGGATCTTGACAAAGTAAAGCTTATTCTCACTCAAATTACATTCTAAGAACAGTAATGGCATGCTCTGCTCCACTCAGGCTCCTGTGCCCTCTTCAAGGGCCACATGAAGTACACATACACATCTATGGCTGAGTTTAATTTATAAATCAGACATAAAATACCTTTTAGGCATCCAAGTGGAATTGTCAAGGAGACAGCTAGTAGGTTTTTCAACTATAGCTCAGTTCTGAGGGAACCCAGGTCTAGAAGCAGCCTGTCCAGCTTACTACAGTCCAAAACTGAGGGTGGTTCCATGAGCCAGGTACTAGGCTTGCTAGTTTCACAGTTGCTTTTTTATGGTTTAGTTGTGGAAATGAAGAGGAATGAGGAGGAACATGTTTTGTATCTGAGCACCTGGGAAGTCAACTTTGTGATGTAAAACTAGCCTTAGAGCACTGGTTCACAAAGTGTGTTGACTGGACCAGCAGCAAAAGCATCAACAGCATCAACTGGGACATTATTAGACATGCAAATTCTTGGGCTGCATCCCAGGCCTGCTTAATCAGAAACTGTGGGAGAGGGACTCAGGAACCTGTGTTCTGACAAGTCCTCCAGGTGGTTCTGAGGCAGTTAGAGTTTGAAACCCACTCTCCTAGATAATCCATGGGGAAGCTACTGCAATCTCCTTGGTGACTTCTTCATGTGTCCATTCATTTATTCAAGCATGGTTCCTGAGTGCCTACTGAGTACCAGCTGTGGCTGGGTTACACAAGGACAGGATCCTCCCTGTTTGCTCAGTTTCCTCTCCTTGGTACCCCCCAGTCACTATTAACATAAGCAGCCAGGGGAGAGGTGCCTCTGGAATGTAAATCAGATTTAATACTTGCTGAAATTTAACAGGTTTAGGAAAATAAATCTGCTTCAAAACATACATGGAGTGTAGGAAACTTGTGTACATTAAATTGATGCTACCTATGAAAAGAAACAGCAAAATTGACTATAGTAGTCTCCCCTTATCCACAAGGGATATATTCCAAGACCCTCAGTGGATAGGACGAAACCCTGTACATACTGTATTTTTCCCTATACATACCTATGATAGAATTTAATTTATAAATTAGGTGTAGTAAGAGATTAACAACAGTAATAATAAAATAGAACAATGACAACAATATGCCAGCATCACTACTCTTAAGCTTTGGGGCCATAACTAAGTAAAATAAGGGTTAATTGAAAACAAACACTGTGATTCTCTAGCAGTCCAGCTGATAACCCACACAGCTACTAAGTATGAATGGGTGGGTAGCATGTACAACAAATTTACTTTGGATAAAGGGATGGTTGACATTCTGGGCAGGACAGAATGGGATGGAGCAAGATTTCATCACACTACTCAGAATGGTGTGCAATTTAAAACTTATGAATTATTTATTTCTGGAATTTTCCATTTAATATTTTTGGACATCAGAAAGAAAAACTACAGATAAGAAGGGACTACTGTATTTTTTGTTTGTTCATTTCAAAAAATTTAGGGGGTACAAATATTTTTTTATTACATAGGTGAACTTTATCATGCTGAAATAAGGGCTTTCAGTGTGCTGGTCACCAGAATAGAGTACATTGTACTCAACAGGTAGATTTTTATCCCTCACCTATCCCCCACCCTCCCCACTTCTTAGTTTCCAATGTCCATTACAGCTCTTTATGACCATAATATATCCTTCATTTAGCTCCACTTACAAGTGAGAACATGTAACTGTTTTTCCATTTCTGAAGTACTTTACTTGGGATAACGGTCTCTAGTTCCCTTCTTGTAAGCTTTTGTCACTTCCCCCTCCACCTCTATGTTAGCAAAACAATAAACATGAAACAGAATGAATTCTTGAGAAATGAATCTGTGACCTGTTTTGTAATGAAGTTTTACTTTCCCCTCCTCACAGAAAAGGCAGCTAGGATGTTTTCTTGATTTCTGGTTTGACCTGGTATAAGGGTAGTTAGTAGTTTTTAGTGTTTGAGAAGGAAAAAGAAGTCATCATGCTTTGGAGACCTCCCCAAACTATGGTTTTGCAAACTATTGTTGCAAAGTGTGCTCTGTGGAGCACCTGTTTCCAAAACACCTGAAGAACCTGCATTTTAACACAACTCTTTGAGGTTTGAGAGCAATAGATCTGAACCAACAGAGATGGGATCATTTGAAAAATTTGGGGGTGAGATTGCACTTTGAGGTGGAGAGGGACTGGCCTGATTACAGTGTAGAAGAGTGAGATTACAGGAGACTGAGAGGATGGGGGTTTCTGGGATGGAAGAGAGCTGTGACCTTTCAGTACATAAGCACTTCAGACCTTTGACCGGGGAGCCTGCATGGATGGCTATAGTCTAACAACTTTGGGACTTTCAGGAAAGGTGCCAGAGGAAAATATTGGCACAGAAAGAGTAAATTATTTCAGACAGGTGCCTTCAAATGGACCGGCATGGCTTGAACAACGTAAGCTTTCTGTAAGGCAAGACAGGATCATGGGCAGGCCTCTCCCATATTTTTCTTGCATTGTATGAGTCCAAAGGTCTGGGTGCAACCCAAGGGTGAGAGAGTGAGTCGTGAAAAGTAACTGATTTTGAACCTCATACTAATTTTTTTGGGTAGGGTTTGGGAACTAGATTTGATTTGATTTAGAGAAAAAAGGCATTTCTTGTACAATGTCTGAGAATAATTTATAAATTTGCTCAAAATATTTATTTTTATTCTGCCTCCCAGCAATTCTGTAGGTTAGTGCTCTGTCATTTCTGGCAGACTAATTTCATCCTGTTTTCTAGTTTCTACTGTCTCATTTCATACCATAGTTTTGCAGTATGTTTTCTCAGACGACACATTAAGTTCAACTCCTCCTTTCACAGCAATACAACACTTTATATACAGGCACCCAAACAGTGGAGATGCCAGGCTAATTATTTTTAGTGCAAATTATGTAGATGGATTGTCTGCAATTAGCAGGCTCCACTGATGCCTCACTGATATGCATGGTACCCCTTATCTGCATGCAGGCCCAACTTCTAATAAGCAGCACCTACATTTCCCCCCCCTGAGGGTTTTCTCTGGCCACTGGATCAGGCTTTACCCATGCCCAAGGCAAGATGGAAGTTCTGTGAAATCAAATGATCCATGGGAGTTGGTGTTTCAATGCCCAGGATCCCTTGCTGTGGGCAGGATAATGCAACTGCACCTGTTTTGCATTAGCTTCTAGAGTTTCCCAGTAGAGTTAGGTTCAGTGATAATCTACTTAAAAATGGGTACTTTATTGGCTCTCTTTCTCATGTCCCTACCCTTACTGATATTTCCTACACTCACCTCCCAAATTTGGACTCAAATTCTCATCTCAAGTTCTTCTCATGGGTGCACCTAAATTATGAAACTATGTAGCCTTAATTTGGGGTTTTTTAACAAGAGGGTCTCTTTGACTTGTGTCCAGACATTTCAAAAACTAAGAAAGAGTTCAGTCCTAGTCATTCTTGTGGGCATGGACATGAAGTCTTATAGGAAGAATAGTTGTAATTTGGTTTTAATGTTCATTTTTTAATTTATGAGTTTATAATTAAACTGGGAGAACAACATTTTATTCTTTTCAATGCACAACATTGAGTGCCTGCTGAATGTGCAATATTGTACTAGGCACCATGGAAGACATAGAAACTTTGACTTAGCAGATAATGTAAATCCTCAGGACTGTGAGATTGCTGTGTGGGCACAATGCAATAATCTGTGTGATCTGGTTTTTGTCCTGGAAGGACATAGGAACAGGTCAATAGTTTAGGAGAGGATTTGAAAAAGCAGTAATAGTGGAGAAATAGAAGCAACTTGAGTAGAGTTTGTGTTAACAAATGTCAGTTTAAGGGTCTGAAGTTGATATAAAAATCAATTTTCTTAAAAAAAAAGCGTTCTGTTTTATATATAGCCCAATCAGAAAACAATAGCCACTCAAACCTTTAAAATCTGCAAGCAAGTAAATTAGCACTTTTAATTTCTTACTATTCTTAATATTGCACTATGTTTAAAACAATGCCAGCATATTCAAATGGGATTAATGCTAACAGTGGGTAACAGAACAGAGCCCAATTTGGCAGGAGATTTAGAACTCTAAGCACCCATCATTTTTTCTCTGGAGAAAAGCAATTGAGACGGTGTATTGTAGAGTAAGCAAAACAAATATCTCCCACTTCTATGTTTTACTAAATTAATCCTCTTTGTGAAGAATGAGGTGGCACCTGAGTTGTTTTTGGGATACAGCACATGTCCCCTCAGTGTCCCTGGCTGAGAGTTTTCAACAGTGACCAAAAGTCATCTTGTTGATGATTTTATTAATTGAAGAACTTATCTGCTTTTCTAGATACTTTGGGCTGAAAGATAAACTATTAATTTGCATTCTAATCACAAAAATAGTTAAAGTTAGAATTAACCTTCCAGTTAAAGTAGAACGGCACCTTTTCATCTTATTTCTTTACCCTTTTCAACCCTTGCCATTTTTCTAGGCACCAATGAATTCGTTTTAGTCCAGGCACGAGTTCCTTATGGAAATGCAAACAACCCACTAATTGAGACTGTATTCTACTTCAGACCCAGAATTTTGAAATTAGCACTGACATATTTGCCTCTTTGGCTTGGAAAAGAAAAAAATATCTAGTCTCTTATTTGTGGATTTGTCACAGGCTTATTGTGAAATGTCTTGAGAGAGTTTCTTGTCACCTCCCCCCTCCCAAACCTGATTCCTGTTTCCTGAATTCATATGTTAGGAGTATTACAAATCTAAATGCATCTAAAATCTAAGATTCTTGTTTATAATTTAATTAACATACCTTGTTAGGATTAAAGTGCCATTTATAAATAACTGTTTGGGATGTTACCTCCTTAGGTAAGAATATTTTTTTTAAAAGGTTCCCAGAGAATTAAATTCATCTCTAGAAAAATAAATCTTTGTTTAACCACCACTGTGCTCAGTAAATTGTCTCATCTTACTCCTTAACCTACAGAGACTGTTGAAAAGGAAGGAAGAGGCAAGATAAACCATGACTCCAGAGGGAAGCACTAGGTTAAGGGTGGCAGGTGAGTGATGGTGGGGAGGGAGGGCTTGGTGGGTGTGACCAGAAATAACTTTGGTTACAGGAACTGATGTTAGCTCCTGCCAAAATTTCCACATGTCAAATTCTAAATATTGACTTCTACCAAGCCCACGATGAGCCAGACAGCAGTATGCTAGTTCTATAGGGCTAGGAGAGTAGGGGACAGGTATAAGCAATTGATAGATATTACAGGTCTGGCCCCAGATTTTGCTGCAAAAACGTCAAATGGTGAGTGGCTACATTGAAGGAATTAAAATATGAAAACAATTACAATCTTGAAACCACAATGGATTTTATTCCTTATATCTAATAGCTGTGCCTACTCCCTTTATGGTGGACAATGAGTGACATACACCTCTGTCCCTCCTTCAGGAATGGACTTTCTCTCCCAGTTGCTGTGATTGCTACCTCCAGGCTACCCTTAACTATCATCCTCTCTGAGAGATGGACTCAGCCAAATAGAGCTGTCTCAGCCAAGTTCATGTCCATTGTTAGGGTGGCCCACCTCTAGGACTGACGGGTGTGAAGGTAGAAAGGTTTTGTTGGTTAACTCTTGTTTAATTTAATAAAAACTCCAATTTATGAGATTATAAGGATATCTTTTGTATTTTGTTATAAAAATTTAACATTTTATTTTTTATTTTTAATCCATCTGGAATTGATTTTTTATAGTATGAGGTAAGGATTAATTTCCTTTTGTCCCCTACATTGATAATCAGTTACTGCTGCCCTCTTCACTGCCTCACTGAAAGGCAATGCCACCTGCATTATATAGCAAGTGTACATACATGTGTGAGTTTGTTTTGGGGTTTTGTGTTCTCTTCCATTGACCTGTTATGTCTATCTCCATTCCAATACCACATTGCCTTAATCACTATGGCTTTGTCATGAACCTTGATGATGGCAGGTAAATCAGCTTCTCTTTTTCCTTTTTCAGTGGTTTCTAAACTGTGCCAAATCTTTGCACTTCCAAATAAAATTTATAATAAGCTTGTCAAGTTCTATTGAAAATCCTATCGGGATTTGACAGGAATTAAGTTAGAGCTTGAAATACAGCTGGAGAGAATCTATACCTTTAAATGTTTTCTTCCTATTTATTGAGATTATAGATCCCTCTAATTATTTAGGTCTTTTCTAATGTCTTTTAATCAGCTTTATAATTTTCTCCTTTAAGATCTTATATATTTGTTATATTTATTCTTACATTATTTATACTTTTTTTCTTTTTTTTAGAAACAGGGTCTTGCTCTGTCACCCAGGCTGAAGTGCAATGGTGTAACACTGTTCACTGCAACCTTGAACTCCTGGGCTGAAGTGATCCCTCATCCTCCTGGCTCAGCCTCCCGCGTAGCTGTGACTATAGGCACACGCTACCACACTTGGGCATTTTTTTTTTCCGTTTTGTAGAGACTGGGTATTGCTATGTTGCCTAGGCTGTTCTCGAACTCTAGGCTTCAAGTGATCCTCCTGCCTAGGCCTCCCAGAGTGCTGGGATTACAGGCATGAGCTACTATACCCAGCCTATTTATACTTTTGGAGTTACTATAAATGATTACATTTATTATCATATTCTTTTAGTTTATTCCTGGTGACTAGTAATACAACTATTGATTCTATATTTATTCACCTGGCTGAACTTACTAATTGTTTCTAATAATATATCTGTAGAGTCTTTGGGTTTTTTATACATATGAATATTATCTGTAAATCAGTTTTTTTTTCAATTCCTATATCCTTTCTTTATTATTCTCTTGTGTGAGATAAAAATTCCAGTACAATGTTTACTATAGGTGGAAATAGTGTGTACTTTGTTTTGTTCTGATATTAAAGGAAATGCTTTAAATATTTTTGCATGCATTTTTAAGGATTATTTTGTACATATTTTAGCACACTAAGAAAATTCTCTTCTGTGTATAAGTTAATAAAAGATTATATATTGAATGAATGTTGAATTTTATCAAATATTTTTTAGTAGCTATTTAAGTAATCATTTGGTTTTCTTCTCTTACTGTTAAAGCAATAAATTGCATTAGTAGATTTGTCTGATGTTGGACCAACTTTGAATTACTGAAATAAACCAAATTTAGTAATGATAAATTATCTTTTCATAATCATGTTGTTAAAATTCAGCTTAAGTTTTCATATATTCATTTTGAAGCTATCATGCAGAAATAGCTTGGACCCTCACCAAAATTTGATTCCAAAGACTGATGATGGCATGTTTCAGCCATCAGTCAATAGGGACAGAATTATAATAAAGAATCTATTCCATTTTTTGATGTCTGGCTTGTGATGGCATTTAGGTCCTACTCTTCCCTCTTTCCCTTCTGTTCCATATCTGGCCAAGCTAATAATAAGGTCTGGGTCCTCCTTCCTTTGGAGCAGGTAGAGAGTCAAACCACACAAGCTCCAGCCTGTACATGGGAACTATCACTCAGGCAGCCCCCAATAACCACAATAAAACCCTAAATTAGTCTCCTTTCCTTTCTTTCTCAAGCCATTTTTGGGCCAGCTTGAGAACCTGCTTTGCCTTCTCCTAAAAGCCTCATTATGTGAGTAATAAACCTTTCACACCTTGCTGGTGTGTGGTATCATCAGTCTTGACATCCAAAACAAATTTTGGGTGATTGTCCGTCCTTCATCTGTAGTTTGGCCACAAAACAATGTGCTAATGGATGAGATTGGACTGTAATTTTACTTTTGTGTTCTTTGCCTCGTTTGAGTATCATGGTTATACTAGACTCATTGAATGAGTTGAAAAATGCTCAGTTTTTCTAGGGAAGAGTTTCTGTAGGATTAGTCTTACCTGTTTCTTAATTTTTGGTAGAACTCACCAATAAAACCTGGGTTGGAATATTTTATTAATATTGTTTAAACTATGGATTAAATTTCTTTAATGATTTTAAGATGATTCAGGTTTCTATTTCTTTTTCAATCTGAGAAAATGAGAAAACATTTAATTTTCCTGGGTTATAGTGTAGGGTGATAGTAGTGGCAGGGAGTAGAAGACATAGGGCTAGAGTTGATGTCAGGGTCCAGAATGTGGAAGACCTTATAAGTGTTGCTGTAGGGGAGTGAAAACTTTTAAGATATTTACAAACCATAATATTCACCCTTTCAAAGTATACAGTTTAATAGTTTTTAGTATATTCACAAAGTTGTGTGAGAATCACCAATACCTAATTTTATTTTATTTTTTTTTTTTTTTTTAGAGACGGGGTCTCGCTCTTGGTCAGGCTGGTTTTTGAACTCCTGACCTTGAGCTATCCACCCGCCTCGGCCTCCCAGAGTGCTAGGATTACAGGCGTGAGCCACCGCGCCCGGCCCTAATTTTATTTTTAAATTAAAATTTTTAATCTTTTCCAGCTTTATTGAGGGATAATTGACAAAAGTTGTATATACTAGTGGCATATAAGGTAATGCTTATATATATATATATATAGTGAAATGATTGCCATGATCAATCTAATTAACATATCTATCCACTTCATATAATTATTACATTTCTTGATGGTAAGAAAATTTAAGATCTACTCTCTTGGTATATTTCAAATATACAATGCATTATTATTAGCTACAGTTTTATCATCCCCAAAAGAAACCCTATAGTCTTTAGCAGTCACTTCCCATTATTGTCTCCTCCATGCCCTTGACAACAACTAATTTATTATCTTTCTATGAATTTTCCTAATCTGGACATTTCATAAGTATAGAATTATACAATATGTCATATTTTGTGACTGGTCTCTTTTACTTATTATAAATGCTTTCAAGATTCATTCATGTTGTAGCATGTGTTAACACTTCATTTCTTTTTATGGGTAAATAATATTTCATTGTATGGATATAGCATATTTTGCTTGTCTACTTATCACTTGGGCATTAAAGTACTTTCTGCTTTTTGGCTATTATTAATAATGGTGCTGTGAACATTCATGCTTGAGTTTTTGGGTGGACATATATTTTTATTTCTTTTGGGTTATACCTAGGAGTGGAATTGCTGGGTTATGTGGTAACTCTACTTTTAACTTTATGAGGAATTACCTAATTGCTTCACATGTGAACACATCATCTTTCATTCCCAACAGCATTGTGTGTGGGTTCCAATTTCTCTATATCCTGGTCAAGACTTGTAATAGTCCCTCTTATTATAGCCATCCTGGTGGTTATAAAGTGATATCTTATTTTGATTTGTATTTCCCTAATGACTAATAATTTTCTGTGTCTTTTACCATTTGCATATATTCTTTGCATAAATTTTTATTCAAATCATTTTCCCAGTTAAAAATTGGGTTATCTTTTTATTATTGAGTTGTAGAAACTCTTTATTCTAGAGACAAATTCTTCATCAGATATCTGATTTGCAAATATTTTCTCCAATTCTGTGGACCTTTTGTATATGATCTTTAAACATCCTTGATGGTATCTTTTGGAGCACAAAATTTTAAATTTTGATAAAAATCAACTGATCTATATTTTCTCTTATTACCTGTGCTTTTAGTGTAATATCTAAGAAATTATTGCCTAGTCCAAGTGGTCCAAATTTATTATTTTGCATGTGTTTGCCCAGTTGTCCCAGAATGATTTGTTTAAAAGACTATTCTTTTATCCGTTAATTTTCTTGGAACTATAGTTAAAAACCAATTGGTTATAAATGTAAGGATTTATTTCTGGGCTCTCAATTGTATTCTGTTGATGTATGTTTCTAGTCCTTATGCCAACACCATATTGTCTTGAATACTATAGCTTTGTAGTAGTAAGTTTTGAAATTGGGAAACATGAGTCCTCCAGATTTTAGTTCTTTGTCAAAATTGCTTTGGCTATATGGTTCGTTTGCATATCTATATAAATCTTAGGATCAGCTCTTCAATTTCTGCAAAAATGGCAGCTAAGATCTTGATAGAAATTGCATCAAATGTGTATATCATTTTAGGATTATTGCAATCTTTATAATAAGCCTTCTACTCCATGAACATGTC
Organism: Cheirogaleus medius; assembly: GCA_008086735.1. Taxonomy (NCBI): domain Eukaryota; kingdom Metazoa; phylum Chordata; class Mammalia; order Primates; family Cheirogaleidae; genus Cheirogaleus; species Cheirogaleus medius. The sequence continues at coordinate 12,619,701 of VBSM01001681.1, read as the reverse complement.
TTTCCATTTATTTAGGTCTTTAAAAAATTTCTTTCAAAGATGTTTTGTAGTTTTTGATATACATTTTGTGTTGAATTTATCCATAAATATTTTATTTTTAAATGCTATTGTGAATAGAATTATTTTCTTAATTTTATTTTTGGATTTTCATTGGTAACATATAGCAATATAATTGATTTTTGTGTATTGATGTTATGTCCTGCAACCTTGCTTTTTAGTGGGTTCTTACGATTTTCTATATATAAGATCATGTTATCTACAAATAAAGACAATATTACTCCTTTTTAAATCTGAATTCTTTTTCTGTCTTTTAAAAAGTATTAATTTTTATTTTTTAAATTTTAGACATGGGTCTCACTGTGTTGCCCAGGGTGGTATCAAACTCCTTAGATTCTCCCACCTCAGCCTCCCTAGCTTTAATAGTTGGGACTACAGGTGTGCTTTTCTGTATTTTGTTGAAGGTTGTTAATTTTTAATTCAATTTTTAAATAGATATAGGTCTATTCAGATTATTTATTTCTACTTGTGTTTTGGTAGAGTGTGTTTTTCAAGGAATTGGTATATTTCATCTGAGTTACCAAATTTATGGGCATAGAGAGTTGTTCATAGTATTCTTTTATTATCTTTTTAATGTCTATGGGATCAGTAGTGATGGTCCCACTTTCTTGTTGTCTTCTCTCTTTATTTCTCGGTTAGCCTGACTAGAGTTTCTCAATTGTATTGATCTTTTTAAAGAATCAGCTTTTGGTTTTGTTGAGCTTCTTTATTGTTTTCTTGTTTTCAAATTCATTCACGTCTGCTCCAATTTGAATTATTTACTGTCTTTTTTAGGCTTAATCAAGCATTTTATATGATTTAATACTATCTCTTAGCATATAAATTACACTTAATTTTTGTAAGTTCTTGCCATATATTATAGTTTCCAATATACATTTATAACGAGTATAAATCCTCCTTCACATAACACTGTACTGCCTCACATGTAATGCAGGTACCAGGTGACACAGTATTCCAAATTTGTCCCTCCTATTCATGGGACATTACTGTCATTCATTTCTATTTCTTTTAGCTATACACTATAACAACCCAATACATTGTTGTTATATCTTTAAACAGTTATACTTTAGATCAGTTAAGAATTTAAAATCATTGTTTTAACTTTATTTATTCTTTCTCTGATGTTCTTCCTTTATTTACATATTCTTACATTTCTGACCTATATCCTTTTTTTTCTCTGGCAATAACTTCTTTTAACATTTCAAGAGTCTGTGCCTCGCACTCTGGGAGGCCGAGGCGGGTGGATAGCTCAAGGTCAGGAGTTCGAAACCAGCCTGACCAAGAGCGAGACCCCGTCTCTAAAAAAAAAAAAAAAAAAAAAAAAGAGTCTGTGCCTCTCTTGAAGCTCTGACTGGAGGGGGGAGTGGGGGCAAGGGCAATATACGTAACCTGAACATTTGTACCCCCATAATATGCTGAAATAAAAAAAAAAGTCTGTGCCTTACAGCTCTTTCATCTATAGTCTCTTGTAGGGCAGGTCTACTGGCAATAAATTCTCTCGTTTCTTTTTTATCTGAGAAAGCCTTTATTTTTCCTTCATTTTTGAAGGGTTATTCAGTGGATATAGAATTCTAGGTTAATGGTTATTTTCTTTCTACATTTTAAATATTTCACTGTACTCTGTTCTTACTTTCATGGTTTCTGATGAGAAAGAAGTCTGCTGTAAGTATCCTTGTTTCCTCTATAGGTAAAGTGCTTTTTTCCTCTCTAGATTCTTTCAAAATTTTCTCTTTATCTTTGGTTTTCTGCAGTTTGAATATGATATTCCTAGGTATAGTTTTTTGATATTTATCCTGCTTGGTGGTCTATGAAGTTCCTGGATCTTTAATTTAATGTCTATCATTAACTTTGGAACATTCTTGGCCATTATTACTTCAAATATTTCTTCTGTTTCACTCTCTCTCTTTTTAAAATCTTTCTGGTATTCCAATTATGCACAGATTGCAGATTTTGACATTGTCCAAGATTTTGGATGTTTTATTTGGTTATTTTCACTCTTTCTTTCTTTGAATTTCATATTGGAAATTGACCTATCAAAGTCTTCAACTATTTTTGTTGAATTGTCTATTTATTTATTTAATTCTTTCAGCTTTTGCCTGATGTATTTTGGGCCTCTGTTGATTGTGGCATGTAGGTTTACAATTATTATACCTTCATAATTAATTGACCCTTTTATCCTTATAATATATCCTTATTTGTCTTTTGTGTGTGGTATATTTCTTCTCTCTTGCTGTTTTCAAAAGTCTCTCTTTTCTTTAGCTTTTACAGTTTGTTAATAATGTATCTAGGTGGGAATCTCTTTAAGTTTATCCTACTTGGAGCCTATGTTTCTTAGATAGTTATATTAATGTTTTTCAACACATTTGAGAAGTTTTCAGCTTTTATTTCTTTAAATATTTCTTACTCCCTTTTATTTCTCTCTTTCCTTTGTTGAGCTCCCATTTTTCATGATTTAGTACATTTGATGGTATCTGTCAGGTCTCTGAGGATACATCCATTTTTCCTCATTTTTTTCCTTTCTGTTTCTCATAATACATATTCACAGTTGAGCTATCTTCAAAATCCCTTGTTCATTGTTCTGCCAACTCAAATCTCTTGTTGAGACCCTCTAGTCAATTTTTATTTCAATTATTATATGTTTCAATTCCAGAATATCTAATTATTCTTTTAATATTTTATATCTCTTTATTCATGGTATTTTGTGATATATTTTTCTCATACTTCCCTTTAGTTCTTTAAACATAATCCTTTAGTTCTTTGAAAATATTTAAAATATCTGATTTAAAGTTTTTGTCTAGTAAATCCAGTATCTAAGCTTTCTCATGGGCAGTTTCTAATAACTAATTTTTTCTCCCATGCATGGGTCATACTTGTTTCTTTGAATGTCTTATAATATTTTGTTGAAAACTGGACATTTAAATACTCCGGCAATTCTCAAATTAGATTTCCTCTAAACTCTCCAGTGTGGTGTTGCTACTATTTGTTTTTATTGTTATTGTTGCTATTTATTTAGTGACTTTCCTGCAGTAATTCTGCAAAATGTGTATTTGAAGTCACGTGCAGCCACTGAAGTGTCTGCTTGGTTAGCTAATTGGTCTTTAGATGTCTGGAACCAGTAGTCTCCCAGTCTTTGCCAAGGAGCTCTGTGTATGTATTTGAGTACATATCAATGCTCCAGCAGGCAGGTTACAATTATGCCTTAGCCTTTACTTCCTGCTTTCATAGAGCTTCAAGGTTAGACAGCCAGTGTTCCTCATTGTTTTGCCTAGATGCATATTTCATCTGTATCATTTCTCTTCTCCCTGAATCCCTTTCTTTAACATATTTTTAGTGATTTTCTGGTGGCTATTATTATTATTATTATTATTGGCTTTTGTATGTCTGAAAATTCCTTTATTTCTCTTTCCTTTCCAAAAGAGACTTTTTCTGTGTGTAGAATTCTAGGCTGAAGTGTTGTTTCCATTAGTACTTTAAAGATGTTTCTCCACAGTTTTTTTCATGTGCCTATTTCCTACAAGAAATGTGATGATATACTTAATTTTGTCTTTGTATGTAATGGGTATTTTTGTTTTTCTCTAGTCACTTATAAGATACTCTCTTTTAACCAGTGGTTTCAAGAATTAGATTATGATGTGCCTCATGAAGTTTTCCTCATTTCCTGTGCTTGTTTTTTTGTTGAGCCTTATGGATGTGTTGGTTTATATTTTCATCATATTTTAGCCATTTTTAAAATATTTTCTGTCTACCTCCCCTTTTGTGGCCTCTCAATTACATGTAGATTGGATTGCTTTAAATTGTTCCACAGCTTGCTAATGCTCTTTTCATTCTTTCTGGATTCTTTTTTGTTCTGTGTGTTCATTGTGGATAGCTTCTGTTGCTATGTCTTCAAATTTACTAATCTTTTCTTTTGCAATGTCTAGTCTTTCCTAAATCCCATCCAGTATATTCTTCATCTCAAATATTGTAGTTTCATCTCTAGTAATTCAATTTGCATATTTTTATATTTCTTATGTCTCTATTTATTTTTTTGAATATATAGAATATATTCATAATAATAGTTTTTTATATCATTGTCTGGTTATTATAATATCTGTGTGAGTTCTGGGTCAGTTTTGATTGATTGATTATTCACCTTATTATAGGTTGTGTTTTTCTGCTTCTTTTCCTGCCTAGTAATCTTTGATTGGATGAAGGATTTTGTGTGTTTTATATTTTTGAGTGCTGGATATCTTCATATTCTTCAAAATCCTCTTGAGCTTTGTTTATGGATACAGTTATTTGGAAACATTTTGATCATTTTGGATCTTGCATTTATTGTTATTTAGGCAGCTCCAAACCAGTTAGTCTAGGGATAAATATGTTCTGCTGCTGATTTAGAGCCTTCTGTATAGTCTACCCAATGGTATATAAAATATGAATCTCCTAGCTTAGCTGGTGGGAGCACATATCATTTCTGGTGCTATGTGAATTAATGCTTAGCACTTTTTTCTTTAATTCTTCTAAGATGATTCTGATTCCCAGCCTGGAGTAGTTTCCAAATACCAGGTGCTGATCAATACTCTGTAGAATATTTGTGGCAGGCTCTCTGAAGACCTCCACAGTTCTCTCTGCATGAAGCTTTCTCTTCTCTGTTAGTATGTCGTGAAAACTCTAGCCAACTCAGTCTCTCTCTAGGCTCTAAACTAAACTGGGGAAATTTTAGGGCCAATATTGTTGGTTTTCCATCTTTAGAGATCAGTGTCTTTTGTTGCCTGATGCCCAGTGTCTTGGAAATAATTGTTTCATATATTTTTCTGTTGGTTGTTTTTGTATTTTGAAAAATTGTTTCAGGCAGGATAGTAAATTTAATACCTGCTACTCCATCTTGGGAAGATGTGGAAATTTAATCAGACTATATGTATAGTATATAGTATATATATATATAGTGTATATATATATATAACATATATATATATAGTCTGATTAAATGCTTCAAATTAGCACATTTTTATTACTTAGACTTTGGTAAGCTTTGTCTTCTATATGGAAATTAATTCAAGAAACTCCCAGTTACATAGTCAGCGGCTGACATTCATAGACTCAGCTGCATGGTTTTTTTTCAAGAGTAAGTCACCAAGGTCTAGAATATTTCAAGCTCGCTTTAGGTGCAACTCATGTTTCCAAATCTTGTGATAGTACATAACATATTCCTGCATTTAAACAATAGATTACAAATAAACAAAGATAATACAGAGATTATAAAGATTAGGAATCAGGACTTCAGTTATTTCAATTCTATCATCTTATATGATAGCTTGGAGTTTTTATTTGTGTTTAAAATTTAAAAGAGTGAAACAGAATATGAACTGTAATGAATAATATTTTTTGCTTAATAAATGTAGTTTAGTTCGTATATGAAATACTTTACTTATTTTGACTAGTATATTTATAAACACAATATTTTTAAATTATTTTTTAAAATTTTGGAACACAAAATGCTGATTATTTCATGATTATTAATTAAAATAACGTATATTTAGAAAAGGGGATATTTCAAAAATAATACACTATGGTTGTAAAACACACTGCTAATATGCCTCTGTGTTATAGCATTACAATAAGGATATGCCCAGTTATAAGTCACTATACTCAGACACGTTCAAAGCTATGGCTTCCCACTCGGTATTGATAGTTTATTTAAAATCTTCTAAATAATAAAATATTTTATCAACTAAGGGTCATTTCTGTCATAACCAATATTAAATTCCAACTTTATTAGATTTCCAAGGAATGAGCCCAAGATAGTTAATTCAAGGTCAAATTTATCCATAAAATAGGAATCAGTGTTTTATTTACCCTTTACCTCCATGTGTGTACATAAATAATATATTGATAATTTTATGAAAATATGTGATAAATACCTAACTAAAGTGAGGTATAAAATTGCTATGGGAACTTTTAGAATAGTGATTTATTCTAACTGGAATGCTGGGATAAATAAGATTCCCTTGGGACCATGAATTTCAGTTAAGCTTTAAAACATAATCAGGTAGATTTCTATGGATAAAAAAAGAAAGTCCTCAGAGGAAAGTGTATTCCAGGATGAGTAGAGGCCTGCTTGGTTACTCCTGATAAATTAGTTTCCTTTGAAAGCTGTGTTGACTCTTATAATCTAGTGGGGCTTTCCTATGGGAATGAAATAGCAGGAAAAAAGGTTATCAGCTGATCTTTTAAGGTCTCTAGTCAATGAACTATTAATCTACCTCTGGGCTTATTCTCAGGAATTCAAAATCTAGTGCTATATTCCATGAGATATAAAGAGACATCCAAAAATAGACTATTACTTTTTCTGATCTTTTTCAAAAAAATTTGAACTGATATTAAAAAAGATATTATGAAGCAGTCTTCTGACAGAATTAAGACTCCTATTTTGAATGATTTCTGTATTTCTAAGCAGCACAAAACCACCTCAATCCTCTTTCCTAGTAAATATTTAATGGAATGGCAGCATAAATTCTTTCTGTTTTTGTTCCAAACTGGGATAAACATTTTAAGATTTTTTTCTTCTCTCTCTTAATGGAAGCCTTCAATTACACAAGAGAATATGATTGATGGCTTTTAGAAATCTGAAACCATGAAATTAAATGTAATTATTTTGTTCCTTTTTATTTTTAAAGCCATTTGTGTTAAAATGTTAGAAATTAAATTACTCTGAATTAAAAGGCATGCTTTTGGCATTTTGTAAGATGAATGAAAAATTCTTATACGAAATAAATACTGGTCATATAGACAGTATGGAGTAGGAAAGTCCTCAGTACTTATTGTCAGTGTCTGTTTCCACTACTATTTCCTTTGCATTTTAAGTCACTACCTCAAAGTTTTAGACAACTGTAAAATTCATTGTTGATACTAAACAGGCCACTCACTGATGTTTAGTGACTAGGACACAATTATTTAGACATAACTGCAGACTAACACAGTTTTCTACTTTGAAGTGGACCTACTTAGTGAAGATGAGCTTAAACAGATTTAAAAAAATTAAAGTCTCATATATTTTTAAAAACAGCAAATGTCTCTACTCGGTATTTGCAAACATGAACAATATAAGAAGGAGAGGCTAGAGGGATGAACTATAAAATAGGTAATTTTTAAATCAAATTCATATGTCTTAGAAGAAAAACAAACCTGTATCAGACTCCCTAATAAAAGCTTTAATTGCCTTGCTTAATGAACAATCTGCTTCTCATTATTAAAGATAAAGAAGAAATTCTCTTGTGGAAGCTCTTTCTCCAGAAGAGTTATTGTGTATGCCAAAGTAATTGCAGTGTTACAGAAGAGAAATGTGTGTGTGGTATTTGAACAGATATTAACTGAAAAAGGACTCAGGACTAGTTTAGTTCACTGGTGTCTAAATCTCACAAAAATATCAGAAACATTTTTAAACAAATTGTAAACAATTTCACTGATGTGAAAGCATGTGTGTTTATAGGTTACATACCAGTTTAATATTGTGATAATTTAAAATTCTCCTTGTTTCTGTTAGAGAATGTTTTATGTAAAGAAGTTGTTTTTCACTTCTTTTTATGATGGCTAATTTCATGTGTCAACTTGAAATTAGTGTGATGGGGTGTCCAGATGTTCAGTCAAACATTATTTCTGGGTGTGTCTGTGAGGTTGTTTTTGGAAGAGATTAGCATTTGAATCAGTAGACCATGTAAAGCAGATTGCCCTCTCCAATGTGGGTAGACTTCGTCCAATTCATTGTGGGCCATAATAGAACAAAAAAGTGGAGGAATGGAGAATTCTCCCCCTCCTTCTTCCTCTCCCTCTCCCTCTCCCTCTCCGACTACTGAGCTAAGAATCAATCTTCTCCTTCCCTGGACTGAGACTCACATCATCAGCACTGTTGGTACTCAGGACATTGGACTTAGATTAGAAGTTACACCATTGCTGCTTCTGGTTCTCAGGCCTTCAGACTTGGACTGGAACTACACTACCAGCTTCCTTGAGCCTCCAGCTTGCAGATGGCAGATCACAGAATTTCCAGCTTCTATAATTGCACAATCTAATTTCTTATTCCTTATAGTAAGTAAAATATATATTTATAATATAAAGTATATTATGAATATATACATTTAAATATAAATATATATTTACATATTTAAATATAACCATTAGGATATATATATTTTCTATTGATTCTGTTTCTCAGAAGAAACTTAATGTATCTTTATAATTAATTTAGGAATCTTCTAACAACTTAAAAAAGTTCTAAATTCTACCTATTGGCTTAAGTTTCCTCTTAAGAATACATGCTTGAAAAAAAAAAAGATTACATGCTTGTATGCCATAAATGGAACACACTTTTTTTCTTTCATTAAGTTCTTAAAATGTGCATAAAGATTGGGTACTTCTAGAATACTACCTTCCAGATATATGCACATGAAGGATGATACATATTCTATTGAAGAATCTATTATTTTATCTGTGTAAAAGTCAGAAACAGCATTATATTGTATCTATATCCTGGAATGTTTGATATAGATTTCTTTTTACTTATTATGTGACCTTAGCCAAGCTAATTAATGAATTAGTTCAACTATTTCATCATCAAATATCTGTGAGACACAGTATGATATACTTCATGGACCTCATAGTTCAAGTATTATCTAACAGACAAAAAACAAAACAAACAAACCTACCACAACCCACAATTAGGACTACATTTGCACTCCAAATGGCTTCAGATTCCAAATGCTTTGAAGGAAGTGTATATGTTAATGAGAGTGAATAATAGAGGAGCTTGTGTTTTTTGAAGAGTCGTGACAAACTTTTCTGAGGAAATAGGGATATTTACTAGTTTTATAGGAATAAGAGGTAGGAAATTTGTATGCAGAGTGAGAAAACACATGTAAAACCACTATGATAGAAGACAACATGGTACATAGAAGGCACATGGAAGACAAGACACAAAGTCCAATTTATCTGGTAAGCCAAAAGAGAAGGGAAAATAATATGGGAGAAATTTTGAGAGGCAAGCAGGGGCTGGAGCAGTAAAGGCCTTATTGACAAGATATCTAATTTTCCTGAACCAGTGTATGTTTATATTTGCCCATATATATATATTTGGCCCTGATATAATTTTTAATATCAGCCATCATCACCACCAAACACACACACACACACACACACTCCCACCCCACTTAAAAGTGTCCTGGTTTTGACAATACATTTTATGGACCTTTACATATAGTCCACATTAAGGATTTTAGTCTTTCAAAGGACAATGGAGAATATATTTTGCTTGTTTTTTTTTTAAATCAGTGAAATGTCATGTTTATATTTATATTTTATAAAGGAAATGCCCATTTACTTGGAGAGTAATTAACTGATTATTAATTGGCAAGGTGAATGACACTATTCCAAGGGAAGATAGATGATAGTTTGGAGAAGGAAAGACACCATTAGTGGAAATGAAAAGACATGGCTGAACCAAAGATGTATTTAGAAAATATTGGCTCATGGTGATGGACTGCATAGGTTAGAGGAAAGGAAGGTATTAAGAATGGTTCCTGAGTACTATTTGCTAAGATGAAATACCCAGTGAGAGAACCAAGTCTGGAGGAAAAACTGCAAGTTTGTTTTAGGGTAATCTGAGTTTGAAGTGTTTTTGAAATATCCAAGTAAGAGAGGTCAAATTTGTAATGTGTTTCTTAAACTCAGATATCAGGACTAGAGTTGTGAATCTGTCGCTAGTGGTGTGGAGACTAGAATTTAAATGTGTTTGCCTAGAATGAGGCTTCTCAACCTCAGCATCATTGAAATTTTGGACTGGATAATTCTTTGTTGTTGGGGACAATTCAATGCATTGTAGTACATATAACAAGATCTCTGGCTCTACACCAGTAGCATACCCTTCCCAGTTGTAATAACCAAAACGTCTCCAGATATTGCCAATTGTTTCCAGGGGAGGAGAGACAAAAATTTCCCCTGTTGAAAATCTGGCCTGGAATCAGACAACAGAGTGAAAGGAGAGCCTAGGAATGAATCTTGATGTCTCTTATATTTAATGGCTAAATAGAAAAAATAGAAAAAAAGGTCAGAGAAGTAGAGAGAAGCCAGATGATTGTAGTGTATAAGTCGGTTGTTCCCCCCAAAATGATAATAATACACTGCAACATACTGTTATGGGCTGACTTGTGACTCTTCAAAACTTATATGTGAATTCATATATGAAGCCCTTCCCCCTTTCTACTCCCCCAGTACCTTATAATGTGACTATATATGGAGATAGGGCCTTTAAAGAGGTGATTAAGTTAAAATGAGATAGTTGACTGATGTTCTTATAAGAAAAGGAAATTTGGATGTACAAAGACACCAGGAATGCATGTGCAGAGAGAAAAATCCACAAGAGGACACAGCAAGAAGGTAGCTATCTGCAAGTTTCAGGAGAGACCAAACTTGTCAACACCTTGATCTTGGACTTCTAGCCTTCAGAATTGTGAGAAAATAAATTTTTGTTGTTTAAGCCACCCAATCTGTGGTATTTTATGTCAGCCTTAGCAAACTAATACATATATCATTCCCAAACTCAATGGCTTAAAAGAACAATCATTTACGTTCAACAGTTGGCTGGGGTATGTGGCTAATCTGTGCTATACTTGGCTGGAGAACTCTGTTTTAGGCTTTTGGTGACTGGGATGGCTCCGCTTTGAATGCAAATCTTTGAGTCAGCTAGTGAGGTTCTGCTTTGTGTACCTCTCCTACTTAAACCAGGGCCAGCTGGAGCATGTTTTCCTTGGCAGAAGTATAAGAGAATAAGTTGCTAGACTTGGGACTGGTGCATTGTCACTTCCAACTCATCCCATTGGCCAAAGCAAATTCAGCATTCAGATTTGGCAGAGAGGACAAGGGCTCATATGTTTCAAATAGAAGGGTGTAGTCATCAGCATTGAATAAAACTGAGAGGTTATGGGCCATGTAAGATGACTATCTATGAAAGCCCCGTAGATTTGGCAATAAGGTAGTAACTGATAAATTTAATAAGAACTTTTTTGTGTGCATGGAATGATGGAGCTGGAAGCATTAGCTAAACCAAGATTGAATTGTCAAATCAGACTTGTACTTATCAGATATAATATTCAGAGTCCACCTTCCAAATAATTCATGGATATAGGCAATTAAGAACCAAAGACAAATAGGAGGTCTGAGACATTCCATGTGGTTACCCTGGCCCTTTCTTCCTTGTTGATCATGTACTCTCTAGTTTAGGGTAATAGATGAGGCCTCCAAGCGAGAAAATTATATCACACAGAGGAGACTATGTTGATAATTTTATAACTGATATATAACTGATAACCTGACATTCTTTAGGCAGCTGTGCTTCATAGATACATCAATTTTAAATTTTTTTTTTGAGACAGAGTCTCACTCTGTTGCCCAAGCTAAAGTGCTGTGGCATCAGCCTAGCTCACAGCAACCTCAAACTCCTGAGCTCAAGCAATCCTACTGCCTCAGCCTCCTAAGTAGCTGGAACTATGGGCATGCACCACCATGCCCGGCTAAATTTTTCTATATATGTTTTTAGTTCGCCAATTAATTTCTTTCTATTTTTAGTAGAGACGGGGTCTCACTCTTGCTCAGGCTGGTTTCGAACTCCTGAGCTTGAGTGATTAGCCACCTTGGCCTCCCAGAGTGCTAAGATTACAGGCGTGAGCCACTGCACCCGGCCGATCAATTTTAGATTTATTTACTATAAATAATCTTTAGTCAAGGACATTCTGCCACGGCCATGGTATATATAAGGACTACTAGCAAATATTATTCTACTTACCCATGAGTCCAGCTGAAGATATCAGACCTGCCTTCTTTTCCTTCCCCCAGAGGAAAGGCAACTTGTTCTGTAAACATACATGAGGTGGAGAGTAGAACTGGAAGCCACATATCAAAATCTTCTCTAAAAGATACATGTGAACTAGAAGCTTATAATGACTGCAACTAGGAGGCAATGTGGGTGATCAAGTCGCACAATGTCCTTCCAGAGCTTAAAAATCTATTGACACTCAACACAAGCTCTATAAGCACTTGATGAATGAGTTAAGGCAGGACTGAATGAATGGGTCTCAAGAAGACAGAATTCTCCACAAGAGTGTGAACAGTGGTAAGGAGCAGCAGTGGGGAGGCAGGAGGGCAGCGATCCCTCTACTGAACACCAAGTTATGCAGTACACAGGATAAAGATCCATTCCTTTTGAAAGCTATAGAAGAAGCCACATCATGAGAATGCTGAGTTTCAGTTAAGGCAAGAAAGCAGAGGATCAGAGAAGAGGTTGAGCATAATAGGTGATATTCTAGACGGCAGAATGAAAGTCCTGAAAGGCAAAGGAAGCAGGGTACTCAGGCATAAGACGGTGTAGCACATGCATGGATGTTGTGCTCGAGAATGGACTTTCTCAGGAAAGATAGCGTTCGGGCTTTCCTCTTGGAGTAATGAAAACAGGGATGTCTGCCTTGATAAATTAATCTCATTTTGTAGAGAGATTCTGGTTATCTTTTCCTTAGTTCCTAACTCTAAGCTTTTATTTACCTACATTGCAAGGAAAAAAACGTGGTCAGTGTTTAATAGAATAGAATGATTTTGTATTTTGACAATATTCTTTTACTTAAAGCAAATTATGCCTCTTCAGTTAAAGCAAATACATTTTCTCTGATCTATTATGACATAAAATTCCATAATGCTATGTGCAACTTAATCACAAAAATTCTTTTGCACACCCCTGGCTATAGCTATACAGTTTATTGATATATTAAAAATACCACTCTTCTGTCTTATTAGCTGTGAGTTCCTAGGTGATCATTTAATCTTTCTGAGCTTCAGCTTCCTTGTTTTTATAATATGGTCTGTTACATTTAACTTATAAAATTTGGGGAAGGAATGTAATGAAATTGTAGACATAAAGTAACCAGGGCAGGACCTAGTATATAATTAGTACTCTCCCACCTTTATGCAGGTTTGATATTTAGCAACTATATCTGAGGTCTCTCCAAGCCTTTTCCTTCTATATCTTTTTAAGGGGGGATGACAGGAGTATGGAGCTTAGGTATTCTTATGATTACAGAGTTTATTCTCAAATTCAGTTTTATGAAACAATCAGAGGAAAGAGAGAAAAGCACTCACGACATAAATCATCTATTTGAGCAATTTACTCTCTTTTTGGGGGTTAATGGATGGCTCCTCCACCAAACTAATGACTCTTTAAAGGGACTCAGATTTTCAGAGAGAGCCTATGAAGCCCACTGTTCTTTTCTGTAAGCCACAAAGAATATGGTTATTTAATAGGAAACAGTAATGACTTCTTTTGTGTTCTTAATGAAAGAACATGTTTTATATCTGTAGGTATTCCTATTTTACTCTCCATGGCACTTTAAGAGGTGATAAGTGAAATTTGACATTTGGAGACTTTGAAAGGGAAAAATAGCTCTGTGTCAATGCATCATTGCTTCACACACTGTACTGGGGCTATATGCTTTATTCCTCATAATAAGCTTCCATTGGCTTCAAGTTACCAAAGAGAACATCATGTAGTAATTTTCTCCAACTGTTACCTAAGGTGCATTTGGATTATAGAGTAATTGGCTGCTACTTTTATCAAAAAATCAGGTTATAGGTAATTTCATTAAAATAAGTGGTAGTTATAGACTGCCCTCTCTCCTTGCATCTAATGCAGTTGCAGGAAGTTTTAAATTTAATTTAAGTCCTTAAAGGATACACAATATTCATGGCACTAAGGGCTGTAGTTATTCTGAAGCTCTGCATTTCACCCAGTGTTAAGCATAAAGGCATCCTGTTCCATGGATAGTATGATGTCAACACCACCTTTTCTCAGAAAGAGCCTTGGAACACTCAGTGAATGCAGAAAATTTCAAGGAGGTTGTGGTAAAAAAGCTGTAATTACAATAAAGTTGTAACTGGTTCTCAAAGTGTTGCTTAAATATTTTGTTCCCAAAAGGAACCAAAGCCAAACAGGTTTTAGTCTCCACCATCTTTCCCAAGCAGCTCTCATAAAAATCCCTAGTGGCTATGATATTGATAAGTCCAAGGCTCAATTCTTTTTTTTTTTTTTTTTTTGAGTCAGATTCTCCCTCTATTGCCCAGGCTAGAGTGCAGTGGCATCAACCTAGCTCACAGCAACCTCAAACTCCTGGGCTCAAGCGATTCTACTGCCTCAGCCTCCCGAGTAGCTGGGACTACAGGCATGCACCACCATGCCTGGCTAATTTGTCTATATATTTTTAGTTGTCCAATTAATTTCTTTCTATTTTTAGTACAGATGGGGTCTCGCTCTTGCTCAGTCTGCTTTCGAACTCCTGACCTCGAGTGATCCTCCCGCCTCAGCCTCCCAGAGTGCTAGGATTACAGGTGTGAGCCACTGCAGCGGCCTCAAGGCTCAATTCTTGGTCCTTATCTTATTTGACTTCTCAATATCCTTTGACCTAGGTTTGTTTCTTGTATGCTCTCTGTTTGGCTTCTGGATAATTGGGTCACTAGCTCTCTCGTAGTTTTTCTTCTCTCTCACTGGTTGGTTGCTCATTCCCAGTGTCTTTTGCTGATCCTCTTCCCCACCTCCCTCTTTCATTTCCTTGTCTTCTTAATGTTATATCACCCAAGGGCTCATTCTTTGGACCTCTTTTCTTCTCAGTCAACACCAAGTAATTTCATCTAATCCTTTTGGCTTTTAATATGATTTATATAATGATAGCATCCAACTTAAATATTCAGCCTTATTCTCTCTGAGATCGAGATTAAAAACCTAATTGCTCACGAAAAATCTCCATCTGTATGTCTGTTATCTCAAATTTAATATGTCCAAACTGAATTCTTTTCTTCCACTCAATTCTGCTTCTCCTACAGCTTCTCAGCTACATAAATGGCAACTCTAGCCTGCCAATTGCATAAGCCAATATTTAGAGTCATCTTGATATTTCTCTTTTTCTCATACCCCACAGTTAGTCCATTGGCAAATCCAGCTGACTCTACCTTGAAAACATATTCAGAATTTTACCACTTTCACCACCATCATGACTACCATTCTGGTTCAAGCCACCATCATCTTTCTCCTGGGTTTTTGTCAAATCTTTCTAATTAGTCTCTGCTTCCATCTTTGCTCACATTGAGTCTATAGCCTACTCTTCCACCAGAGTAATGCTGTTTAAATGTATTACATCATGTCAGCTACTGGATTAACATCTTCCAATGACTTCCCATCCTACTCAGAGTAAAACCTGACGTGCTTACAGTGGTCGACACAGGGTGCTGTGTGATCTGGCCCCTGCTATCTCTCTGACCATGTCTCAACTCATCTCTCCTTTCACTCCAGTCATGTTGGCCTCCTTTGCTTTTCCTTACACTGTCACCAGCCACACTCTTTCCTTGGGACCTTTGCATTTTCTCTTTCCTGTGCCTGGAAAACTTTCCCCCAGCATCCACATGGCTTGCTCCCTGACTTCCTCGTATCTTTGCTCACTGGCCACCTTTCCACTGAGGCTTCTCTGACCATCTTATGTGAAATTCAACCCTTTCCTTTATCCCCACCCTTTCCCTTGCCACTGCTTATTACCCCACTTGTCTTCATAGCACTGTCTATCATACTAAATATTTACTCATTTAATGGTTTATTATCTGTCCCTCTCATTAGAACGCAGACTTGCTGAGGACAGGGAACTTTGTCTCTTTGGCTCACTGCTTTATTCTTGTGTCTAGTGTAGTATCTCACTTATACAAAGTACTCAATCCATATTTGTAGAATAAATAAATGAGGTGAGACTGAGTTTTTGTTTGTTTGTTTGTTTTTAACGTGTGTCATGGTTAACCAAAACTTTACCAATTTTACTTCCTAT
>VBSM01001681.1:12577255-12603669 GCA_008086735.1 Cheirogaleus medius | reverse complement strand
CCAGTTCTCCTCCACAATCTCCTCTCGTGGAGTCTCCCGTAGTCTCCGGAACTCAGGAATTCATCCTGGGCCAAGTGGTTTCTTCAGATCTGTGTCGTCTGATGTCCTCGAGCCAGGACGCGTGGCGCTGCACCTTGCTGGACTCCTCTACCGCGGCGCGCAAACTGCAGCCGCCTGGGACAGCCCGGGGCCTCGAGGCGGTGGTTGGCGACAGCACCTCTCACCTCCCCCAGTGTTTTTCTTATTGTTAATGCTCCTGGTCACTAAGATTAGCTGTGTTGCTAGGATAAAGAGCTTATAGTTTTTGAATGTGAGATTTGTTTGTGTTGTTATCATTATTAAAGGGCCAAGCTGGGGATGAGTTGGCCCCAGAGATTGGACAGCCCAATTGGACAGGGCAGGAGTTGGGATAGGCCCCAAGGCAGCTGATGGGAAGAAGCCCAGGGACATAGTTCATCTCAGAAGAATTCCAAAAGTAGACGATCAGAGATGTCCCTGATTGTGGGGATAGTACAGCATGAAAAGGGAAAAGAAAAGGGGTAATTCAGGCAGATAGTTTGAGTCAGGAAGATCCTGCTACATATGGGACCCAGCCTTAGAGCTGAAGGTTGGGAAAAGGACTCTAATTTTACAACAGTAAAGAAATGTAAGAGAGACACAGAGTTCATAGATGAGAGTGTTTCTGAACTGAGGAAAGATAGGGGTCCTCAGATTGAAAGAGCATATGGAGTTCTGGATGAGATAAATAGTAGAAAGAAAATAAGACAGGTGGGAAGTCCCAGAAGGCTAGAAATGGAAGGAATACTCATCTATATTTGTCAAAATGTATAATTCATGCATCCTCAAACTATGGCCCACGGGCCACATGTGGGTGTTTTTGCCCGTTTGTTTTTTTACTTCAAAATAAGATATGTGCAGTGTGCATAGGAATTTGTTCATAGTATTTTTAAACTATAGTCCGGCCCTCCAATGGTCTGAGGGACAGTGAACTGGCCCCCTGTTTAAAAAGTTCGAGGACCCCTGGAGGTGAACTGCTTGCTTCAGGATCACACAGGTTGTTTATTAAAAATGCAGTGGTCCTATGCCCTACCTCAGTTTATTGAGTCTGAGTGAATGGGGTGAAGTCCTGGGCTGCTGTGGTAGCTATAGGATAAGGATCAATTAATAGCCATTTGATAAGGAAAGGGACAAAAGGAGAAGGCACGATAGCTACGACTAGGCTTTGAAAGATCATGATCAGAATGTTTGGAATACAATATACTCTAAGAATTATCTTGAACTGGAAGAGGCTTTGGAAGGTTTGTTGATTGTGTACTAAGAATCAGATTTACTTTTGTTGAGAGCATCATTGTGTTCTCCCAATTCTGGCTAGGGCTAAGGCAGGATTGCATACACACATTCATACACATACATATATAGGCATGTACACATGCTTATATGTATATCGTAGTATTCTTCATATGAAAAATATTCTTTTCTGTGTGCTCGTGAAGAGAGATGTCATTGAGAAGATGTGTGTTCACACTGTGCTTTTGAAAAGACACTTATGTTTGCCCCCTTAGCTTATACCCACCGGCCAGAAACTAGTGGTCTGGCGGGCATGTCTGATCTATACATCATTTATTCATTGAACAGTATTGTTATTTTAGAAATTATAAATTCATTGGCACCTTAAAGAAAATGGGAGATTTTACTTAAAAAGCAGATTTCTGGCTTTTGATAAATCTAAATTCATGGCAAAGCTAGTTTCCAAGTTTCCCAGGAGGACTAGAATGGTGGTTGTCCCCTTGTATGAAACCTTCCTTCTTCAATTTGCCGGAGTTTCCCCTTCCCTAACCATAATTCACTCATTTGTGTAAGTCACTCCCTTATTTAAGTTCCTTCCCTGTTCCATCTATGGGACAAAATAATTTAATTAAGTAAATTGATTAATGGTTTGACCAACTAATTGGTCCACTCAATCAGGATGGTCAATTAAGTAGATTGATATAGAAATATTGTCTGACTCATGTTCTTGACAACTTTTTCAACTGAACCTTCTATTGATTATTCTACCCTTGGGCCTTTAAATAAATTAAATCCAACTTTCAGGGAAGAGCTTTTGGCAATAAAAGTTGGTATATCAACCTCCACTTAGAAAAAAGAGAAATGTCTAAAAAGAATAAAGTATAGTGCTTCTGTCAATTTTTTCAGATAACAATATACTAGTGCCAATATGAAGAATAACACAAGGGCTAACATACAGTTTACCTTTGTAAAGAAATAAAAACTTACTTCATTTTAAAAACAACTATACATTCTGTAAAATTTTTATGATGAACATTTTTTATTGCATTATAATTTTAAAAATCCCACACATTGTGACGGATGGAAAAGAGATTGGACATGGATGGGTAATGAGCATAGAGAAAGGACTTTTCATAGACATGATTTGAATGAACTAATATACACAAGAAAGTTATTCTGAAAGATTAAGTAAGTGGTAGTTACCTTACTAATTAGAATGATGACATTGTATTCAGCCTGGACTTAATATGGTAAAATAACATCTTCAAATAGTGCAAAGAAAGCTGGGAATATAAATGAACCAAAACACTAACAGATGCTACTTGATCCTCCTCCCTGGTAGGGAGAACACACAGGCTGGCCGGGCTCCAATGCCTGCCTCCTAGGAGTGCCAGATTTCTGCCCTTCATCTGTGATTCTCCAGGGACAGGGGCTTATTTAAAAATTGTAACAGAGAACATGCTGAACTTCAGATTCAGAAAAGCTGGGGTTAGTATTAGGAAGATCCAAGGCTAGTGTTAGAAACCAAAGTCAACATGGAAGTACAATTGTTCTCATATATGTATTAGTAGACATTTAAAGGTGGATGAAGCCACAGGTGTGGATAGTATATATCAGCTCTGGTCCACGTTGATGACTTACTGTTTTGCTTTTCAATGAAAGCCTAAGATCCCAGAAATTAATGGTTTTTTGAGCTCCATTGTAAATTGGAATTTTGTTCCGAGAGCTGTAGACAAAAGAGCACTAGCTGTGTGTAGAGGCAAGATGGGTGTTACTGCATAAATAAAAGCAGATGACATGGATGTCCATCCATAGACTGGTTTGTTTACAGAGAATAGTTGGCAATGAAAATACTTATTCTGATCTTGAGTCAGCCTTGAAGGAAGTGGATGTTTTAAACAAGTTCATTCACATCCAATGCCAGTATATGAATATTCCAGCTTGGAGAGGAAAATAGCACCCATGAGTTTTCGTTTGTTTGTTTAAAATAGACTTTACTTTTTAGAGCAGTTTTAGGTTCACAGAAAAATTGAATGGAAAATACAGCATTTCCATATATCCCCTCCTCCATGAACCCACAGCCTTCTCCACTATCCATATCCTGCACCACAGTGGTACATTTGTTAGAATCAATGAACTTACATTGACACGTTATTATAACTCGAAGTCCATAGTTTACATTAGGGTTCACTCTAGGTGTTGTATAGTCTGTGGGTTTGGACAAATCCATTATAGTATCACACAGATAGTCTCAATGCTCTAAAAATCCTAGGTTCTCTGCCTATTCATCCCTCCCTTACCTTTAATCCCTGGCAACCACACATCTTACTACTATCTCCACAGTTTTGCCTTTTTCAGAATGTCATCTAGTTGGCATCATACAGTATGTAGCCTTTTCAGATTGGCTTCATTCACTTAGTAATATGCATTTAAGTTTCCTTCATATCTTTTCATGGCTTGATGGTTCATTTCCTTTTAGTGCTGATTGATAGTCTACTGTCTGGATGTACCACAGTTTATTTATCCTTCTACCCACTGAAGGGTAGAAGGTTGCTTGGTTACTTGGTTGCATCCAAGTTTTGGCAATTATGAAAAAAGATGGTATAAACATCTGTGCGTAAGTTTCTGTGTGGACATAAGTTTTCAAAAACAAAAGTTTTTGAAAATAAGTGATAATTTAAAAATTTTTCATAACAATGGTAATGCCATTAAAACCATGTTAGTTTTATTTACTGTCAATATTTAGAAGACCTGATAAAATGCCAGAATTTGTAATGAAGATTTCATTGTGATACCAAAACCAAAAATGGTTTGATCATTAAGAGTTGACACTCTCTTATATTTTATGACTTTCATTTCTTACTGATGAAACAACAACAACAAAAAAATGACATATTAGGCATCATTACCAACACTATCTAAATACTGCCATAGATTACAACTTAAAGTTGTAATTGTTTTTTAGAAAACCTTCTAAATCTGAATACAACCAAAACACAAACCAGGAAACAAATTTTCATTATTTTACAAGTTGAAATAGGCATTTCCGCCCCATTTTTGGATGTGCTATATTCATTAACTTAGCATTTGATGGTACTCTTAAAGTAGTATTTATGAAGTGATCTTTCCATAATTTCTAGGCCCTTGTTTGGGTTATTGCTGCCATTGATGATAATGCATATAAATTTGAAGTTTCACATTTAGCAGAAATAAAGAGTAAGAGAAGAAATGAAACTGCCTGGATATAAAATCTGATCTGTCCTCCCAGCTATTCAGGATTGCATCCCATGTAATTGCTTTGGAAAATTGGCTGAAAGAAAGTTTTACTCTTCATCACATCAAACTATTAATATTATTAGTGCTAGTACTAGTTCATAATATTGCTTTATTGTTTTGAAAAAGTGTTTAAAATAATCTAAAATTGGTTTTCTGTGTGTGTGCCAGTTGCCCAGTAATGCTCTGCAGATGCTGGAATCCTCAAAAACATTGAGCTAGATAACAAGTCAGGTTTAAGGTATGGATGTACAGCCAAAAGGGAAATGGACCCAGCAGCTTGGAAATAATTAGCATAAGAGAGAGTACGAGAGAGACAGCAATGTGGAAAGAAGTTTAGAAGATCCAGAACATTTTCCATGAGTAAGCCTGCGTTGTTCAGGACTCTCTCCCATCGCGTGCTGGGGGCATTGCTTTCAGTTACAGTCACTAAGTTGAGTCTGACCAGTTGAATTCTCTCTGACTTTTACTTTCATAATAGGATAATATTTAAATTATCTTTTAAATCTTTTTTTCTCAGTGACCTTCACTCAATCATTTAATCGTGAGTGACAACCTCCCTTCCCCGCCAACAAATGTCAATATATCCCAAGTTTAGTCCTGGGCAATTTAGTCCTCTTCTCTTTTATCTTTGCATTCTTTCCTTGGGTGATTTTATATACTTTTAGTTTTAACTGGTCATTCAAAGAAAATGGCTTTTAAATCAACATTTCTGCCTCATCAATCCTTCATTCACGGCTGATTTTTCAGCTACCAGGTACTTTTCATCCTCAGAAGCAAACTTCTCCCCAAAGGTGAGTTTCCTTAAACCCCACAAACAAAAGTGGTCTCCTCCTATTTTGAATTCTACTATCATGTTGTTCCTCTGAAATTATCACTGTCACATTCTTGTAGTCATTTATCATGAATGTGTTGAATCCTTCATGCTAGATTTTATGCCTCTTGAGGGATAGAAGTGTCTCTTATTTATTTTACTTATTAACCCACTCATCTTTATTGTGCCCTACAGGGCACACTTTATCTGCCACAGTGAATGGTGCATAGTAGATGTTCAAAAATATTAGTTAAATTAATATATGAATGAGCAAACCATCTTAGATATTTATGTCCCTGTTTCTGGAATTTTATTGCCAAATATAAATGAAATTACGATTTAAAGACCAGCATATTTCTGTTCATTTTCCTGTCATAACAGATAATATTCTTGGAATGTAACATTTAACAAATTTCTTAGTACTCTTTTTTATAACCATTTTCATTAAAATGTACTAAAACTAGGCTGATATGCAAAGTAGGATATGAGGCTAAAGGCCATAAGGAAAGCAAATTTAGCACAATTTAGTAAGAAAGTAGAGAAAAGAAGCTTAGGCATATTTTAATCATCATTCACTCTGTAAATAAGTAAATATTTGATAAAGAAAGAAAGAAATATATCTCATTTTTGGAATTTTGTACACCTTCATGTCAAAAGCTGATATTTCAGACAATCTCATTACATTAGTGACTCGATAAATTTCTTCTACTCAAAATCCTAATAAACCTGTAACACTTTGATAGAGTCTGTGTATTCTCTGCTGTATTTTAATTTTTGTTACTCATTTACTCATTTTTTTCTTTCTCTGTATATAATAGAATTTATAAAACCTATTATTGGTTGTGCAGTGTTTTGGACATAAAAATTTGTTAGCTAATTACAACATTCAAAATCTTTTAATAAATCCATTGATCTTAAGTGGGCTTGCTAAACCTGGGTTCTTCACTTGTCTCTTTCACACACACATATACAAACATAATGCAATCAGAAAATACAGTAGTTAGTAAAGTCCTTATAAGACCCTTTTATCAAGATTCTTTACCTAAGATAGATAAGAAGGCAGAGAACTGGATTCCACATACATAGACACACACTTATACATACACACATGCACATATGCACGTATACCTGTATATATATTTGTCATGCCTTTCTTCTGTAGTCAGATTGCATGAGTCAGAGACTAATTGGTGGAGATAGGATTAGTGTCTTTTATTATTATTACATCCAATAACCCCTGTGAGCCTTTTTGTTTGCTCTTTGCTGGGCCCTTGGTAACAGAGAATTTGGAGGTCCTAGTTCTCAATAGAGGAATGCTTCCCTAAGATAACACAGTTATAGTTTCTATGAATCGGAAGCTACATCTGTCCACCTGTACATACTGGGCTTTTCCTGCTACTGAATCAACAGGCAGAGAAGAGCATTACTGTGTTGGCAGGGAAAATAGATTCCAATTATCAGAAAGAAATTCAATTGCTCCTCTATGAGGGGGGCAAGGGAGACTATATCTGGGATGTAGGGAATTCACTGGAGTGCCTTTGATAATACCTTTCCCAACAGTCCTGGCTAATAGACAATTGTGGCAACCCAGTAAAGACAAGACCACCGACCTTTCCCATGGGGATGAAGTTTGTGGAGTAAGAGAAGGAAACTGTAATTACAAACGTAGGTTTTATGAACCAGGTGCAGAAATAAAAACTGAAGCAACTATGATTTTTGTTACCTAATTACTTATTTTTCACATTTTTCTTCTTTTATATGAAGAACCCCAGTATTGGCTAGCATACAAGGTTTGAGATAGGAGTATGATTGAATTGACATCACCCTATGATACAGTTGCCAATGGGACTTCAAACATTCCCTGTATCAGGGGCAGGAATTTTTTACCTGAACAAGGGGCAAGAATGAATGCTAAGAGAAAAAAGGGGTTGACTATGATATGTAATGTCACTCTTCCTCTCAAGATCCATGTTCTAATCTTCTTCTGCCCCAGGCAATCACCTTCTAAGGCTTAAATGTATGATCTTTGCCCTCCACGTTCTGGTTGGGTTTGACCAATAGGTAGGCATGGCTGTAGATCGGCAGAGGGGAATAATGAGACCTGAGTACTTACTCTTCTAGCTGAAGTTGCCTCTAGCTGGCTGTATTTTTTGACTAAAGTTCAATGCCTTGCTCAAAGTAGTCTTTCCTTCTAAGTCCAGGGGTCATTGCTCTACTCTGTGCTAGTTCACTGGCACCTTCCCATTTTCCTAGACCCTGTGCACATGTTTGTAAGCCCCTCCCAAATTATCCTAACTTGAATGTGTCATTTGCTTCTTGTTGGGAGCTTCAATGTCATAATCCCCTTTATAACTCTTATCAGTAAGAAGAATTTAGACTGTGACTACGAGTTGAGTAGAAAAGAGGTTACAAATTGTTGCTTGTGGCTTTTAAAAGAAGAAAGGGTGAGAGCTAGATATTAGGATGAGGGAGTTATTATGAACCTCTTCTTGTATAGCAGGGTCATTGTGGGTCTGTCTTGTCACAAAAATGATGCCAGCTTGTCCTTTCTGAAATCTTTGTAATTCATGATTTAGCCTGGAATCAGGATTGGCTATATAATTTGTGGGGCTCAGTGAAAAATAAAAATGCGGGCCCCTTATTGAACAAGTCTTAATAATTGGAAGATGGCAACAACAGAACCGTACACCATGTGCAGGGCCCTTCTGAGTGTGAGGCACTGTGCAACTGCACGGGTCACATGCCCATGAAATCCATAATGTAAGGAAGAGAAGCTACTGACTTAAAAGATAAAAGAGGGCATGAGCTACCAAGACACAGGTAAATCTTAAGTAAAATACATACTTAGCTGTAATGCCTGAAAAGGGAGAGAGCTGCTGTTTTTCAGACTTTCATTCCTGCCTGGGGCTGCTTAGAAGAAGAGAGAGGCATGAAGGAAGGAGGCATGAAGGAAAGGATGAGATACTCTAGGAGTTGGGGGCCTTTGAGTCAACATGACAGTGATTTTCAGTGCTTGGCTGCTCTTTAGAATATCCTGAGAAGCTTTGAAATAATAGCAATGTCTCAGCACTTCACCCCACCCTTTCTGACTTAATTGGTCTGTTCTGGGATGGTCATAGTAGTAACAGCTTTACAGGTGATACTAATTTGTAGTCAACCCCTACCTTAATTTTTTCTATCAAAGTTGGAAAGTGTTGGTTGTTGAGTCAATTCTAAAGATAAATTGTCACATTGTTTTTGCCTTCAAGGAAAAAAATTAAGGAAAAAAAGACTAATGTGATGAGTTTAGCTTCAGTGTTATTTTCATTTCAAATTACCATTTGGGTATAAATAAGTGTTCAATCAATAGATAGTAATATTTCCATTACAATATATATATTTTATATGTAAAAAAATTTTTTTGGATTTGTTTGTACCAGTGATTTTCAAAATATGGTCTAGAGATCCTTTCAAGGGTCTGTGAGTTAAAATTATTTTCATAATATTTCTAAGACATCATTTGCCTTTTTTATTCTCATTCACTCACGTGTATATAATAAGTTTTTTACAACAGGATGACCACAGAAGCAGATAGAGAATCTAGGTGTCTTTTCTCAAACCAGATATTAAAGGAATTTGCAAAAATTTAAAGCAATGCCAATCTTCTCACTATATATTTTAAAATAAAAATGTTATTTATGTTAGCACATATGGTTTTACTTTTATTTTAGAATACATTAACAAATATTTAGTAAAATGATCAGTTTTAATTTTTAATTAAAGTCAATTGTGATAGGTATAACCCACATAAACGTTCTTTGAGGTCTTCGGTAATTTTGAAGAGTACAAGAAGGTCCTGAGACCAAGAAGTCAGAGACCTCCTGGTATACACTGTTCCAATTTTGAGATTAGATTTCTGTGTTTCACTTGAAAAAACATTTTAACTTTCTTTTGGCCCATATATGAAACATTTGCTTCATCAGTGAACTACAGATACCAAGTGCCTATAAGTATTGAATCAATCTTTCATTTATTTATTTAACACAGTTTTGACTGAGTGTCTATTATTAGCTGGGCTTTGTGCTAGTTCCTAGCACAATGGAATATAGCAGAGATCAAAACAAACACAGTCTCTACCATCATGGATGTAACTTTGAATGAGTAGAGAAGGGAGAAAAATATCCAACAAATATTCACAAAAATAGTAATTAATTACACTTGTGATAAACACCTGAAGAAAAGACACAGGGTGCAGCAAGAATGTGTATGAGGGTTATTTAACTAGGGGTTTTTAAGGAAGTGAAATTTCAAGGAAGCAGTAGAGAATAGAATATGCTATGAAGAGAATACCTGACTTGTTAAGAAGGAATGGCAAAGAGTAAGGCTAGAAAGACAGGTAGGAGCCAGATCACCATGGTGATCATGTTAAGAGTTTAGTCTGTGTGTGTGTACATGTATATATGTGAATATGTACTGTATATTGGTGTGTATATGTATGTAAATTTACACATGCATACCTGGTATACACAAGAGAGACAGATGGTATTTTTAATATTTATCTAAAGTCAAACTATAGCAGCTTGGCTAAATTATAATGCATTATTGCAATGAAATATTACAAATCTCTTAAGTACTATAACAATTGTAAACTTAGTGAAGAAAAGCCACTCATGATTTCTTTTTTTTGCCAATGTTTATTTTATTTTATTTACATACGTTAACATTTATTTTCAGTGTTGTACAGGTCTATGAGTTTTGACAAATATACAGAGTGTGTAACCACTACCATAGTTAGGATACAGAATGGTTCCATCACCTCAAGTAATTCCCTCATGCTGCCCATTTTCAGTCAGGTCACTCCTCACTCCCAAACCCTCACAATTGCTGATTTGTTCCACATCCCTACAGTTTTGTCTTTTCAAAAATGTCATATAAATGCAATCATGTAGTATGCAGCCTTAGGAATCTGGCCTCTCTCATTTACACAATGCTTTTGAGATTTAGGAGTGCTTCTGTATGTGACAGCTTGTTCCTTTTGTTGCTGCGTTGTTTTCTATTGTATGGTTGCACAGCCATTTATCCATTTCTCTGCTGAAGGACATTAGTGTTGTCAGGCGATTGTGAAAAATGTTGCTATAAATATTCACAAACAGGTTTTTGTATGAACATAAATTTCCATATCTCTAAGATAAATACCTATGAGTGGGACTATTGAGTCATATGGTAATTGTATGTTTATTTTCGTAAGAAATTGCCAAACCGTATTCCAAAGCGGCTGTAAAATTTTATATTTCTTCAGCGATGTGTGAGAATTCCAGTTGCTCTGATTCCTCACCAGCACTTTGTATATCAATTGTTTTCCTAGCCATTTTAATAGATATGTAAAGGTATCTCTTTGTAGATTCAATTAGCATTTCCTTAATGACACAGTGGTGGGCATCTTTTCATATACTTATTTTCCATTTACACATCTTCTTTGGTGAGGTGTCAGTTAACTATTTGGTTATATATTCTGTTTATAAGTCCTTTGACAGATTTTCAAACATTTTTTTCTCAGTCTGTAGCTTGTCTCTTCATTCTTTTAATACTGTCTTTCACAGACCAAAAGTTTTTGATTTTTATGACATCCAATTTATTAATTTTTTTTGGATTTAATGAATTGTGCATTTGGTATTGTATCTCAGAATCTTTTCCTAACCCAGTGTCAGGAAGATCTTCTATGTTTTTCCTAAAGTTTTGGTTTTGTCTTTTGTATGAAGGTCTATGATTCATTTTGAATTAATTTTTCTATAAGGTGGGACATGTAGATTGTTCCAGCATTTTTTTTGTTGTTGTAAAGACTATTCTTTGTCTGTGGAATTGACTTTGCACCTTTGACAAAAACCAATTGACTATACAAGTGTCAGGTTATTTCTGGAACTTTTAATCTGTTCCATTTATTTATGTGTCTGTTCTTTTACCAATTCAAAAAAATTCGGCATTTTGTTGAGTTCTATAGTTTTATGGTAAGTCTTGAAATCAAGTAGAGGAAGTCATATCTTTTTCTTCATTTAAAAAATTGTTTTGGCTTCTAGTTCCTTCGCTTTTGTGAATAAAAGAATCAGCGTGTCAATATCTACAAAAAATTCTCATCAGTGTTTTATAGTTTTCAGCATACAGATTCCACACATATTTTATTAAACTTTCAAATATGTATTTTATTTTTTGTAGCTATTGTAAATTGTATTTTTAAAATTTCAGCTTCAAATTATTCATTGATGTTATATAGATATGTGGTTGATATTTATATATTAAGATTTATCATGTGAAAACTCATTTATTAGTTACAGGAGCTTTTTTATAGCTTTCTTAGGATTTTTTATGTACACAATCATGTCATCTGCAAATAGGGTCAATTATGTTTCTTCCTTTCCAATCTGTATTGCTTTTAGCTTTTTTTCTTGTTTCATTCCTGAGGATATTTTTTACTGAATATGCAATTCTGGTTGACATTTTTTTCATAGACTATTTTTTAGAGCAGTTTTAAGTTCACAGAAAAATCGACTGGAAAATGCAAAGTTCCCATGTACTACTAATACACACATGTGAATGGACACTTGGTAATCTCTGAACCCAGAGTTTCTCAAGCTGGGGTCTGGGAACTTTGGGGAGTTAGTGTAACATGTTTTCACAACTCTCTGTGGAAATATTATTTTTATTTCAATTATAATATAAAATTTAAAGTAAGTTTGTTTTTGAGTTTGTGGATGACAATCTTATAAAAGGGTATTGCTTAGAAATTTCAGTGCTTTCAGTTATCAGGTCCTAATAAATAAAAATTAAAATCAAACTTAATAAATACCAAGTGAATGCCAAATATCTTCTTTGTGAGGTATTCCAACAAAGCTTTCCTAGTCCTTGCAGTAGAAAGAGAATTGGGAAAAATTGAATTATAGCAAAGCACAAAGTATAGAAAATGTACAACTCAAAATTTTGTCTGTGCCATAGCAGTTAGTACCATATTCAGGTTGTAACTCCAGGATGAATTTCAGTGAAATGACATCATCAGTCACATTAAATGACTGTTGCTAATTAATTTGATCTTTATTGGTTTGGTGACTTTTTGAGTTTTGTTTAGTTTATACTAAGGTTTTTGTACATATATAAATAACATTATAATAAAATCAATTCAGGTCAACCCTGAGAGTCTGTAATTTTATGTACACATACACACACAAATACATATATGTATGTATATAAACACATGTTTTCTTTAACCGGCTATGTATAACTGAATATTGAGAAATATGTACATATTCCTAGAGGGATTCTGATTTAATGAAAATGCATTTCTATGTGTAAAACTTTAAGTGTGGAGGGAGATGGAAGGGGTTAAGTGGGAAGAGGAAGGAATGAGGGGAAGACGGAGGTCACTGTGCTTACAGAACCCATACAGTCCTTACAGTTACCTTCCTACCTGACTTCTTGGTGTTTTTTATTGTACTGCTAAGAACCTGAAAATTTCTTAAAATTTCTAAAAATTTCTAAATCATGACTGTTGTGATTTTAGTAATAGGTTTCTAAGAAAATATAAGACTTGGGTGGAAGTCATTTTGGGGATGATTTGGAAATCAGGCATTGATAAGATCAGGACGTACAAAACATAAAATGAAAGTGAGAATTATAACATAAATAATAATTAACATGTATTGATCTCCTATATGTCTAAATGCTTTAATAGATTATTTCTTTTATTTACCACAGCCATCTATAAACTAGCTACTATAATTATTCCCATTTCATGGAATAGATAGCAGTGAGGCAGAAAAGTGAAGTAATTTACTCAAAGTTACACAACTTACAAGTGGTGAATCTTGGATAGAAACCCAGGCATTCTGATTGAATTGCAGAGTATACATTCTTAGGCATAATACCAATGTCAATATCCTATCTTATAGAAGAAATGTGAGAGTCTAGGAAAAGTCAAAGAAATAAGAAATGGTAAGGAATCAAAATATATCCATTATTTATAAATAATAGGTAGATCTTTGATGTTAGTATACAGAAGATCACTAATGACTCTATCTGACATTTAAAGAGAAATGGGACTGAAAGAAAAAAAATTACACTGTAACTGAAGACTCCTTCATTTGCATTCACATTTATAATGTTAGTTGCACATTATTTAATTGGTGGTAAACTAGTCTTTCACTGTTTTCAAGCATTAATCAGGAGCTTAGTAAAATGATTTCCTTATTGGCTAAGGCCCTCAAAATTTAGATGGCAGTATTATAAAACAGTTGGGATATAGTATATAACATGGCTTCATTTCTAAAACTGACAATTTCAGGAACAGTGCTAGTGTTTAGGGGATAGATTATGTTCTCCTGTGGTTCGTCTTTTTAGAAGAAAATATTTTGCTGATTTACAAGCTTAGGTTATAGAAAAACTGGAATTTCTAAACAAGATAAAATCATAAAATCATTACTGCCATAATGAAAATCATTACTGCTATCAGGAATAACATTTATCAGGTGTCAGACAGGTGGGGGGGAGGGGTTGGGTATATACATACATAATGAGTGCGATGTGCACCATCTGGGGGATGATCATGCTTGAAGCTCTGACTCGAGGGGGAAGGGGGAACAAGGGCAATATACGTAACCTTAACATTTGTACCCCCATGATATGCTGAAAAAAATGACCAAAAGACCCTGTTCCTAGAAACTTGGACAATTTTATTATTTTCTTAAAGTCAATAAAGCCATTGAAATGATCAATAAAATCTGTCAAAATTGTTCCCAGGGAGTATATCTAAATCTGGTTTTATATCGATCATAGAAATATTTCTTCCTCAGTGAACAGCACAAAGGGAGGTTTTTGTTTTTGTTTCAAAGGCAAATCAGGAGATATGTAAATAGGTCACTATAGGTGAGTCCAAGGGTGGATTCACTTTAGCCCTTATATCCATGTAACTGGATATAAGGGCTTAATTGATGTCATAATTTCAAAGAAGCAACAGGACTTCTTAGCAGATAGCTGTCTCTTTATAGCGCGTGATACCAGAGAAGCAACAGGGCTTCTCGGCAGATAGTTTCAGGAATGTCATAGGAATGATTTAGATAGTTCTGACTTGATTCCTGTCACTATTTGGGATTGAATTCCTGTGGTCTGTAATTGGGAGCTCTGATTGGCCAGCTTGGGTCATGTGTTCACACAATGGCTGATAGAGCCATGTGATTGAGAAAACATCATATGAGGGATGGTTATGTGACTGAAGTCTGTCCAAATGGGATGGGCACTTGACAAAATCTTGGATAAGTTTACAGGTGGCCTCTTTGTTTGGTAGACATACCAGAAAAAAAATTGTCTCTTTTTGAAATTATTATTACATTGGTAGGATGTGACTATGGATAGCTAGAGACCATCTTGCTTGTGATGTGGATAGAGCCTGTCTATAAGGCTATGGTCATTCTAAATGCTCTTTAGTGAATATTTTTGACTCCTTGGCTTCTAAGCACACAGTAAGTTTATATTTCTCAGTTCCCATGTAATCTATAGTGTTGTGACTTTCTTTGGACAATAAATCATGACAGGAAATGATGTGTCACTTCTGGGCGGAGGATTTAATTACCGATATAATTCTCTCCAGAGTTTTCTGTGACACAGCACCTGGAAACATTTGAGATGGTGTTTGTTCCATCAGACTAATTTATTTCTGAGTTATTACTGTGAGCAGGGGCTCCCTGTTGATTCCTAATACACAAGTGATATAAGTGAAAAAAGAATATTTGTTTTAAGTCAATTAGATTTTGGAATTATTTATCATTACACCATGATCTAGCCCCTCCTGAATGATCCTAAGACTATATAAATTTCTGGTATTAGCTAGCTGGATTCATTTAATTCTCCCAACTATTATATGGATCAGGTACTGGGGCATATATTGCCAATAACTTCCCTATATTTGTTCCTCCCATAATCAGTTCTTTAATTTTCATATCAGGTGTACACAGAGGCTTGGTGATCAATTGTTCTGCATCTTCCTAAGACATTTGTCATCGACTCCACTGAGTGCTTTTTATAAAACTAAGTATAATTTATCTGTTAAGAACTATTATGCTCCTCATCCCCACCTCCCTATACAGCCTCTGTACCTAAATATTGAAAAGAGGTAAGCCTTCCTTCCAAATTTGGGTTTGGATTAAAGAAAACCTGAATGAAAGGGCTATATGCTCTGGTGGAACATTCTATATGAGTAATACCTCAGAGACATGACCCTGTATAATTTCCCAGATGTCCTATGTTGAAGTCGTAACTTTTTATAGATTTATAAGCCATATTTATCTCCTTTCTTTCCACGAGGGTTTTTTTCCCTTGCATCAGAACATCAAGAAAACAAAGAGTTTCTGTTGATTATTCACCAAAGGCACAAGAAAACAAAAAATTGCCCTAATGAAATATTTAAGGTTGAAATGAGGATAATATATAACATCATCTTTATCTTTCTGTAACTGGAAATTTCAGTTGAGGAATCAAGTTATAGCACATAGGAATTTCTAATGTGAGTTGCAAAATCAAGATGCAAATTTCCAAAGAAATGAGAAGAGGTTTCACAGCTCTAAAACACCTTCATTCAAAAAGAGCCATACAAGAATTAGGTCGTTGGAGATTTTGCATGATTTAGTGAAGAGGATTTCTTTGGTGTGAGCTGTGCAGCAATTCCTGCCATTGACCAAGGAGGAGGGGGTTGGGAGTACGTCTAGTGAAAAGCACTTCATGGAGACCATGGAGATTTTGAGACAGGACTCCTATAGTTTCAGGCATAGAGGATTGGTGCCCAATCTTTAGTTGCTTTGCCAATGGAGTTGCTGTGCCTGGGTTTGTATTGATCTGTGCTCACAAAATTTCTCTGGGCAAAGGGAGGAGGAGTTTTACCTGTGGGGGTTTTACAGGAGAGCTCCACAGGAAAACTAGCCTGTAGCCATTTGAAATCTGGCCAATAAAATCTCTTGGAAGTTCTATGGGCTCCCCAAAGAGAGTCCGTGTGTGGCCAATGGCTGAAAAACAATAGACTAAAATGAAGCAGCAGAAAGATTGATCTCCTGGGTCTTGGGAAATCTCTAAGGAAGGCACAAAATCACTTAAGAGCAAAAGAATCAAATTTAAACACCTGCTGTGCTAAGAGAATGTGAAGCTAGCTTAGAGCATGGCCAATCAAGTGAGAACTTTGTTATTTCTCTTTCCTTTCCCAAGACTTTGACACTGGTGGTTCAGAAACAGTGATGGGGAGTGCTGCAGAAAGAAACTGGCCTGTAGCAAGGGGTAGTTCGATTGATGAGACATTAAAATCTTCAGGGTTAGATCAGGATATGTGGCTGGACTTTTTAGCCACAGAATTGAGCTATGCTTGGGATTTAAAGTGGCTTAGAATTTTATCCCCTCTAGGAGCCAGCAGGGGTGAATTACTCCATCAGCAGGTTTAAAGGGACTGAAGAGTAGTAGCTCTTATGAGCACACACCCACAGGGCATGTTTGTTCAACTTATTGGTTATGTTCAGGAAAGCTTACATTTGACTAAAGAACATAGCCTCTCTAGTCTCCAAATGATACTTTTCGTTAATATATTTCTATGATTCTAAATTGTACTAATTTCTCACATTTAAAATTGATACATACATTTAATATGAAAATTCATGTGTTCTTTCCAAATATGTTTTCATAATATTGATAATACAACTTACAATTGGATGGGTCTTAGAATTTAGGAATTACATTATTATAAAGAGACTATGGAATGTTTTTACACAACAGTCTATAAAAATGTATTTTAAATATTGAAGCAAGTCATGGGGGGGGAATGTGGTCATACACATACATACACTGTAGTTCCATTCTAAAGAATCGATGGTTAAAAATATAGGTTTTTGATCTTGGATTTCCACATACCAGTTAGCATAGCATTTATTTAAAGGTGTAATCATTGAGAATCCTGCTTTCAAAAGAAAAAAAGGCTGAACAGGTAACTTAAAATGGTAAGTTGTGTTGTTAATTACAAACTATTATGATCTTAAATATTACTTGACTTTCAAAGACCTCAAGGCTCATTTTATTCTCTAGTTTGACTATTAATAAATGTGATATGAAGGATGTTTGGGCTTATTTTTTGGCTTTTTATTTTTGAGAAGAAATAAAAGTATTGAAACGTAATTTAAGTTATTTGTTTTAGTTGAGAAGATTCTCGGGTTCAAATGTTAAACTTTCAAGTTCCAGTCCAATGTTGTTTTTTTTTTCTATTGCTTTGAAGTACATAAGATATACCATGATATATAATAAAAACATTATTGGAAAAAAATTACATTCACACTGACTGCTCATATAAATTATAAGAATAATTCCAGATATATGAAAATAAATATTACTCAGAAGCAAGGGAATAATCTATGCTATATTAATCTATATTAATAACAAAAACCAAATCATCATGTTTTTTGAATACTGCTATCGTCAAGGAAATCCTTGGCATAGAGAAGAATACATAGAAAGTCTAAGACACAATTCCTACTCTCAGGTAAATGAATGTTTTATCTGAAGAATGAGGTGTCTGTGAAAAATAACATGCTCATGTGACCACATAGTAAGAGCCCAAAGAGAGGCACAGATAGTAAGTGCTGGGAAATCTCAGCCATTCTCACAGTTTCAAGTGCCATCTACGGTGAGTGATTCCTAATTTATTCTTTCCAGTCCTGACCTCCTTCATAAGTTCCATGTCCACGTCTTCCATGTTTTCAACTACCCCCTAGACATTTTCAGCTGACACCTTTGGGATGACCCAGATGAAGCATTATCTTCCCCCAACCTTGATCTTGCTTCTGTATTTCTTAACTTTGCAAAGTCATTGGAATTTCCCAGTTGCCACAGCTAGAAACCTCAAAGTTGTCTTAGAATGTTTGTTTGTCTTCACATCTCCAGACCACTGAGTTTAATTATCACAAAGACCTGCTGGTTCTTGCTGTACCACATATTTAAAAACCAATGCCTCATTTTATTTTGTGCTTCATTATTGGCTCAGGCTCCCACCAACTTTTGTCTTTGTTATAGTGATATCCATTTGATTCCATCATCTCAGTTTTCTCTCTGCCAATTTCATTCCACTCCTCTGTCATCAAAATTATCCTTTTATAACACACATTAGTCATCTGAGCCTCTACTTAAAAACTGTTCTTATTAGTTTTCAAAATTTAACTATCATAAACTGTTGAAGTATGACTCTGTATTTTTCCTTCTACCCTTCAAGCACACTATATTGGAAATATTCTACTAAAATAGACACCAGTTAAAGAAGCTCCCTGGTTTTATTCATATATTCATTAATTCAACAAATATTAATTGAGCAGCTACTACATTCTCACTAGAGAATGTAGGTTCTAGGGATAGAGCAATGAACAATACAAAGTTCCTTAACACATGGGGTTTGCATTCTGACAGGGAGAAATGGACAATAAATTTTAAAATAAACAATTATATATTTAGAAATTATATACAAACATATATGAGTGCATGTGGGTACATCTATCCATCTAACCTCAGATATAATAAATATTATGGAGAAAAGTAAACAAGTAGCTTTGGGAGATATGCTTCAATGCTAAAAGGACATTTGAGACAAGAACTGAAGGAAGTGAGTGAATGAGTCACATGGTACAGAGCGGAGTAGCATCCTGGACACAGCAAAGAGCAAGTGCAGAAGAATCCCTTAGTGCACTGATCACTTTCTCCACTGTGTCCCGCCTTCTGGTAAGCCCATGGATTGAATTATTGTTTTGTAATAAAATATTTCTCATTTCCGTTTAATACTTTTTATAGTTTCCATAGCTCTGCTGAAATTTTGCATTCATTTGTGCACCTATGTCATCTTTTCCACTGTATATTTTAACTTATTTTTCATGGGCCACCTTTGGATCTGCTTCTTTCTGTTGATAATTTCCTGTCTTGACCACAGGTCACATTATATCTTCTTCTTCACATGTCTATTATTTTTTTTTATTGTATGCTGCATGCATATCTTGTGTAAAGTATAGTAGAGAATAAAGTAAATGATATTACCACCAAAAAAGAGCATGCCTCCTTTTCTCACATGTTTCTGAAATGCAGACTTAATCTACTCTATTGTTGATTTGGATTTGAGTTTTGTTCAAGTTTTGGTTAGATTCACCTCATTATTACTTTTCACTTGTGTGGAATCAGGACTTTTTCTTCAGCGGGTCTTGGGTGCTGAGCACCAGTGAAACTCTGAAATATTCCTCTGCTTTTTAGCCTGGCTGATACTATTTTGGGAGTAGGTCAGTTCATTTTGCTCTCTGGTCTTGCCCCCAACTTTCTACACCTTAGATAATCTCTCTCTGCTCTGATCCTCTGCCCAGGGTTTCAGAGGGGTGCTGCAGGGCCTTGGAGGAATCTCTCTCAGCACACCTATCTCAACCCCAGTCTTTGGCTGCTGTTTTTGTCCCATAATGAAACTTGTTTTGATCAGAGGTGCATATCACTTCTCCCACCACACCAAGCCTTCTGCAGGCTTTTGCCTTCACTTGTGGAAGGCCCTGTACACCTCAGGGGATCTCTCTTAGCAATTCTGCCCTGCCCCCAGCCTTTGGCACACTATCCCCATGTACTTGGTAAACAGCTAATGTAAAGAGCTTGTAGGTAGAAGAGATTTGTTCCATGGCAGGGGCCTCTAGCATTCTGATCTGTCATGCCAGTCCACACACAGCCATGAAGAGTTTGGCTAGTTTCTTCTTTTACCTGTCTATGGTGAATTTCTTCTCTTTCCACTGCTCCTCTAGGAATAAAAGCAACTGTGACTCTCTTCTCGCCTCAGAGGGATTTTCATTTCATTAAATTGAATTCTCTTTTATTCTTTGCCTACTCATTTCTCTAAAGCTATGCTTTTGTATCTGTTCTGGTTGTTGTTAAGATAAGAAAGGATAGTTTTTCAAGTCTCTCTAATGCTACTCAGAAGAGGAAGTTTTGCAACCAAGTCCCTGAAACATAGCCAGTGGAAGAAGGCTTAGGTGAATTTGGATTTAAGTTAAAAGGAAGCTAGATAAATTATGAATTTTTCATTCTATAAATATTTTCGTATCTCCCTAGTATATATCAGGAACTGTTCTAGGCATTGAAAATATGGGAATTACGAGATAAATTTCCCACCCTCATGAACCTTACATATTTTAGGGGAGAAGAAAATAAACATATGTTTAAACATTTAGTTTTAGATAATGGTAAATGCAACAAAGGATAAAACAAGGTAAATGGCTATATTAGACCTAGTTTATGCACCATTTTGGATCTGTGTAGCCTTATCAACCTGCATACCTACTGCAATCTTGACTACTTAGCTTGCTTCTAGATTTGACCTAATGATTTCTTACACTGTCCCTGGGGTCCTAAAGCTACCACAATCACTACCCCAGTCTTAGGAGGCCCTAATTAAAGAGGAGAGGCCCCTATCCATGCCCAACCTAGAATGGATGCTTGAAATCTCTGGTGTATTCAGCAGCTTCCTGGAATAGCCACTTTATATAACCTGGAAATGTGGGGAGCATTAGAACATTGTGGGACCTCATACCCACTAGAACGACTACTGTAAAATAAAAAAAAAGAAAACCAGAAAATAACAAGTATTGACAAGAATGTCAATAGAAATTAGAACAGTAATGTCAGTAGAAATTAAAACACTTATGCACTGTTGGTGGGAATGTAAAATGGTGCAACTGCCATGGAAAATATTGTGGTGGTTCCTCAAAGAATTAAAATAGAATTGCCATTCTGCTTCTATTCTATTGCTAGAATAAAAGCAATTCTGCTTCTGGGTATATATGTAAAAAAGAATTGAGAACAGAGTCCCAAAGAAATATTTGCACACTTGTGTTTATAGCAGCATTATTTACAATATACAAGAAGTGGAAGCCAACCAAGTGTCCACTGATGGACGAATGAACAAATAAAATGTGGTCTATACATACAATGGAATATCATTCAGCCATAAAAAGGAAGGAAATACTATCACGTGTGACAGCCTGGATGAACCTGGAGGACATTATGCTAAGTGAAATAAACCAATCACCAAAAGACAATTACTGTATCATTACTCTTATATGAGGTTCCTAGAATAATCAAATTCATAGAGACAGAAAGTAGAATGGTGGTTACCAGGGGCTGGAGAGAGGGGAAAATAAGGAATTGTTTTTTATTAGGTATAGAGTTTCAGTTTTGTAAGATGAAAAATTTCTGGAGATTGATTGCATAACAATGTAAATATGTTTAACACTACTAAACTGTACACTTAAAAATGATTACAGTGGTAAATTTTGTACCATGTGTGTTTTACCATGATTTAAAAAAAATAAAAATCCCAAAATCCCAGGGAGTAGACTTCAATAGTGACAGGTAGGGGAGTGGAAGGAGCTAGGGGAGAAATTTCTCACTCTTTCTCTACCTTTCCCTTACAGTGACAAACTGTTAGGAGCCCAGTAATTGCATATAACCATTCTGGGGAGTTCTGTGAGATCAAGTGACTAGCTATTTTTTCATGAGAATTTGTGGCACCCCCCCTGGCATATCCTCTCTCTTACTGATTGTCTCACTTCCCTATAATCCTGACTCTTACTTTCCGAGGATTTTACTGCCACCCATACTTTTTAGCATTTGGCTCTTGAATCTAATTTTATTAATATTTTCTAGAGAACCCAGTCTTAGGCAATGGGGTTTGTGCTACATGGTATGTTCAGAACAAACATTTTATGAGAGATGCTATTTAAGCTGAAACTTAAATAAGGAAGTAGAATGTAGAGGTCTTTGAGAATGACATTGCAAAAAGAAGAAACAACAAGTGCAAAGACCCCGAGGTGGGAAAGAGCTTGGTGCTTTTGAGGATTGACAAGCAGGACAATGTAACTTGGCATGAAGTGAGAAAGGAGGCATGTGGTGGGGATGAGAGAGGGAGTCATATGCCCGATCATTCAGAGCCTTGTAGACATAGCAAGGATTCTGAATTTTATTCTAAATGATGGGGAGCCAGTGGAGGGAAGTTACATCATCTCAGCTACAGCTATAAAAAGATCTTTGTGGCAATAATAATAAAAAAGTGTTGGTGAGGATGTGGAGAAATTGACACTCTTGTACAGTGTTGATGGGCATGTAAAAAAGTGCAGCTGTTGTAGAAAACAATCTGGCAATTGCTCAAATGTTAAACCATAGACCTTGCAATTCTACTCTTAGCTATATACTCAAAAAAGTTGAAAACAGGTATTAACACAAAACTCATTGTATAAATGTTCATAACAGCACTACTCGTAATTGCCAAAAGGCAGAAACAACCCAAATATCCATCAACTAGTGAATGGATAAGCAAAATGTGGTATGTGCATACAGTGAAATATTATTCAGCCATGAAAAGTAATGAAGTACAGATAGATGCTGCAACATGGATGAAGCTTCCAAGTATGCTAAGTGAAAGAAACTAGATACAAAAGGTAACATATTTTATGATTTAATTTATATAAAGATCTAGAATATGTAAATCCATAGACACAGAAAGCAGATTAGTGGTTGCTAGGGTTTTGGAGTAGGGGGAATGGAGAATGACCACTAATGGGTACAGGGTTCCTATCTGGGGAGAGGAAAATGTGTTGGAGCAGATGGTGTACAAGATATGAATGTATAAATGCCACTTAGTTGTATGCTTTAAAATGGTTCATTTTATGTTATGTGAATTTCAGCTTAATTAAAAAATATAAAAGATCTTTCTGGCTTCTCTGTGAATAGACTGTAATGATAAGAGTGAAGCAGACAACCCAGTTAGAGGCTATTAAGCTGATGCAGTCAAGAGACAATGGTGACTTGGGCTAAGTTGGAGTAATGGAGATCTCATGTCTCGGGGATGAGATGAACGTGGGAGGTAAGGAAATTTGAGGAGTGAGATGCAAGCATATGAAATGGGTCATTCCAAACAGGAGCTTAAGAACACTGTACACCCACTCAGCAACTTCCTTTTACATACACCATGGAACATCTCACTGAACTGAGGGCCAGATGGTGGATCAGAACCACTGATAGTTGCCTGTGTTATTGACAATACATTTCCATCATTGTTCCTGTTAGTGGAAGAGAAAACAAAGGGTCCATAATAATTCTGTCTCCCCAGTCCTTTATGGTTATAATGGAAACAGTAGTTTAATTATTAGATATTTCAGATGCAGGTGAAGATGCTGCCTGAAATGGGTAAAACATTCCTTATATACTTCTTTGCGTTGATATTCACTTGGGGGCCATGTGGCTGTTTTGCCACTTCAGGATGAATCTGACACCTCTTTCATTATTCTAAGGTTTTGTTGGAGGCATACTTCTTACCTGTTGCCATCACTTGAAACTTCCCCCTGAACTTGAACTGGCCTGGGGCAGGTCATATCCACTATTTTGAATTTCTATAAAGCAAAGTATGGTTAAAACATCAAGGAAGGCTTGAACTGTTCTTCTTTTCTTTGATTTTTATTAACAAAGAATAAAAGATTTATAAAACCTGTCTTTTTCAAAGAGTCAAATAATTTTGTGTTAAACAATACTAGAGAATTTGAATTTAGTAGCTGCTATAGCTTGAATGTGTCCCCCAAAAAGGGTGTGTTGAAAACTTAATGTCCATTGGAACAGTGTTGTGAGGTGGGGCCTAATGGGGGGGGGGTGTTTAGGTCCCTAGGGCTCTACCTTCATGCGTGGATTATTGCCAATTTTAAAAGACCTTGAGGCTATGAATTGGATCTCTCTCTCTCTCTCTCCCTCTCTCCCTCTCCCTCTCTCCCTCTCCCTCTCGTGCTTTCTTGCCCTTCTGTCTTCCCCCATGGGATAATGCAGCAAGAAGGCCCTCAGGGACCAAGCAGATGCCATCACTATGTCCTTGGACTTCCCAGCCTCCAAAAGTGTCAGCCAAATAAATTTCTTTTGTTATATTAATAATTTACCAGTGTGTAGAATTCTCTTATAGCAGCAGAAAATGGACTAAGACAGTAGCTTTTCATTTTGATCAGCTAATTTTTTTCTTACATGAGATCAGTTTTACTCTCTTAGCTCAATCAGGATTGTGAGGCTATTAGGCAAGCCCAGATAAACGTGAATAAGGCAGGGTAGTGATTGGGACAGTAAAAAGTCTACTACCCTACATTTTCTGGAAGTTAGATAGCTCAATATCTGAAGAGTATTTTTGTAACAGAGAAGAAAGTGGAGTGAATAATGATCTGGAAGAGTGCTAAGGAAAGAATTCCTATGGCAAAGAATTGAAATCAATGTGCTCACTTTTTCCTGAGCACTAATGTTAGTAGCTTTGTCCAGTGTTGTGTTTGTTTTTTATAACCCACATAATACCACTCTTACAAAAGTGAAAGAGTTAAGATCAGAGACCATGCACACACTGAGTGTAAGTGATTTCCAAGCTGTCAGAAGTTAAGGATCACCTCTAGGCTACAATACATTAAAGACTTTTTCCATTTCTCAACTTTCTGAAGATCAGTCAGTACCTCTGTACAATGGAAACTATCCCATAAAAAACTGGGATAGAAAGCTACTTACAATAAAATGTATTTTATTGGA
Organism: Cheirogaleus medius; assembly: GCA_008086735.1. NCBI lineage: Eukaryota > Metazoa > Chordata > Mammalia > Primates > Cheirogaleidae > Cheirogaleus > Cheirogaleus medius. The sequence continues at coordinate 12,578,696 of VBSM01001681.1, read as the reverse complement.
AAATGACATGCTCAGGTTTGGTAAGTTTGCAGTTTAACTTTTTAGTGCTGGAATATAAAAATAGGTCAAGGGACATATTAAAATAGATCATGGTGCAGGCAGTTTCCAACGACTGTCATGGATTAGCTGGCAGCAGCATGTCATAGATAATATGGGTTTTTTTCCCAGGAAGTTTCAGCTATAACTAGATAGGTTTAAAGTGGCAGTCATTCATAAATCTATGCGTTGTAACAGAGTTCTTTAAAGTTAGTTTCTCCTCTCTCTCAGTCCAGCCTGCCCTCTTCTTTACAGCCCATTTTATCTCCGTAATCAATACCTGGGAGGAAGAAAGGTGGCAGGGCCTCTAAGTACCTATACCAGTTGCTTCCTAGGGAGAATACTGGTTATAAAAACTGCTCTTCTTAAGCGACTCTCTTGGTTACTTTGAAGATTCTGCTATAAGACTAAGGAAGTACAGTAAAATGGAATGAATTCTAAAAGGTTAAATTAAAAACAATATGTCCTATACCTAATGCAGTATTTTTTGAATTGAATTAACTCCCAATATTTTAAAGTTGGAAGATTGCACAAAAAAATCCCAAATTCCTCACTTCCCTTTAAGAATTGGAAAATTTCAATTCTGAAGTTGCTTTCTCACATGATCATGATCAAATGTTGCTAAGTGGGGGCTGTCCTTCAGAATGATCAAGTCCTGACAAGGGCAAAAAGTTCCCCACTTTGTTCTGTTTGCAGTTTGCTACCATAGAACAATAGTTAATTTGACTCACTCTAGCTAGGAGTGTAAAATAGAATTGTGTGGAAGTATATTTGCCGTGGGTATCTGTCTCAGGATGTCTCTTAGATGGGATGTGATCTATCTAAAAAAGAAGCTTGAGGCAGGAGAAAATAATTACCCTTCTATTCCAAATTGTTACAGCTTTTCTGGAGGGCAATTTATTAAGGAGTTTATAATAACTCTTAAAATCTTGTATATCCTTTGACCCAGTAATTTCATTCCTGGAGACATATTTTGAAGAAATAAGCAGAGATGGGCTAAAACATTTATTGTGATGTAAGAAATAAAATATAGATATAATCTAAATATCAAATAATAAAATACATTGTGGCATATCCTTATGGATTCAAGCTATGTAGCCACTGGAAATAATGTTCAAAAGAATATTCAATGATCATGTTAATGTCCATGATATAAAACAGACAAAGGCAGAAAGATTTCAACTCTCTGAAACACTTATTTGTTTGCATATATATATACAGAAAAAAAGCCTGGAATGGTTTCACAACAAAATATTATTATAATAATAATTATTTAAAAGAGTGATTTGTATTTTTATCTGTTTTCTATCATTTGCATTGTCTACTATGAATAAATATGAATTTATAATTATGAAAAAATTGCTTATTTTAAAAGCCTTTCCTCTTTTTTTTTTTTTTTTTTTTT
>VBSM01001681.1:12559827-12576776 GCA_008086735.1 Cheirogaleus medius | reverse complement strand
AAATGCTAAGGATAAATGGCAAATAAAAAGCAAAATCATGACCTAAGGAAGCTTAAAAACTAATTCATATTCTCTCCTATGACAGAAAACACTCCGATCAGTAACAGCAGCTCAGTCTAATGATGATTTGCAAGGGAAAGAGGGTGTGTGTGTGTGTGTGTGTGTTTGTGTTTGTGTTGTGTTGTGGGGTTGGGGGTAAAAGATAGCCATGTGCTCCATGGGTGTTTCTCAAAATTCCTGAGAAATAGATGTTCAGTTTTGAATAGATTATAGTTTGAAGAATATCTTCTGGTAATTTCTATATACTCTCATGACAAGAGAGAGATTAAAACTATTCCCTAATAATATTAGAGTTAACACTAATTGAGCACTTATTGTACCAGGTACTGTTATAAGCATTTTACATATATTATCTCATTATCCCATGAGGTAGGGAACCCAGGCAGTCTAGCTCTGAAGCCAGTGCTCATAAGCTCTACACTGACTGCCACTTCTCCTCTGGATCTGAGTAAAGATGAATGGATTATTAAACTACACTTAGAAACCACGTTGAGTAGGAAAGACAATCTGGAAGTGAAAATAGTAGATCTTGAAATGTGGCTTATATGAGAGCAATGTCATAATTATGTTCATAAAGATAGAATAAATCAAAAGCAGCTCTAGAAAAAGTTAGGTTTGTCTATAGCTGAGCTACTTTTTCAAGATATTTTTCATCATAGAAGACCTTAAATCACCAATCTGTACAGTTTAATGAATCTATGTGTATGTCCTCATTTATTGATTACTTATTCTGTGCTAGATACTTGCTATTTTTGATAATTAGGTTTTTTGGTTATTGATTAACTATTATATATATTGGTGAGTAGAATTTAAAATCATCAAAGAAAGGGCAAAAACTCAATTTGCATCTAAGTTGTATCCATAGTTATCTCATTTTTTCTCATGTACATATCAAATTTACTAGCATTCATTGTAGGGCATTGGCCCATTTATAACCAAAAGGAAGGGAATCTCATGTTAGTTTAATTATATGTGGTTGAGTATACTGAGCTCCATATCCTTACCTGTATCCCGTATTCTGAAAGCCTATCTTTCTAACCTTGGCATTTTAATTATGAGGGTTGCATCCATTTTTTTTTCCAGAAAATTTGCCTGAAAATTTCTTAGAAAATGCATGCCAGATTTTCATTTCATTTTCCTCCTAAAGTAAAATGAGGGCAGAATATTTTAGTAATTTTTACCTCTCACTATCTAATTGGTAGCTTAGATAATCACAGTACATATAATAGAACATTTTATGTCTGGCTAAGAAAGAAAACATAAAAGCATCAAATGAGATAATGGATGTATATATCATTTGTATCTAGTATAGGATGCTATCAATTTCCATACATAGCCTAGGACCTAGCATCACCTCATTTTATAATCAATATAACTGGGACAAAGATATGTTAAGTGATTTGCTCATGGTTATCAACCATTAGCTGACATTTGGGGGCTAGTTCTCATAGGTCAGCTGAACTACATACCATGATATTTTCTATAGAAAAAATTCCAAGAATTCTTTATTGCCTATCAAAGAGATTCAAAGCCTTGTGGCCAGGTGTTATACAATGGCCTAAACCAGTGGTACCCAAACTTGAACATGTATCAAAATCATCAGAGGGCTTGTTAAATCATAGATTTCTGGGTCCCTTCTCCAGAGGTTCTGACTCTGAAGTGGCACCTGAGGTTCTGTAGTTCTAGAAAGCTTTCAGGTGATGCTGATGCTTATGATGTGGGGACAGCACATTGAGAACTACTTGTGTGAATAATGAAGATGCTTATTATTTTAAATTACAAGAAATCCTGGAATAGGGCAGCTATTAGAGATGGATAATTAAGTAGCTCAAATATTCTCAACTTATCGTCCTTGCCTTCATGCCTCCTCTCATGGTCACAAGATAGCTGCTGCAGTGCAAAGTACCTAATGAAGAAATGAGAATGTCCATGGAAAGTAGAGGGGGGGGCGACCATCTTTCCTGGTGTGCTTCTTTTCATCCATAGGGAAACCCTTCCTAGGTGCCCTTAGAAGATCTCTCATTGGCCATAAATGTGTCACATACCCAGGCTTTAACCAATTGCTAGCAAGGGGAATAGGATTATTAAACTAAATCCTTATGAATTAAGACTTATCTCTAAGTAGGAGGTGGGATCACGTTCCTAGGCACATTGCCAAGTGGAGGAAGGTGAGCACTCAAACATAATCACGACTCAGGCTGCAAGGGAGAGTTGGGGATAGCGTTTTGAACTGGCAACTAATAGCATCTGGTCTGCTAGACACTTATGCTCTTTTACAGTTTAGCTTGATGTTAAAGGTAAGTGTAATAATAAAACATACAATCCAAAATGCATTCTGTCTGCTACCTAATGAAGATCTCAGTATTCTATCTTGTGATAGTTTAATTAGGTGACTCTTAGAAGAGCATAATTTGCTCTAAAGAAGTAGGTTGATTTCCCTCAGGTGGAAATGAATTGTACTTGACATATTTAAAATAACGTCTAACCTAATTTGTTAGGAACAGGGCTTCTGAGTTTTGATTTTCATGCGAAAGATGAATTACAAGAGGTGCTGCATGCTTAATCACCTGGATAAGAAAGGCAGGGGGGAGCAGGACTTGTCATCCACAGGACTAGGCTTCCTGTCTCACATCCTCCCCTACTCCCTTTATTCTTTCCTTGTCCCTCTTGTGTCTCTCCCATAATATACCCAAAAGACCAGTAATTTGGATATTAGAGTCAGAGAAAAATCCCAGCAATATTTTGAAGGAGAAAATTACAGATAAATTTAATACATCTATTGTAGAATAATATGCATGGCTTCCTAAGTCTGTCACTGAGAGATGTGGGAATCGGTTCTGTTTTCCTGTGTCATGTGACATGGAGCCCATAGCAGTAAAATAAAATAAATCTTGGGCCTTTAGAGATAATGTCTTAATCATAGTGAACTACTAGTAAATGGTAATGAAATAATTAGGAAATAATAAGTTTTGAGTATTTATTACCTTTGTTTTAAATATAATTTATTTAATTGCAAGCTTATATAAACTTATTTTTAATTACGATATTTAACTGGCTCACAAATTTCTTGAAAATTTATGAGCCTGTATGAGTTAGCACCAGCACCCAGCACACCATTGCATATATTACACACAGGGAGGTAGATTAGACTTTTTAAAGCCAAGGCCAGTGGTGTCCTTGCTTTTGCAGCACCTCCACTTTACTCAAATTTCTGCTATTGAAATGGGGAGGGTGTTCTTATTGTACACCGGTTCTACTCCTAGCTGGAGCACAGGGCCCCAGGTCTATTTCCCTCTGATCTATGCTGACCCTGTGTTTCCATGCTCTGAGTATCCCAAGTAAAAATCAGCTATAATCCAAGTATAACATGACACAACAGGTGACAAGATCAAACACTACTCAATCTTTTACTCCCTATTTGTACAAACTCCTCTGACCCAGAGCTATGGCACCCAGTTTTGTGGTCCCATTTATTGATCCTCAATCATCATTTGATGCAAGCCCAAGCTTTCCTCTTAATGTAGGAGTGAGGACAGAAAGAGAAGAAATATGAAGTCCTTGGTTGAATTGAGGGAAATCAGAGATGAGATATGGAACTACAATTTTTTCCCATGTTTTTCCCATAATTTTATGAAAATGATAAGATAAATTTTTACTGGGAACCAGCTTAAGGAGTTCATATTTTATTCTTTAGTATAGCAACTATCATAGTTCTGTATCTCGAGAGCCAGAAATTCAGAAGATATTTTGAGGTTTGTTTACTCATTATTTTCCCTCTAAGAAAATCAGCATGACTCCCACCTGCTTCCTGCTTAGTTTCTGAAATCTATGAATTATACAATAACCACTGGATCATCATGGATGGATTGGAGCACAGACTTGGACAAGCCAGTCTGTAGAGTTTGACAACAATGCCTTTATATTTTATAATTTTTTTCTGGTTTCCTAGAGTCCAGAAGCTTTATGAAAAAGATCTTGAAATGTGACTTTTTTTGGTTGTTTTTTGTAGTTCAGACCAATAAATGTTTGTCTAACAGGCTTTTGAGGAGAGGTAGAAATCATATTGTAGGGAGGGACAATTTCTGAGCAAAACCTAACTGTGAGAAGGAGAACACTGACTTATACTGAGTTTCAGGACCTAAAGTCTGAGAAGGAGCAGTGGTTCTAAGAAGACCCACTCTATGGTCTGCATGCACACATGCTCTGAGCAAGAGAGTTGCATGGAAAATGACAAAAGTATCACTCTAATTCTAAGCTCCTTCTTTGGGAAACACTCTCAATGTGAGAGATTTTTAGTGGGTTGAAGGATACTCCCCAAAAGACACGCCACCACATCCTGGAACCTGGAATTTGCTTTATTTGGAAAAAGAGTATTTGCAGATGTAATTATCTGCAGATAAGATCATGCTGGATTATCCAGATGGGCCCCATATCCAATAACAATGTCTATATAAGGGACACAGAGGAGAGACAGAGAAGAGGACAAGGCCCAGTAAAGATGAAAGCAGAGAGAGAAACCACCGGAAGCTGGAAGTGGCAAGGAAGGATTCTTCCCTAGAACCTTTGGAGGACGCACAGCCTTGATGACACCCCACTTCCAGGCTTCTGTCTCTAGAACTGTGAAGAAAACATTTCTGTGGTTTTAAGCCACCAAGTTTGTGGTAATTTGTTGCAGCAGCCCTAGGAAATCAATACATGGTTGAATGGAAAAACCAAAAGCTGTAGATTACTAAGAAGCCTCCCAACTCTGCTGCAGGATCCCTCCTAGGAAGTGGCCACAAGAAGGAGGGCATTAACTTTTCACCTGGAGAACAGGACAGTGGAAACCCAGAGACAGATAATGATACATCTCTGTCTGCAGTGGTAGAAAGAGTAGACACCCCAAGGGGTACTGCAGGACTATGTGTAGTCAGGGCTACCACTTGCCCTGTTTGGGTGGAGCTGCAGAAGTATGGTGGGCAATGAAGATGCCCACAATGTGGTGAGCAGAGCCACAACAGGCCTAGTAAGGGTGCTAGCAGAGGTGCTGGTGAGCCCAGTTTATGGCCAGGCTTGTCTATAAGACATGCCACTCCTGATACATCAATGGGAGGGGCTGGGGTCCTGCAAGTTAACAAGTAAGGACAATTGATCCAACAACTTAGGAACAAAATATTAAAGTAAACTTCCTAGGACCTATAAGTTGGAGGGTTTAAAGGGACATTTTGATCACATATATTTTATTTAATGGTTAAGAGAAATAAGCACCGTGCTACATTTTCCACATTACACTATGAGAATAAATTATCTGTTGCTTCTACTTCTTTTGATTATTGTTGCTCTACGGACAGAACCTGTATATTGGTACAGATACTGTGAACATATTTTTCGAGGCAAAAAGCTGCAAACATCTCTGACAGTAATGTGGTAATGTTGTACTGCTTTGGGTAGTAAGCGGCAGTCAGGGAGATAGAGTTTGGATAACAGAATGCTGAAAATTTCAAATTGTAGTGGGGGTGGGCAATTGAACATAACACACAAAACTGGCATTTTTTCAGAAATCCCAGATGGTGGAGACAAGGCATTAGCAGCTCTTATTTTGTTAGCTTTGAATAACTGAGACTAGGGAAAAATATCAACAGTGCATTTGTTTTTACCAAAATATAATTCTAATAACGATAGATGTCATTAATTAAATTTCTAATTATTGGTGCTCAGGGTGCTGTAAGCTTGTATGTGAGAAAGTACCTAGATAATACAGTTATATTCACACTCAGGTTTTGCAGATTCAGAGCATGCTGAAGCTTGATGAGGCTTCAGGTACTGAAGGGGGCATATGATTCTATCCCCTTGTTTTGTGGATGTGGAAATTGAGGCAAGTGAAGTTGTACCTTGTAACATGAGGCACCCTTGTAGTGGGGGCCAGAGGCTGGACTGGAAGCTGGATTGTGGAATTGCAGTCTGCTGTCCCTTCCACCCTGCCACACTCTTCAAGGGTTCTTGTCTGAACACTGGCTTCCCTCTGCTGACAACCTTGTTCTTGGTCACTTTTTATAGCAGCTCTTGCTGCTTATCTTGGACTCCAGCCCTTTCCCAGCTGCTTATCACAGGCAAACTTTAATTGCCTCCTTAACACACAGTCGACTTGAAAGGTGAGGCCGGGCAGGATACTCAATTCCTTGGGGTTCTCAGACACCATGAGCTGTCTTCCTCAGAGAATCTCCAATTCAAAATCAGTTCCTTTAATTACAACCTTTTATTTTCCTAGAAGCACTTATCTCAGATATAATTTAAACACCTTCTGGAAAAACAAAAGACACGAAGGAGGCTTTAAAATAAAAGCCACAGGTTCTTCTCCCACGTGTCCAATATGATTAGTGCTTGGTATGATCCACATGAATTTAAGACACACTGTGGGAGGAAGCATGGCTTATGTGAGGAATATAAGATTTTGGTGAACAGAAAATATTGATGCAATCCCAGATCAACCACTCTGAGTGCTGGGCTATTGTTACGTCAGGAACCCAGAAAAGATTTTTCCCTACAGCATGATAATATGATGGAGGTATTAAGTATGTTATTTTTCTGTGAGTTCAGCAAGATAGAATGAGAGAAGAGAGGGAAGAAGGAGTGTTGGGCAGAAAAAAAATCCAACATTTATACTGCAGTTTCCATCTTTCTTTCTTGAATGAAGCTCCTGGAGACATTAAGAACAGTAGAAGACCTTGAAGGAGGTAATTTCTGATTATCTAGAAGTATCACAAAGACATTCTTTCCTGTCTGGTCATTTATACATGAATTTCACTCACAAGATTGGGAGCCTGCGGCTGGCCTTGGCTCTCTTGCAATTACATGCACTCCACCAGCCAGTGGGAAAGCAGGCGGATGTTCTTCAGGGTAACTGTGGTCACAATCCACAGCCTTAGAGATCCTCTTGCTGCTCTTTTGGAGATTCATGACATTTTTCACTGCTCCCACTGAGCCAGACAGGGAAATGCCTCAGTGTCCCCGTGACTTCTCTGGGTCACAGAACACAGAGTTGGGAACCAGAACAGGTTGCCAGGAGATGCTGGATTCCTAAGATTCAGCACATAGTTTACTGAGGATAAAACAACCCAAAAAGGGGTGGTTGTGGGAGCCTACCTTCTATCAGCAGTAGAACCTCACATTTCCCTATAGAAAATAGATGTGGATGAGGAGGGTGGCTGGGATGGCTAATAACCTCTATTATGTTCCTCCCAAATTATTCCTGAGCTCACACGTAGTCTGTAAAAGCCCCGAGTGTTATAGTCTAGAATTCAGATAATAATTCCATACTCTACTTTCTACCTACAAATCATTCTAGTCATTTATTTTATATATATTAATGTGTGTGTGTGTGTGCATGCACATGTGTGTACCAGGACATCCAGACCATTCTTGCCGGCTGATGATGGTATTTCTTAGTTACTGTCATGTTGCTTTATATACCTCTGTCATCATCTAACCTATCTATTCAGCTCCTTGGATCAATACTTTTTTTTTCCAGACTTTTTTCTTTGTTGTTGCTATCAACTCTGCATCCCACTTCCTTTTTCGACTTTACCTAGAGGTCTCAATCTCAGTTGAAGCCTGAGCTCCCTGACTTAACCAATAACAGATCGTTTTCTCATAACTCTCTGAATATAGACATGAGCCAAATGCATTAGAAATTTCTAGGGCCTGTGGTGGGTTGAAATTTATTCATAGCAACTTAGGAATCTCTCTTCCTCTCCATGATAAAACAAACCTCAGTTTTAAAATTTTCTGTAATATTTTTCTGGAATCTCCATACCTGCTCATAAATAGAAGATACAACAGCAACAACCACCGCAGCAAAAACAATACATTTTAAGCTTGCCCATTAAAAGTAAATTTTAAATTAGTCTCTTTTGGGTAAACTGTTTCTTTTGGTTTAGGAGTCTCCATTTGGTAAACTCTTCTTTTCCTTCTTTTCTTTTTTTTTGTAACCTCTCAGTTTTTCCTGTGTCATCACAGGGTAGGGAAAGTTGGTTGTGGGGACCTCGGGTTCATGTGCTGACACCTGACACTGTTGATGGCCTTTGGCCGGAGCACAGCTCATTTCAACTGGAGTGCTCTGGTGTTGGTGTCTGTTCCTGCTGCATCTTCAGGTGACATGTTTGTGGTTGAATGAACTCATGGCCTGAAGTTCACCATGACTGCTGGGACTTAGGTATCTCTCCTGCTGCGTGGCTCCTTTCCACAGCTTCGTTGGTGCTGCTGACTCTCTCATGACTCAGGTGCGTCAGCTCCCTCCCGGTTTTGAGCATGTTCCTGTCTCCAGCCTGGACTTCTGCATCCTCCCTACAGTCACATGGAGGTTTCTGAATCTGTACGATGTATGAGCAAGCCGTAGGTAAAGAAGGGAGTAATATTTCTGGGCCATCCATCTGGATACCCCACTCCACAAATAATTCTCCATCATTCTTGCACACTTGAGTCATGACAGAGGAAGAGCAGAGCACCAACTTAGATACTCTTGGATTCTCCTTCAGGCTATATTGGAATTTTGTTATTGTTGTTGCATTTCTATCATCTTGAACTTTCTATTACAAAGTATCTGTTGCTCCTCTGAAACCATGCTCAGGGCATTAGGGCACTGAGTTCCAGAGAATCAACAACCTTACCTGGGTCTTATCTCTTCAAATTGTTTTCTAAAATTAATTGTTTCCTTCTTCCAGAGGCCACAGGGATTTGTGTTTTTCCTTTCTCAGTGACAGAAGCTGTTCCTCCATCAAATTCTCCCTTTTTGATAGAATAAAACTCTGTGATCAGACCTCCAGACTTCGCTCTTGTTATGTAAAAGTAAGGCTTTGGAATTTAGCAAAGCATTTTGTCTCTGAATAAAGCCTGGCTTTTAAGATTGTTATGCTATGGACTCAAGAAAATATTTTTTTGAAGTTTAAAGCTGAACGATGACTTCTTTATTCTATGCAGCATCTAACTTCACTGAGAAATGAAAAGAAGCCATTAAATCAGAAGCCAGAGGCAACATGATTTATGTGGATGGAAGAATCATTGTTTTAAACATCTCAAAATAGAATCCTCTTCATAAGAGCAAGAATTATGTTTGATTTTTGAATGCCTAGTGCCTAGCTCAGCATCTGCTACACAGTAGGCACTCAATAAATGTGTATTGCATGAAAGGACAGTCTTGTTAGTTTTTTTACCCCAAATGACACTTTATACCACACTTTGGATAACCAGGTTTATGTGATATCAACTTGATATCTCTGAATGAGTGAAGCATATCTGCATTGGACCTAGTTGCTGTGTCTCCCCACCTTTACTCAGTCCTCCTAATGCCTGCGCCTCGGCTGCTGTCACCTCACACCTAACACAATGGTTCCTCAAGTGCAGTCTGGATCACCCGAGAGCTTATTATAAATGCACATTTTCAGGTCCCATCCTAGACTTGCTGAATCAAAAACTGAAGGGGAGTCAAGCAATTTATGGTTTAACAAGCCCCCCAAGTGATTTTGATGTTTGTACTGAATACTCTCTAAGACCTCTGTCTAGCTCAGCATCCCCTGGGAATGGGGTCCAGAATTTATTAGAGCCTCCATGAGCTCACCTGGTAGGAGCCTTAACCTCTCCCATCCCCAGATTCTACTGGATGAGATGCTCAGAGGTTATGGCCTCCCAGAGAAAGAAGTTAACACAATCTGAAAGGTCCTAGGGAATAAATGTCTTGTAAAGATATGTTGAGGTGATAATGGGAGTCTATATAAAAACTTAGGCCTGGTAGCTTGATCTTCTTGTGCTTGGGGTTGAGATGAATTTAAAACTCTATGAGGGTGAACATGTAGCTTGAGGCCCACATCAAAGTTAAGATCTCAGTAAGACATCATTCTGTAATGGGGACTGTTTATGTGGCCTCTGTCCCTGATGGCCAGGGACTTTTGTTAAATCTACAAAATTCCAAAATGTTTTGTTAACATCTTAAATTAGAACTTTCTAAAGACAATCAAAGGACTTTGAGTAACTAAAACTTTATAGTGGGATGTATAGGGTAAAATTCCCAAAGCAGTTCAAATAAGCATGATTATAAATTCAAACTTTCCCCATATATATATATATATATAATAGTATGATTCTGATGGTAAATTTTTAGTACATTGTGACTAAAGAACAGGTAAAAACCCTAGGGAAATATCTCTGCCCTGCTATTTTTCTCTTGTTCTGGTTTTTAGTTATCTAATGAATCTCTTCTAAGTCCCATCTGTTTCAAGGCCCAAGATGTCTGTGTGTGAATGATTCCCTTCCTCATCGTAATTATAGACATTTCAGTTCTTTGTCAGTGATGTTCAAAGTTCACGCTGATAATGGAGAAGCTTCATCAACTGTATGTAGATAGCTTTCTATTCTGATTAATACTTACTGTAAATACCAGTTCAGTTCTGGAACTTGAGGAGATTTGCTTTTCAAATAGCTGCTATCTGTCCCTCTAAGAACTTTTCTCTCTAGGGTTTTATCATTACTTGCTCTCCCTCTGTTCTGAATGCTTGCATCTCTGTGAAATCTGTCCCTCTGCATTGGAAAAACTTTCCAATATGATATGATTATGAAAGTGCTTCTCCCAGATCCCTGCATAGAATCCACTTCCTGATAATTTTTTTTCTGTTACTGTCAAACATCTCCCACCTTATGTAGCCACATAAAGTATTTCTGTTTAACTCTCTATATGTATGATTTTGTAATATCAACAGAGCAGTCATTTCATTAGTAACAAAGGAAGATATCCAATGAAAACACAACTGTAGAGAGGCTTCTAGGCCTTTAGAGACAGAGATAAAATGTGGAATGGCACATACGGGTTGCAAGCTAAGGAGTAAAAGCGTGCTTGCCAAGAAGATCAAGGTCCAGGCTGAGAGACAATGGAGTGAACTTTGTGTGCATGATTCAATCAACCCATTTAGTAGACCTGTGATCTCTAGGAACTAAGACCAAGACAGTGAAAGATAGAAAAGCCTTGTGGATGATGCAGAGACTTACTGAAGGTCACATCAACTGAATTGGTGCTTATGGAGCTCAGGATGGGGACGAAATGAAGAACAGTCAAGAAGAGACCTGTTGGATAGAAGAGTTGACTGAACAGGGGCCAATGAGGATCAAGAATTAGTTCATGCTACCACAACCTCATCAAAATCCTTTGATGTTAACTTTCTTATAAAATATAGAGTTCTCAAACTTTGGGAACTTACTCTCATTAAAAATTCCAGGTTTGTGCTACAGAGATTCTTATCTAGGATCAAGCCCAGACATCTCATCTTTATCTAATATAGCCCAAGTGATTTTCCCATATTTTTAGAAACACTGACCTTGATAATAAAAATTAGTGTCCTTTAAGATTTTTCAAGGCTGTTAGAGCACTTTTTTTCTTTGAAGTGATTGTTAATCCTAGTGAGTATAATGAAATTTTCTTTCTCTATACAATTGCATTTCATAGCATTATCATAGAGCTTTTAGAACATAAGAACAGCTATCATTTACATTTCTGCCCTCTTCTTTAAGATAATGAGCAACTTAAGGTAGGGATTCATATTTGCTTCTGATTTCCCAGTGCTTAGTATAGCAAACTCTCAAAAGTCCATTCTAATGTTTATACAAATGCAACCAAGTGAAAGTTATTCTCTTATTAGAGGAACAGATATTGCTAACTTATATTAAAAATCAATTATAAAAAATCACCACACTATACTATATTGTCACCATTGCTTTTCTTTCTTGGGATGTCATTGTCTGGCTTTGGTACCAGGGTAGTGGCAGCCTAATAAATTGAATTGGGGAATTCAACTTCTTACTACCATCCTGCTATTGGACTTTCCAGACACAGACCAGAGAGATTGGGTAGTAAGTTAAAAAAGGTTACCTTTTTTTAAATTTCAAAATATTAAGGGGATACAAATGTTTTTGGTTACATGGATCACTTTTGTAGTGCTTAAGTCACAGCTATAAGTGTACCCATCACCCAAATAATGTTCATTGTATCTGTTAGGTAGGTTTTTGCCCACCCTCTTCTCCCTCCTCCCCCTGCTTGATTTCCACTGAGTTTTACTTCTCTTTGTGCACATGTGTGCTCATCACTTAGTTCCAATTTAATAGCGAGTGTATGTGGTGTTTGTTTTTCCATTCTTGAGATAGTTCACTTAGGATAATGGTCTCTAGTTTCATACACATTGTTGCAAAAGGCATTAATTCATCCTGTTTATGGCTGAGTAGTACTCTATGGTATACATATGCCACATTTTATTAATCTACTCATGAATTGATGGGCACTTGGGTTGATTCCACATCTTTGTGATTGTGAATTGTGCTGTAATAAATATTCAAATGCAAGTGTCTTTTTGATAAAGTGATTTCTTTTTCTAGGGGTATATACCCTGTAGTTGGATTCTAGATTGAATGGTGGGTCTATTTTTGGTTCTTTGAAGGATCTCCATCCTGTTTTCCATTGAGGTTATATTAATTTGCAGTCCCACCAACATTGTATAATCATTCCTTTCTCTCTTCATCCATGCCAGCATCTATTGTTTTTTTTTTTTTTGATTTTTTGATAAAAGACATTCAAACAAGGTAAAGTGATGTCTCATTGTGGTATTGACACAAAAATAGAGACATAGACCAATGGAATAGAACAGAGAACCCAGATATAAAACCATCCACATACAGCCAACTGATCTTTGACAAAGCAGACAATAATATCACTGGGGAAAAGAAGGTCTCTTCAACAAATGGTGCTGGTAAAATTGGATAGCCACATGCAGAAGAATGAAAGAAGATCCATATCTCTCATCACTCACAAAAGTTAATTCAAGATGAATAAAAGACTTAAATGTAAGGCATGAAACCATAAGAATTCTAGAAGAATATATAGGAAAAACTCCTAGATATTGGCCTAGGCAAAGAATTTATGACTAATATCCCAATGGCAATTACAGCAACAACAAAAATGAATAAATTGGATTTTAGTAAATTAAGCTTCTGCACAGCTGAAGAAATAATCAACAAAGCAAATAGACAACATACAGAATGGGAAAAAATATTGACAAACTATACATCCAATAAAAGGCTAATAACCAGAATCTACAAAGAATGCAAGCAATTCAGCAAGAAAAAATCAAGCAACCTCATTAAAAAGTAGGAAAAGATATGAACAGAAGCTTTTCAAAAGAAGAAAAAGAAGATAGACAAATGGCCAATACACATATGAAAAAAACCTCAACATTACTAATCATCAGGGAAGTGCAAATTAAGAAGGTTATGATCTTGTAAGAATATTGCTGATGGCCTCAATATACATTGGAACTTTGGTCCTCTTGGTTATATATCTCTGGATCATTAGAGGCCCTTTATGTGGCCCTCTAGACCGCACACTTCCTGACTTGGGTGATATACTTTTAAATTGGTCTTCCATGCCTATCTTCCTCCCCACCATTTCTCCCCATGTCTGTCTTAGTTATCTGTCACACAGATCTACAGACTCTTCACCCTAACAGTGGAAGAGTGAGCATTCAAGATGGCTCAAATTCAGCTACCTTAAGTGGTACATATCTTTGCCAACAAATGTAGAAAGTGCAGGTCCCATTAGTGGTTCCTTTCCTTTCTCTGCTATTCCTGGCTGCTCAGTTAGTGTTTAGCCTTTAGAATTCGGAAGGTTGTGGAAAAGAAAGTGTTTCATTATTCATGTTTACCCACAAACTCTAGGGAACACACATCATTATTTTCCCTAAGAACTCTCTTATCAAGCCTCATGCTGATGGTATGTCAGCAATCAAAATCATTATTCACCAACCCAGAGAGAGGGAGGGAGATGCCAATCTCCCCTTTTGTAGGCACCCAAATCTCTGCATGTAGCTATCTTTGTCCCTTCTCACCACTTGATTTTTGGAAGTGAAGAACAAACAGAATGTTTAGGATCCAGTCATCAAAGAGATGAGGAAAAGTTGAGGAAGAGAGAAGAATCTGGAGGGCTTCAGGTTTCTATGTTGACACTGCTGAGTGCTGTTGTTCACCAAAATAGTAACACACAAATATCAGTAGGCATTTGGGAAAGATAATGAATTTAACTTTGCTCTAAATGAGAGTGGCAAGAGAGATTAAAATTTTTCCTGTCTATGGATGAATGTGTCACATCTCAAAAGACCATCAATGGCTAAGTAGAAGTTTGACTGATGATTGAAAGCTCACATGCTTAATTTAAGTGGAAAAGTAGAAGAAAAAGTCTTAAAGTGATGAGATAAGCAGAGACCAGCTACCTCCTAAAACCTCAGCTATTGATGTGGGAGGAATTCAACCATTATGAAAACAATCTTTGACTTGTGCTAACCAGCTTCTTCGCTTTTAGTTCATTTTGACCGATTTCTGATGGATTGGAACATGCCTCATAAAGACTGACATATAGGCCTTTCAAACTTTCTTTAGAAATCTTACCCTAAGATTGGCCAGATAGGGCACAGTTCCTCAGACAGCCACCACTCTGTATTCTTTGATTGCCAATAGTATTTTGACTTATTCATCAATGAATTCAGTGTAGATAAGAATTTAATTACTGTTTCATTTTAAAAATCCAAATATTTCAAAACATAATTACTAATGCTATTAAAGAGTAGAATAATAGAAAAAGATCTACTGAATATTTAAAATGTATTTAAAGTTGATCAGTATACATAGTATGAAAAAATGCATTAATTTATATAGGCCTCAGTTTCCATAACTTATAACCATACTGCCTTGAAATAATATCTGAAATCAAAATAAATTTTCAAGAGTAATTTGAGAAATAGTCATTATAGTTACCATTTAATTAGTGCCTACTTGTTTGTTTGCAACTTCATCTCCTTAAATCTTGAGCACAACTTTGCGAGGTAAGTATTACAATTCTCATTTATTAACAAAGCAAAAGCAAAGGCTCAGAGATGCTAAATAATAATCCTAAAGTCACATGGTTAGTAATTGGTAGAGCTATAATTTGAACTCTGATGTGTCAGAGCTCCACATTTATGTTCTTTCTACTCACCTTTTCAGTCAGTAATTGAGTATATCAGATTGGTCAAAGACCAAAAAAATACACATTCTTATAGTTGCTATTTGGCTTTTCTTCCTGGGAAGAAATAAATAAATAAATAAATATGCACATTTCTATGTTTCTTCTTTTACTTACTAACTTGCTGAGTATGCTATTTATAGTTGCTGCTGTTGAAGTTCATGGTGCCTAATAGATGTCCACTAAAATGGACTTTAAATCACCCTAAACATTGAAGAATATTGACACAGTCGGGTAGAATGGGATCCAATTATGGGTTATAACTCCTAAATGAGAGAGTCTGACTACATTTTGTACCAGATATCAATATTTCTAAAATTCTATTCAACATAAATTTATTGGACAACCGACTAGGCTATGAGTGTATGAAGGTTTATATGAAGAAAATAAAGCTGACTTGTAATCAAGAAAACCCATGAAGAGTGCTACAGTGTAAATGTATGCATACATTGCTACGGCAACAGAGAGGAGGGCTCACTCCTCTGGACCTAGGGTATGGTCAGAAGGTATGCCTGATATAAGCCTTGAAGGTAAGTTACTAAGGAGAAAAGGTATGAAGAGGCATTCCTAATACAAAACAAAAGCCAAAGGATGGAGATCTGAGAAAGCAGCTTCACATATTGATACATCAGTTTTCCCTTATTTAAGAAAGTAAAAAGGGAAAGTATAATGAAATTTTAGAGTTGGGAGTGATCTTAGAGTTCACACCCACCTAATTCAAGAATTCTTACACCAAAAGCCATAGCATATTACTCTAAGCAACATTCTCCCTGTTATTTCTCTATGTTACTGTTACTGACATCTAAGACAGTAAGAGAACCAAACATGAAAAAAGAAACTTCAGTCTCAAAACATATTGCTGAAGGACTGTGCCTCTTTTTCCAAATTCCCCATGGTGAATAGATCTTTCCTTGGAGCAAAATATACGTTCAATACATAGACGCTGACTGCCAGACTAGCACCCCTGAAGAAGTTTAATATGAAAAGCACTATTTCAGTGACTACCTGGAAATCCAGCCTTGCTTTTTTTTTGGTGACAATTAATGATGCTAAAGGGCAAGAAAATTCAATTGCACAAGCAAGACAATGTGGTTAGGACCCTTTACAGCTTTGTGCAATATGAGGGAAAGCCATAGGCTTTTTGTAAGGGTGGCTGCATAATGATTGGCTTTTAGTGGAAATTACTCATAGAACTTATTTGTATCAGGGTAAAGGATAATGTTAAATTGGGTAAGTGCTGAAGGTACAAGATGTAACTAACCAATTATATAAAGAATCTCACTTTATAAGCACTGGAAATGCTGGCAAGTAGTTTAGAAGCTTGGAAATCTTAGAGCTAAAATGCTCTTTATAAAGTACTTACTCCAATCCCTTTTTTTATTACTGGTATGAAAACTATAGCTCAGGATATTTTCTTCTTCCCTAAAGTTGTCTCAAGAGTAGGTTCACTTCATTAATTTTACTGGCCAGCAGGCAGTCCTTCCAACTTGATCAAGCAGATAGACCTAGCCCATAACACAGTCTTATTTCTGAGCTAGTGCTTCCACAAATGTGGAAAAGTCCATTATTCTTTGTTAAAACAATAGAGATAGCAGTGAGAATAAACTTTGAAGAACTCACATTATCTTCTTCAATATTTGTCTATAAAATTACATATTTTCTACCCAATAGATTCAATTGGTTTAATTCACATTGCATGTTCTTAATAAGAAAACCCAGGCATTTTGAGGATGGTACTAACACTTTTAAAGAGAGAATAAGAAAAGAACTAGTAAATTGATGCCTCCTATTTTGTTTTTATTGCTTAGGATTGATTTTGCTATAC
>VBSM01001681.1:12529754-12552681 GCA_008086735.1 Cheirogaleus medius | reverse complement strand
AGGGGCTGATAACTAGAATCTACTTAGAACTCACAAAAATCAGCAAGAAAAAATAAAAAAAACCCTATTAAAAAGTGGGCAAAGGACATGAACAGAAACTTTTCTAAAGAAGACAGAATAATGGCTATCAAACATATGAAAAAATGTTCAACATCTCTAATCATCAAGGAAATGCAAATCAAAACTACAATGAAATATCACTTATTTCCAGTAAGAATGGCCTTTATCAAAAAGTCCCAAAACAATAGATGTTGGCATGGATGCGGAGAGATGGGAACACTCCTACACTGCTGGTGGGACTGCAAACTAGACCAACCTCTGTGGAAAGCAATATAGAGATACCTTAAAGCGATACAAGTAGATATACCATTTGATCCAGCAATCCCATTACTGGGCATCTACCCAAAAAGAACAAAAGTCACTCTGTGAAAGAGACACCTGCACTCGAATGTTTATAGCAGCACAGTTCACAATTGCAAAGTTGTGGAAACAACCCAGGTGCCCATCAATACATGAGTAGATTAACAAAATGTGGTATATGTATATCATGGAGTACTATTCAGCTCTAAGAAACAACGGTGATATAGCACATCTTGTATTTTCCTGGATAGAGCTGGAACCCATACTACTAAGTGAAGTATCCCAAGAATGGAAAAACAAGCACCACATATACTCACCAGCAAACTGGTATTAACTGAGCAGCACCTAAGTGGACACATAGGAACTACATTAATTGGGTATTGGGCTGGTGGGAGGGGGGAGGAGGGGGTGGATATATATATACATAATGAGTGAGATGTGCACCGTCTGGGGAATGCTCATGCTTGAAGCTCAGACTTAGGGAGGGGGCAAGGGCATTATTTGAAACCTTAAAATTTGTACCCCCATAATATGCTGAAATAAAACAAAATAGTAGGAGTCAGAGAATAGAAGGTCGAGGAGCTAGATCCCAGGCCGAAGGAAGAGTATGTGCAAGTCTCCTGCACTCGAGAGAGCATGAAAAGTTTTAAGACCTAAAAGAAATTCAGTGTGGTGGTGGGTGTGTCCTAGATACAACACATGGCATTTGTAAAATTTCTAACCATATTCCCATACATTAGCTTATTGCTCACAACAGTCTCAGCTGACATAGTGAATTTAATAGGGATGATGTAAATTTCTTGCTTGAAATTACAATTGAGCCTCAACTTTCTCATGCTGAGTTCACATTACCATCTATTGTTATTTGATGCATTTTAAATATATTGCCAATCAAGATGTATAAACAATGTATGTGCCATGCAGTATATGGACACTCATCCTTAGAATCTGGAGAAATCTAGTTCTTTCTTCAGCAGTTATCCATTTTATCTGAGAACATACCTATTCCTCCATTTTTGTTTCTTTTTTTAAGGAAAGATTGTTTCTAGGGACTTTAAGACACAAACCTTAGAGGAGACACATAGAGAGGTTAATTAACTCAGAATTGGCAATAATTGAAATATAAATGATAAAAAGGATGCTTTATTGGGCAACAAATCTCACAGAAAATTACAGATTTAATGGGTGTCAAGGAAGAAAGGCATTTTAGCAATTATTTGGGGTTTGGGGACTCTTATCCTAATTATATTTTATAAAATTATTGGTTATAAAGTTTTATTTAGCAAACGCTTTTGAATTATGTCTATAGTTTTTTTATCACAGATTGGCATTTAAACTACAAGAAGATAAATCTAAACTTTAAATTAAAAACTTTAATCCTCATGCTTTAAAGAAAATAATAGCTTAGGATAGGTAGGCCTAGTGAAAAATATAAAAGATTTAAGCCCATCTGCTTACTTGCTACAAGAAACTTACTCTCTTTGAGCCTCAGTTTCCTGATCTGAAACAAAATCTATGTTCTAAGATTATTGTGAGGATTAAATAAATAAAAAGTAACCATTTTATATTCATATGAAACCTATTTATTCAGTAATGCATTTTTGAAATATTCAATTACTGAATTACCCTATACCTGCTTAAATTCTAAAGAAAAATGAGACTTGACATGAAGGCACTTTGTGAAATATAAATTGTTATACAAATGTATCTAGAACACAGCCCGGCAAATGGAAGGTACCAAAATAACTATTAGGTGAATGAGTTCATCATCTATAGAAGAGAAGACTAATGATTCAGAAATTCAAAACAATGATTGATAAAGCATTCTGGGGAAAGAGTGATGTGGGTACAGGGAGATTTCTCACCTAATTGTCATAAAAAATCACACAGAAACTTGACAACTAAACAAAAAAAGGACATCATGTGGTCTTAATATCATACCTGAGTATTGTTTAAAAAGTCCACCTAAGGATTATTTAATTTTTTAGGAGACTGTAGCTCTGTTTTATTACTACTGGTTTATTACTATTGATTATGGCCCAGAGTCTCTGAAATTTCATGTTAACTTGTAGATTTTTGTGTCATAAAGGAGCAAATTTCTAGTACTGATGCAAATGAATCCATAACCCCAATGTTTACAGTTTTATTGCCCTACAGAACATTAACCCATCCCTTCTCTAGCTTAGCAAACCTATTTCAGCAGATCTTTTCTGGCAAGTTGTATAAATCTGTTTTTCAAATGCTGTTTGAACCAGCTTTACCATGCTACTGCTTCACTTAGTTGTGAAATGAATAAATCTTTGACATATATATTCTACATTTGTAAAATGCTTTTAGCTGTTTGAAAATTAAGCTTGACAATTTTAAAGAAAAACTACTTACAGTGGAGGGTTTCCATTGACAATATAGGAAAAAGAGAAAAGGACACATTTTAAATCTCAAATTATTGAAAACTATTCTTCACGAACAGGGAGAGTGAAGACATGAAGCATGGCCTTGTTTGTGAGACTTCTTTGGCCTTATATTGCTAGCAGAATGATGAAATAAAATTTTCTATTAAAAGGAAAAAGGTAACAAGTCACACAATTACTTTGAGATTATTATCAAACTAGGCAAACTGAGATATATAAATTATTGCTTAAAACAACATAAATATTCTAGTAATCGTGTAATGGGATGCACTCTGAAGATTTACCTTTTGCTTTTATTTGTCCATTTGTTTTTCTTTGTTCTAGAGACAGGGGCTAGAAAATTTCTTTCTGAAGGGAGTCAGGGGATTCTGGATGGTAGAGAATCTTGGAAGCATTTAAAATTACTATTAGGAGGTGGCCAAGAAGCTTCATTGTTCAGGGAAGGGACAGTAACCTGATAATTGTGAAAGGAGCAGCCCAGGGGGAGATTGAGAAAAGGAAGATGTATATGGTTTTAGGCTCTGAATTTGTGGCTGTGTGTTACTTTGCTCACCCTGAACAAGAATTCTGTAGCAGGCTGCAGCCTGGGCTAGGACAGCACATGGAAACATGGTGGACCTGTGTGGGTGGTTCTTGTGTCAGAACCCATGGTTCTAACAGGACTCCAGGGATAGAAACCACTTTATCCTGGCTCCACGTTTCAGACCAAGCTCTACTCCGTGGACAGTGCACCCCCTTGTGGTTACATCAGGATATGCACATTAATTCCACGAATTCCCCTGGTTTTTAAGTCAGAGGGAATCTGGAGGCAGGAACACACATCTCTGGTCGTCTCTGGTGCAACAACAGATGATATGGGGAGGGATGGGAGGTTAGAGGAATGTCGCTGCTGAATATATTCTGTAAGAGATCAGAATACTGGAAATGAATGGGAACTTTTAACATAACATAATGATTTGTTCAAGAGATGAATAAATGATAAAGAAATGAATCAAAGATACGGTTGTGTGTGTGTGTGTGTATGTAAATTTCCAGACAAAATGATAAGTAATAGGATAAAGACTAGCCCAAGGATATATTTCATATTTATGACCATAATATATTAGTATTAGTATTAAAGGAGGAGCAGGACCTTTACATTTCACTTTATAATCATCTCATGAAAATATCAGGGCCTGTATTAGTTTCCTAGTACTACAATTTACCAACAATTTGATGCCTTAAACAAACACAAATTTATTATCTTACAATGGAAATGGGTCTCACTAAGATAAAATGAAGATTTTTGGCAGGGATGCATTCCTTCTGTAAACTCTAGGGGAGTTTCCATTTCCTTGCCTTGCCTTTCCCAGCTTCCAGAGGCTGCCTCCGTTCCTTGGTTCATGGCCCCCTTCCATCTTCAAAGCCAGCGAGGGCTGGTCTAGTCTTAAGCTGCATGACTCTGATACTGGCCTTCTGCCTCCCTTGTCCACGTTTAAAGGACCCTTGTAATTAGATTGGGCCATTCAGGATAATCTCTCCATATTAAGGTCAGCTGATCAGCACGTTACTTCCATCTGCAACCTTAATTCTCCTTTGCCATGTAAAATAACATAGTCACAGTTTCCAGGGATTAGGATATGGACATCTTGGAGTAGTGACATTATTTTTGTACCACAGGTTACAAAAGCAAGACAACATTTGAGAAACATGAAATATGTCTCACTGGATCACAAGATAGCATATAAAAAGTTTTAGTTCTATTTATTGTTTTCATTAACTTTTTAAGTACATTGTGGATGTTTGTAAAAAATCTATGATTACTACTGGGGATTTTCAAATCAAGTTCATTGTGATTTGATAATACAGTAAATTATTTTTAGATAGGTATTTTAAATAGTTAATTTTTCTAGATAAAAGTAGATTTATTGTTTTTTTTTTACTGATTATAAAATATCTGTTCTTTATATAAATTACAAGAAGACAATAGAGAAATATATAAAGAAGAAAGGTAACTCATTCATAGAGACAACCCTAAGTGCATTTTAGAATTTCCTTGCAGGTATTCTGATAGGTCTAAAACATATAGCAACATCTTTTTGTTTAGAAATGGGATTATCCTTTATCTATGTCAATAAACATAGGTTTGCAACATGATTTTTAATTGCTTTTCAGAACTCCTTTGTGTAATATACCATTATGTAAATAATCTTTTATTGTTTGACATGACATTTCACACTATTCCTATTTTTCTCTTTTAAAAAAATACCGCAATAAAATAAAATAAATATGTTTATTAACATTTTTATGTACACTTATCTGATATATTTCCTTTTGATTTCCTTAGAATAATTTCTAGAAGTAGGTTAAATGATAATAGGTATCAATTTAAATTACTCCTTTTTTCTCAAGGATATAAATGAACAAAACAGCTAACGAGCCTGGAGAATAGAGATCTTATTACGATAATAGTGGATAATTTAAAATAAAGTGTATTTCAGAGCTGTAAGAATGAATATTGCACATAAAGTTTGAATGTTTATTATTCATGTAGTTGCGTTGTACTCTAGTACAAATTGATTTTATCAATTTGTTTAAATCTCACTTCATTCTTTCCTTGGGAGTAGTTTATATATCCTGGGACTAATAAGCGATGATGAGATCCTTGCACAGGAAGTGAAATGAACCACAAAAGATAATTCCACTCTATTTTGAAACAGAGAATACAGAAATATAGCTAAGGGCCAGTTATATGCTATAGGTCATTTAAGTCACTTTTCTGGGCCTTTCTTGTCAAAGGATGAGGCTGAAGAGATGATTGAGTCCCTTCTGGCTCTAATGTTTTACTAGTCTTTAGTGCTCAGCATTAAATAAAGTCATGTTTTGATGTTGAAAATACTGGTTTACATTATTTATTTATGTATACTCTTTATTTCCAAAAAGGCCTGTAGCAACTTACAATAAAAACTTGAATAAGGCCAAGAGTCACTATATAATAAAAGTTAAGCTACTCAAACTCTGTACCTCAGTTTGATTGGTGGAAAGGGAATCTGAACAGCTATGTTACACAGATGTCAAGTGGATTCTATGGAATAATGTACAGAAAATTTCCTGCACATGTCATGGTCTGTAGTTCCCACTTTTATCTTCCCCGGTAAGGGAGGAAAGGCAGGTACATATTGTAACAAAACTCTGGGAAGAACATAGCAGTCATTAAACACAAAAATAGTCCGAAGCTTCCTAGTATTAGAACAAAGTGAGAAATATGGTGACAGATGTGATGCTGCCTGGTAGCCAAACCAAAAAAGAGGCAGATATTTTTCTGACCATGATTTCTGAATGGATCTCATCACAAGGGTCTTTATAAATAACCTTACATAACCTAATATACATATTTAACAACAATCCTATAAAATATTTTTGTTCTATATAAAAGGTTCATTGCAGAATTTTAAATTCAAAATAAAATATCTTCTGGAAATATTTGAAAAGTATTAGAAGTATATTTATCTAATATTTTGAAACCATCTACAGCCAATAAGTTCTGGCAAGTTTTCTAGACAACTGATGTTAATTTAATACATTAAATGGTAAATTCACGTTGATAATCTATGACCTACTAATTTAGCTCCTAAGGACCTAGTTAGTCTAAGGTTAATATAGATAAAGGCTTATAGCATTAAAATATTTACTGCAGAATTATTTTTAAGAGGTAAACATTAGATATGACCTAAGTAAACTGAAGTCCAATAATGGGTAATTGGATAAATGCTGATGTATATAGCTGACATAATGAAAAAATTTTAAATTGTGATGAAATATCCATAGTATAAATTTACCATCTTAAAGTGTACAATTCAGTAGTGTTAAGTAAATTTACATTATTGTACAACCAATCTTCAGGTTCTTGTCTTTTTGTAAAATTGAAATTCAATGCATTAAATAACAACTCCCCATTTTCCCCTCACCATTTCCTGGGAACCACCATTCTACTTTCTGTCTCTTTGAATTTGACTACTCTAGGTACCTCATATAGTATTTGTCTTTTTGTGATGGGCTTACGTTACTTAGCATAATGTCCTTAAGCTTCACTCATGTTGTACTGTGTGTCAGAATTTCTTTCCTTTTTAAAGCTAAATAATAATTACATTGCATGTATATACTACACTTTTTTTGTCCATTCATTCATAAATGGACATGGGTTGCTTCTACCTTTTGGCTATTGTATATAATGCTGCTATGAACAGAGGTGTACAAATCTCTCTTTGAGATCCTGCTTTAAATTCTTTTGCATATATGCCCAGAAGTGGAATTGCTAGATTACATGATAATTCTCTTCTTTTCTTTTCTATTCTATTCTATTCTATTCTTTTTTTGAGGAACTGCCATATTGATTTCCATAGTGGCTATACCATTTTATAGTCCCACCAATGGTATACAAGGGTCCCAAGTTTTCCACATCTTCACCAACCGTTGCTATGTTCTGGTTTTTATATAGTAGCCATCCTAATGGGTATGAGGTAGTAACTAACTGGGATTTCAGTGTGCATTTCTCTAATGATTAATGATGTGGAGCATCTTTTCATGTACTTCTCGGCCACTTGTATATCTTCTTTGAAGAAAAGTCTCTGCAAGTCCTTTGGTCATTTTTTTAAACCAGGTTTTTGGTTTTCAAGTTATAGGAGCTCTTTATTTATTTGGTGATTTGCAGATATATGATTTGCAAATATTTTCTCCCATTCCATAGGTTGCCTTTATTGTATTCTTTGATGTACAGAGTTTTTAATTTTGATGTTCAATTTGTCTGTTTTTACTTTTGTTGCTACCTAACAATTTATATATACATTGCAACGATAGTTATAAAAATGCATAACATGAATAAAGTCATGTTAACTGTAAAAGCAGGACAAAAATTGTAATAGAAGAAAGCCATAATTTAAAACATCAGCAAGTACTAAATAGTTTATGTCACACAATTATAAATGGAACCTTCTTTCTGATAGATACAATGTTATATTAACTGTACTTAAGTTCTAAAAGCCTATTTCATACTATATAAATATCATAACAGATGATAAAATAAGTCAAATGAAAATATATGCTTTTTAATGAGTGTTTTAACTATATATTACCAAGTATTTAAATTATAGGCACATTATATTATTTGGATAATAGCACATCATCTAATGTTATTGGATAATCATAATTTGTTGCATAAGTTATTTGAGGTTTCTTAAAATATGAGGACATTTCTTTTAAAGAAGACTATCTTCCTACTTATTCCTCTAATTTTTACTTATTTGTATTTCTACTTATTCTTATTTATAGCAATATAAGCATGCTTCATCATATCAGGAAGCTATACTGCATTCAGATTTCACCTCCTACATTTATTCATTCATCTATTTAATTATTTTCTTTTTTAGTGTTTGTCATGAATACAATGGTGAAGAAGATAGACAATGAGTCAGTCCTCATGGAGCTTATATTCTATTAGGGGAAGATAGATATTACATAGGGAAATATATAAAGAAATGAAATAAAGTCAGAAAATGAAAGGTTCTATGAGGTAAAGAAAACAAGAATTACGACAGAGAAGGGAAGACCTTTTCTCTTGGAAACTGGTTTCATTTATCTTACGTGCATTTATACTTAGGAAAATATTGCAAAGCTTTTTCTTAGCTAGATTTTACTTTTCATGCCTAGGGTTTTTTTAATCTTCAACAGTTTTGCTTTTCCATTTCAGTAACAATTTCAATGCTAAGTTTTTTGGATTAAAAAATTCAAGCTGTGAAAGAAACTTTTAGTTCTAAGATACATGGAATGTTTGTCACAGTTTCAGTGATATTTACTATATAGGATATTGTGCAGACGTTTCAAAATCCTAATCAAATTCAGTGCAGATTTTTTTCCAAATTCTTTTATGATTGAACTATGGCTGAATATGGTACAAGGCCTGCCAAGTTCTCTTGTTCAGCTAAAAACTTTTGTGCAGCAGTATCACTAATACTGTTTTAATTATCTAGTGTAGAGGTTTATGAATTTATATCATCTAACTGTAGAACTATAGAATAAAAGGTTTTCCCATTTTACAAATCAGCAAAACAGCTTTCTTACCATCATTGATTGTATGGGCCCAGCACTCTACCTGGGCTTCAAACATCTTTTTTCTTGCCTTGGAGGAGAATGTTCACTGTGGAATGGGACAATTTCATCTCAAAGGGAAGTAGATTTAGTATCTTTCATTCTTGATTCTTATTGATTCAAATCATCAAGCATTAATATCTCATAAGATTTCATTGACTTTTTTTGGTTTTTAATTTTATGGGCCAGGCATGTGTTGCCCATTTCAAGTATTGTTAGTGCAGAAGAAATTTACAAATTGAAGAAAAACTACAAAATTAAAGGAAATTATGAAATAAGTGCTTGCATTGTGTAAATGGAGCTGTAGAAGAGCTCCTGTGTCCCAATATGGAAAGCGTGCTTAAGTAGCGACCTTTCAACAGTGGCTGATGTGAGCTTTGGTTAGTACTGCAATTTTAAAAGAGAAATGGGTTATAAATATAGAAGACACAAATCAAGCTGTTTTAAGTCACATCCTCTCCATATGGAATAAGATGCACCAAACTTTAGGTAAAAAAAAAAATCTGCACCCATAACAAAATATTTATAGTCTCAGATTCCTAAAAGAATAAGTGATATATTTTGGTTCTCTGTCCCCACCCCTTCAGAAAGCTGCTTAAAGAAAACAGAAACTTTCTCATTAAAAAACAAATGCCACGAAGTAGCAAATTTGGAAGGCATAAATTAGGAAAAAAATATCCTTAAGGTCCTGAATTGCATGAAAGTAGACTTAAAACACATTATTGGGAAAACTAGAAACAGGGAGAAGGGGCCAAGTTGTACTTGGTCTTTTTCAACTTGACTTTAAGTAATTCAGGTTTTACTCTCATTGAAAGGAGAGAATATAAGTATTGAGATTTTACCCCTTGTGTTTTTCTGTAGGTTGTTAAAAAACTGTTAAAATGTTAGAATTAATGGGAACTATAGTGCTCATCTCCACCTCCTCATTTCGTAGGTGGGAAAATAGAGGCTCAGCCATGAAGGGACATTCCCAAGGTCACACAGCTAGCTTGACACAGCTAGCTCTTCCACCACCGCCTCCCCTCTGGGGCTCGTTCTCCAGCTGCAGGGAGAGTGCAGCCTGGGTAGGGAGGGCCTCGCTCTTTCATTTTCTGCCCAAGTAATGAGGAGGGCAGAGGTTAGAAATGGCTGTATCTGTGACACAAATGTTGTTTTCACTGCCTCTATAGAGATCAGCTATTCTCATTCGTTCCTGATATCCTTGATTTTTTAAATGTAAAGTGAATGGTATTTTAAATTCCCTTTAATATTTTGGTTCTATATTCTGCTATTCATATTCATATTCATATGATGATTGGAATTGTTCTCAGAACATTCAAAGTTCTCCTTTCTATTAAAAAATAGGCTGAGAGGCAGTTTAAATCTGTTTCCCTTTTTTCCTTTTTCCTTTATGAGCTACTTTCCGTGCTACAGGCCAATTGTCAGAAGCATTTATTTGGCTGAAGTTGTCTTTCTGAGCTGAGTAAGACAAAGGTTGATTGAAAAGTTGATGTACATGAGTTCAACACTCTTCAGTCAACAGAACAATCAAAGGTGCTGGAGTGTTGTTTTTTTTGTTGTTGTTGATGTTGTTGTTTTCTGGGCTCAGGTTTCACTGCATCATGTTTGGACATATGGTCCTCAGTATTTGAAGTTTAAATATTGCTGGGATTAAAAGGCCCCAAAACATGATCTGAATCCTGATTGCCACCAAATAGGAGGTAAAACAGCATGTTTAAAGATTTTAGAGTCAGCCTTGAGTTTTGTGGCTTTGCAGGTTTATAGGTTTATGAGTGTAAATAAAACTTGGGGTTTCATTCAAAACATTCGTGAATGGATACACATATGTATGGCTACACACATTTCTTCATAGTGAAACTGCTGAGGAAGACTACCAATGCCTTGTGCTTAGAGAAAGTAAAACATGAAGCACAGGTACATTGAAAGTCACAGTTAAAACCCAGGAGCAGAAAATAATTTACTTTCCCACTTCTCTGACATTTAGTTGGAGGCTGGTTGGTTGAGGTTATTGTCCTGTGTACACACTTGTTTCCCAAGGCTACAGTGCAATAAAAATCATTTAGTAATAACCACCATCCCTAAAATCACCACTGTCACCCTGCCACCAAATATCAGTCATTTATTGGAGAATATACTAAATATGTGCATAGCACAAACAGCACAAGTTGGTAGAAAGAGCTTATTTTTCTTTAAACTTTCATGGCCATGCAATTGGCTAAGTTGTTACAGTCAAGTGACTTGTTCCCACTAAAGACACATACATACACACTCAATCATTTAACAAACAGGGTTTTGTTTTTTTTTTAACATCTATTTGTCAAGCACTTATAGGCACTAGGCATCTCCACTGTTGAATGTGATGGTCATGGTCCCTGCTCTCGTGGAGCCTAGAAGAGATGATAAAATAATTTTAAAGTGATAAGTGCTCTGAGTTAGTACAGTCCAGAAAATGTCATCAAGGAGAAAACATTTGAGCTAAGTGTGCAGGGCTTAGGGAGCATCATGTGAATATCTGGGGCAAGTCTTACCAGGCATAGAGAAAATCAAGGGAGAGAGCTCTAAAATAAAAATAAGCTTAAAGTGTTTGAAGAACATAAGGAAGGCCAGAGTGATGGGACTATTGAAAGCAAGGAAATAAGTGCTAGAAAATGAGATCAGAGCGGTGCATAAAAGGACTTGGTCGGGTTGGGCTGCGTAGGGAATAGTGAAGGGTTCACACTGGCACACCACTGAGGGTTTCAGCAGGGGTTGAAATCAGATTTGTGTTTTAGAACCATAAGGAATGGGTTGATTGAAAAGTGAATGACAATGCATCTTCCATGAGGTCAGGGATTGGTATTTGTTTTATTCACTGGGTATCTCTAGCACCTGGCAAATAAAAGATACTCAATAAATACCTGTTGAATATACAAATAACTACTGTGTGAGTTCTTACAATTTTTAATAGCTTTGTTAAGCATCCCTTTTTCCCCATACAGTTCCTCCATCTACTTATTAATTTTTCCCCTAGAAAAAGCTTTATTTATTGGAACTTTAACTTTTTTCCCCACAAGAAAATTGTTAATTTATTTTTTGCTATTTAGTCTGCACATTTTATACATACACATTAGATATCCCCAAAGTTCTGTGCAAAAGCCTGTGGTTTGTGTACTCTTTAATCTGCTATAAATTATATTTTAGACCTTTTTGGATATTAAAAAAAAGAAAAGAAGGCTTCCCTTCACAAAAGTTTGATTTTCTTTTTTCTTAATTTAAAACTTTAGCCACTAGAAGCAGCCTTATCAGTTCCTTACACATTCACCTCTATTTTATTTGCTCATTTTCTTTTTTATTGTTTTACAGGATTTTGTATCAGGATGTTTAAATTGTGCTTCTTTGCCTTGTCTTACTTCTGCAGATATATTTTAGGTTTCTAGAGAGGGCTATTTTTTCCTGTATTAGTCTGACAAAGGTGCTTATTGCTGAACAGCACGTTATAGCCTGTCTGGGGCTAAGACTACACATTTAATGGTAAAACATATACATTTATAGAGATATTATGTCTAAGCACTTCTAAATATATGCCCTTATCATCTTTCAATAGCTTCTCAACCGAGCTCATTGTCTGTAGTCTCTATTCATTCCAATTCATCCTCCACTCAATGTCCCCATTTATTGAAACACTGGTTTGTTGATGTCATTTTCTCACTTAAAAAGCATTTCCGGATTATGCTTCCTCATCAGAATAAATTCCAATCATAGCAGTGCGCAATTTGAGGCCCCTTACCATCTAACTCTCCCTATCATGTCAGCTCCATCTCTGTTTTCTCTGCCATCCACCCACCCACAACACCGTGTAGAGTTGGCCATACTTGATTATGTCACTCTCATGCCTTTGTTTATGTTTGTCTTCTTTCCCTGATTTTTCATCTCTGGACACAATTGATGCTCAGGGAAATTTGCTTATGCTGCTGTTTTATTTACTGACTCTCTCTGTCATATTTAATTGGCTATGCATCTGTCCTTGAAGGTAGGGGAAGAACTTGCTTGTCATTTTATCACCAGAACCATGCACAGTGCTTGACCAACTAAATGTTCAGCCATTACTCGATGAACAAGGGAGCGTGAGGGAGTGACCAAGTGAATAATTATATTTATAGGCATAGGTTGAATTGCATGGCCAACATTATGCTCCATGCTGGCAAAACTCGATGTCATGTCAGGAACGCTAAGACACTATTGTGTTGAGACAGATAGTAGCTGATTGGGTCACCTTGAATCTCAAGCCAGAGTAGTTGGGAAATGGTTTTGCTCTTAAGTGTAAGGCATATCAGGTTTTATTCTTTTTCTGGAATGACATTCCATTCATAGTTTATTTCCTTTGAAAAATATTTAAATAAACTTCTTTATTGAGGTGTATCACACACACATAAGAGTGTACAAGTCATAGTGGACAACATGAGGAATTTTCACAGCCAGGCACCAGCAGGCAGACTGTAACAGCCATCACTGATGCTCTGCCTTGGGCCCCTTCACCCATCTGAATTCACCTGCATTTGGGAAAGACAGTGCCTTGCACACTGTTGCTTTCTCCAGCACCATGGGAAACTGCCCATGAAACAACGTGGTGGGTGGTTACTGTGCATGGGGCAACCCTGAAATAGTGGGATGAAAGTCTGGTCCCAAATGGCACAGACTCCCCATCCTCTAGTGGGACATCCTGAACAGGACTGAGTTCCACATGGTTCTCAGAGCGTTCCCCACAGCAAGACTAGGCCCATAGCACCTGCAGTGGAATCTGCTCTTTAATACAACTTTCCTAGCCTTCCTCTCTTCCCTGTCTTACTTTCCCTATTTCCTCACTTGTACTCCCATATTAATTACCTACATTCAAATCCCTCTGGTCTGCTTTTGAGAAAAGCCCAAGCTAAGATACCAATCAAGAAGCAGAGTACTATCAGCACCCAGGTAGTCTGTTTGTGCCCCTTTTTGATTACTATACCTTTCCTCCTACCCAAAGGTAACCACTATTCTGATTTTTAATACCATGGATATTTTGCCATTTTTAAAATTTATATAAATAGAATTACATAGTGATTTCTTTTGTTTTTGATTTTTCTCACCCAATTCATGTTCATGAGATTCATCTGTGTCATTTCGTATAGTATTAGTTCATTCTGTTCTCTTTTACTGATATACTATATTTCATTGTGTTAATGTCTCACAATATATTATGAGAAAATTTTGAATGCTTTCAGTATGAGCATTCTTGTACACATCTTTTGATACTCATATATACACACACACACACACATTTCCATTGGGCATATAATCAAGAATTGAACTGCTACATCATAGGATATTTCTATATTCAACTTTAGTAGATGCTACAAAAAGATTTCTAAAGTGGTTGTGCCAATTTGCACTCCCACCAGCAATGACTTGAGAGTTTCTAAGTTTTAAATATTTAGCAATTTTTGTAAGCATGTATTCATTAGGGTTTAAATTTGCATAGTCATAATGTCTAATGAAAGTTGGACTTTTTTTTACATTTTATTGGAAATTTTTTGGAAATTTTGAAATCCTTTTCTTGTGAAGGACTTCTTCAAATCTTTTGCCACTTTATTTTCATATTGGTTTCATTGTATTTTTCTTATTCATTTGCAGGAATTCCTCACATATTCTGTAAGGATATGTAACTCTTTTATGAATTGTATTTATTTTGAATATTTTCTTTCACACTGTTGATTTCTTTTTCACTCCATTAATGATGTCTTTGTAATCAGTCATTCTTAATTTTAATATAGTTCAATTCATTGGTTTTATTTAACTGCAGTTATTTTTTATCCAGTTTAAGATATTTTTTTCTCCTCCAAGTTCAAGAAGATATTCAACTTTATTGTCTTCTAGCAGTCTACAATCAATGTTTGAAACTACAACATAATCTTTATTTGATATTACATCTAGAATAAACTTTGTATCCTACTTGTATTGATTTTTTTAAAGATGTAATGGGAACATTTTAAAATCCTTGTGTCATATAGCAAAAATATTAATTTATCTTGTATAAATTCCACCTCACTTATTCAAATTTCTCTTATAGAATTTCAGCTTCTTTTATTTAAATTTCCTACATAAAATCTCAGATTATCTTTTTCAAGGTACTTGACTAAACTAGGTGGGATAATATATAACAAAATTTGTTAAAACAAATAGCAGAGGTCAGAAGTCAGGAAAGAAACATTTTTGGGTGCTGTTACTTTGGTGGATTACAAAACTAAAGCAGTGAGTGTGAAACAAAGCCATTTTAAGCAATAGAGTACAGGCATCTGTCAACTAATATCAGTAATCTGTTTTTGAAAATTAGATGTTCTGTCCCAAATTTGGGCAATTTGCTGATTTGAAGCCTATTTCCAATTTTTTTAAATGGGAAGAAGTTATAATGTGTTACCTATGAGCTCATAACCATTAATTTCCTAAAATGTACAGTATGGTAAACTGCTCATGAAAAACAATGCTATACATGTCTCTTATAAAATTTAATATGGTTGCTAACAAACAGTCGTCTTCCATGTAGTGACATGTACACATTGCCTATCATGATGCTTCTCTCAGTACCGTTGACATCCAGGATGTGTATCTCTTTTCTTGACATTCCGGGCACTTTTCAGAATATCTACAGTGATAAGATATTTAAGGTATTTGAAATATAACTTAAGGCTTTTCCCCTACATAATTTTGTTAAAAACGTTGTATTGTGTTTTATGGATGAAAATATAATTGTTTTCTATATAAACATGGATAAAGCCATTGTATTGAGAAATATATATATATATCATATGAAGTATGGATATTAAACAACAGGAGACATGCTAATCAGAAAATATTAGCCTGGGAAATGGTATATTGATATATTTGTGTACACCAAAGGAGAATAGGCTACAACAACTACTTGGAGATAGTCAAGGTCAAATATATCAGCAACATAATAAAATTAAAATTACTAAATTCACCTATTAAAACAAAGACAGTTTTAAAGAAGATTATAAAATAGCCAGCTATAAGCAGTTAATAAAACTGACAACTAAAATCTAAAGCTAGAGAAATTTTGAAAATAAAGAGCTAAAATGTCAAATACATAGGAACCAAAAATATAAAAGAGATAAAGAAGAACATCACTCTATGTTAATAGGAACAGTCTGCTAAGAATATATAACTCCCAAGACTTTTATGCATTTAATGACCTAGCCAGGATTTATGAGATATGAAATGAAAATAATTACATTTTGGGAGACTTCAGCATAGCTCTTTCAGAAACATTTAAAGAAGGCAGAAACTGACAGCAGTAGTATTTGTAAGGACATAAATAACATAATGGAATAGCAAAATTAGCAAGCTTAAATTAATAAATGTATACAAAATCTTTTACCCAACAGTTAATTTACATCCTTTTTAGTACCTATTAAACTTGTATAAATTTATATATTATAAGATTGCAAGAGGATTCTTAACAAATTCAAAAAATCAGTATTATATAAGTGATATTCTCTGGCTGAAATTAATATAGTAAATATTCATGGATGTAACTGACATAAAGAGAAACTTTTTGATATCCTCAGAGTTACAGGCATATAAAGAGATAATAAGACCAAAATGCTGGAGAAACACTGAATTAGTCAACCTTTCTGTCTTCTTTTCCTCCCCTGACATAAACAAATTAATCAGGGTTCAGTCAGCTTCACAGTTTCTCTTTACAAGTCTTCATGGAACAAATGGTCACAGTAAATGTCAAATGCATTCTATTCTTTTTAGATAGTAAAACTATCTTAATAGCAAAGCTCCACCAGGATTATAAAGGAAAAATACCCATGAATATAGCTGAAAACAGCTTCAATGAAACATTCAGTACTAAAATCTAGTATTATGTAAAAGAAACATTATCAGGTTGAGTTTATACCACAATCATAAGGATGGTCCACATGAAAAGTAAATGTAATCTATTTATTAATATGTTAAAGTAAACACATTAATATATTAAAGAATCACCTAAATAGATTCAGAAAAAGCTTGTGATATAATTCAATAAAATATACTTGTTAAAATCTCTTACCAAATAGCAACAGAAAGCATTTTTCTTACTCTGATGCATGGTATCTATTAAAATCACAGTTAGTGGTCTAAATTTAGGATAAGAATCAAATTAAAATCAGAAATAATACAAGTATGCCTGCTGTCACCACCACTATTCTTCAATCTACTGGCCGTCATGACCTATACAATATGGTCAAAAAAAAAAAACAAAAACAAAGGTTATTGAAAAGGAAGAGATACAATTATTAATACTTGTTGATGAAAAGGTGTGCACTATAATCCAATAAATTTACTAGTCAAATTTATAAATTAATGTTAATTGAGTAAAGTTCCTAGATAAAGGAGCAGTAGACAAAATTTAATAGTGTTCACATACGCCAGGAATAGCCAATTGCAAAGGGTAATAAGGAAAAATAATTCCATTAGTAATAGCAACCAAATGACACAGTACCAAGAAATTGATCTAAAATTAGATTTCTAACGCCTTTATGAAGACAATTTTAAGAGTTTGAGGTTTTTAAGATAAATAAATTTAGAGATTATCCACATTTGTAGATGGAGTGACTAGATGTTATCAAGTTGTCAATTCACTTCAAACTAATCTATAAATTCATTGTAATTTCAGTGGAAATTTTAAGTGTTTTTTCATGAAACTTGACAAAATAATTCTAAAATTAACATATCTGATAGAAATTCCAATAATAGTTGAAGTAATTCTTAAGGATAAAAACAGAAAGAAGGGACAAGTCCTACCATAATGAAGCCATTTTTTTGTAAAGATACCATGATTGAAATCATGACAAGTGGATCACCAGAATATTACATAGAAACTCAAAACAGTTCCAAGCACATATGAAAAATTGCGTAGAATAGAGGCAGTATTCAAAGCACTGGGAGTACAGTAACATAGGTAAATAGAACTAGAAAATTTGGCTGGGTATCTATATTAAAAATAAAATTAGGTCAGTACTTAGATTATATAAAAAGATTATAGTTATAATTTTAAAACAATCAACAAAAAACCTCCTAAGTTTTTAAAGACAACATAGGAGAAATTTTTATGACCTGAGGGTAGAAAGGACTTTAGTGCAGACAAAAAGATTGATAAATTCGACCAATTTAATATTGAAAAGTTTATTATAAAATACTATAAAGTTAAAGGTTAATTTATAGACAAAGTGATATCTGTAACATATCTAATATTGAATGAGTTCAATATTACTAAGCTATGGTATATTTTAAAATAACTAAAAGAGTAGAATTAGAATGTTCCTAACGCAAAGAAATGATGAATGCTTGATGGGATGGAGACCCCAATTACCTGATTTGATTATGACCCTGATTTGATCGTATGCTGGTATCAAAACATCACATGCACCTTACACATTATTATATACCCATAATAATTAAAAATAAAAACAATTATTTTAAAAAAGAACATATAAAGAACATACATAACTCAATGAGTTAAAGATGAACAACCCCAAAGGAAAAGTGGTCAAAACATAAGCAAAGCACCAGGAAAGGAAACCAAATTGCCATTATACATAAGATAAAAATTCACCCTCACTAGCAATCAGAGAAAATTTTTAAAAGTGTTTCAAGAACAGTGTAGTTTTCCTCTTATTTTAATACAGGATTATTAATCCTGTATTAGTTGATGCAAGGCTGTTAAAACTCATAGCTGCCTCTACTTGTGTATGTAAACAGTCCAGAGAGTTTTGTCTACTATGAAAATATTTACTCCTAGTCTGTAAATTATTTTTCACTTAAATGTGTAATTTTAATGAATAAGAACAGTTTTATAAAATGGACTGTGCCTGATGACTGTGGTTGGCAAAATAACGGCCTGCCAAAGATGTCCACCTTCTCAGTGTTGGGAACTCTGAATATGTTACCTTGTATGGCAAAGGGGACTTTGCAGATGTGATTAAGTTAAGGATCTTGAGAGGGGGACAGCCTTCTGAATTATCCAGGTGGCCTTGATGTAATGACAGTGGTCCTTACAAAAGGGAGACAAGAGGATCTGGGACAAAGACTGAAGGTGATGTGGGGATAGTGCCCAGGGAGAGTAGGCAAAGTACTATGTGACTATGAGCCAGGAAACGAGGACAGCATCTAGGAGCTAGGAAAGTAAAGGAATGGTTTTCTCCTAGAGCCTCCGGAAGGAACCCAGCTCTACTGACACCTTGGTTTCAGCCCACCGAGACTGAGTTTGGACTTCTTACTTTTAGAACTATAAGATAATATACTTGAATTGTTTTAAGTCATTAAATGTGTGGTAATTTGTTACAGCAGCAATAGGAAGCTAATACAATTCCTGTGTGAAGTACTGAAATTTTCTTCTGCTATTCATTGTAAAATGATATCAGAAAATTCCTGAGCCATGTGAGTGTTCCATTCAGTTCTCTTGAACCCAGCAGATTTGTTCATCACTGTCCAGTCAATAAACTCCCAGGGAGAAGGATAGGGTTACTACCAGAAATACTGAGTTTCTCAGATGAAAGTGACTAAATATATGCCACTTAGTTCTTTACCAGTGACTCATACCCTGAAGCACCCAGGCTTTTCTGGGCCTCCATGAGAATTAATAAACAAAGATGCAAGCATCAATCACTGGAAGGTTAGAGCTCTGTTCTCACCTGCAGGCAGGATATACCATGGTCAAGAGTAGCAGTGGCTGCCACATTAAACACAAAACAAA
Organism: Cheirogaleus medius; assembly: GCA_008086735.1. Classification (NCBI taxonomy): domain Eukaryota; kingdom Metazoa; phylum Chordata; class Mammalia; order Primates; family Cheirogaleidae; genus Cheirogaleus; species Cheirogaleus medius. The sequence goes on along the minus strand of VBSM01001681.1, from coordinate 12,533,013 downwards.
AGTCATCTAAATTTAGTCGTTTATGTTATTTCTAGTCATGTTGATGAGATACTGACATTTGAAAATACCCTGACTTTTTCAGCTGCGGTAACCTGTGCTCCCCTAGCCTGGGATCCTCGAGTCTAGCTTAAGGGTCTGTTTAGAGGGAAGAGAGGGCTGCAAAAAGTTTGGTTTCCAGCTCAGTGACAGGCTTCAGTCTGTCCTTGTGTAGCTGTTGATCTGTAAGGTGATGGAAAGTGTGGCCCCGAGAATGACTGGTTGCAATTTTCATTGTTCTTGCTAACAGACACTTTGTTCCTGTAAGTTGCAGGAGCCAGGCCAGCTCAGTACAGCTGGCTTATTTTTAATGCCGCCTTGTCTTCGCGTGGGTGGCTGCCTAGATCTGTGGGAGGTGGTGCATTGGGTTCAGATATAGGTGTTCTTATATAATCGAATATGTTGATTGCATAGGAGGGACCAAAGAGATTGTCTAAAAAAAGATGAAACCCTGCAGTGGCCCACAGATGGAAAAGGTGTTGAATGATAACTTTGCCAAAGATGGGGTGAAAACGAGAAAGAGAAGACAGGATAGTAATAAAATACTCTATGTTACCAATCAGCATACACTTTGTGTTTTTATCTAAGCATATCGGGCATATAAGATTGCTCCAGAATTTTTGGAACAATAAACAATTTACGTAGGATTGTGGAAGCTTGCAACTTGCCTAATCAGATTCCAGTTGGCTGTAAATCATGTCCATTTAAAATATAGTAAAAAAAAAAATGAAATTAAAATGTAAGTGGAAGATCACAGTGTGAAAGACAGATTTGTAATTTATTCAAATCTCCTGGCTTGTTTTTAAGGGTAGGTGGTCTCTTGTTTTGCTCAAGTTTGCTTAAAGCGTCTGGTCAGAGATAAAGTTGTCCTAGGAGATGAAGAATGTACTCAGAAAAAGGGCATGTTTTGTTGTCTGCCTCGGGTGCAAGCCTGCTCCAACCCAGCCTTTATAGAGCCAGTTTCAGTATTCTGTGCTCCAAAGGACATCTTCAGCTGTTAGTGAAACAAAGCATTCTTAGCAGCCCATAGCAATAACATTCCTTTGCATTTATCTTTGCATGTATTTAATTTCCTTCATCCTTACTATCATGTTTCTCAGGTAGATAAGAAAACTGAGTCTCTAAAACACTAAGAGGTTTGCTCAAGGTCACAAATCTGGTCAATGGCAGAGCCAAATCTTGAGCTACTTTTTGGAGCAGTTCATACTTTTTTTTTTTTTTAAGAAGAAAAATCTACAGAGAGGTTAGTCACATAGCACTTCCAAGAAATGATTAGGATTTACATTTTATTATTTGATTTGCATGAACTTGTCTGAAGGGAAGATTTATTAATTTAGATAATTTTCCTTTTGACATGTTTGGCTCTGCTATGGTCTAAATATTTTTATCCACCCCCTTCCCCAAATTTATATGTTAAAATTCCAACCCTCAAGGTGATGATGTTAGGAGGGTGAGATCTTTGAGGGGTGATTATGCCATGAGGGCAGAATCCTCCTGAATGGGATTAGTGCCCTGGTAAAACAAGCCTGACAGAGATCCCTAACCCCTTCTGCCACAATGGGCTAGAGTGATAAGGCAGCTTTCTGTGAGGAAGTGGGACATTGAATCTGTTGCTTCCTTGATGTTGGACTTCCCAGTCTCCAGAACTGTGAGAAATAAATTTCTATTGTTTATAAGCCACCTAATTTATGGTATTTTGTTATAGCTTATGTATGACTAAGACAGGCTCATATTCACAGTCTTAGTTCTTGGGAATTGTAGTACAGTATAATGATTTCTGCACAAGGCTTTTGATATATTTTGTATATTTTGTTATTGTTGTGCTTTTTTAAGCCACAAGACATTGTTAGCTCTCCATTTGGGCTCCTTATTACCACTTGGTTTTACTAAGCATCAGATAATAACCAAAAGATTAAAAACTTTACTTTAAAAATCCAAGCCTTTTATTATGTATTTTCTAGCACATATATTTAAGCAGCAGTGGTATGTGCAAATTACAACGGGTACTTGGTGTGTTTCGCTTTCATTATTTTTCTCTGGGTTTATAATTACACCAAGCCTCAATATATTTTTAATAATAATTTTTTTTAAAGTTGTTTCAAAAGCACAAAGAGTAGAATAGCAGAGATTGGTAATATAATGGCATTAATTTCAGCATCCTTTTCATATGGTTCCTAACAGTTGCCAGGTTTAATCACAGCTATCCATCCCCAAGGAACTATTTGGTTTGAAACAATTTCAGGTATAAAAGTTCCTTGATCTGAATGCTTGGCAGCCTGAAATGGAGAAAAATAAGGGTTATAGTTGGAAACAGTACTGCCATCTTTTTAAAATGAAAAAATATATATTCTATGAAGCTATCTAGGAGCATATTTATAAAGACTTTAAGCTGTGTGTGTGTGTGTGTGTGTGTGTGTGGCTTTGTTGCTCATTTTCCTTCTGAACAGGTGTGAAGGCCATGTTTTGCCAGCGGGAGCTTAGGCGATTCATTAATTTCTTCTCTCTTCATGCAAGGGAGCTTTCTCTCACACCTCAGGTGCTGACACTCGGACCCACTCTAGCCTTATCTAGGGCCAGTGAAACCATCCTCCAAATATCAAAAGTGAACATGCAACGACATATCCCCTAGTGGGTTATGTAGCCTCCAGCACTTCTCCGATTAAAAGGGGCAGGACAAATTAAAAAGATACAGGATTTGTATCCAAACCAAACTCCTTTTGAGTCGCAGGTCTACCACTTAGTGGTTTTGTTAAATTGGGAAAGCTACTTAACTGCTGTGAGCATCAATTTTCTCATCTGGAAAATGTAGTATAATACCTGCCTTGCAGGAAGGTTTTGAGAATGAAAAATCATGACATACACTGTGTGGGACATAGAAACCTTTTGATATATGGAAGCTGTTTATGTAGGTGGTATTGCCTTTAACTTGTCCATTGAATTCCAGTCAGTCTGGGCTACAGATGTCTCTTTATTGTGAAATGGTGCTAATAGGGTCCAGCTTGCCTGGGAGGATTGCTTTGAGAATAAAAGCAGTATTTCCAGGATAGGGTCTACATGAAGAAACAAATCTGGCTTCTTCTGTCCTTATTGAGGGAAGCAAAGTTTTAAATTTTTTACTAGGGTGTAAGTTATCAAGAAGAAATTGCACAAATCTTAAATTACAGCCCAGTGATTTTTTTCTTTTTATTTCATCATATTATGGGGGTACAAATATTGTTAAGGT